>CM029018.1:3774569-4374569 GCA_016801055.1 Panax notoginseng | reverse complement strand
GTAAGATTTAGAGGAACCTCAGTATTGTTCCGATTCCTACACCTTACGACTTTCTGATTATTCACCATGGCACGATCCAAATAACAGGAATATCATCTCATAATCTGATCACTTAGGTTACATATCATTACCATCTTCACTTACATACCACAATAAGACTTCCACACCTTTTGAAACAGTATTTATATCATCATTCAGGCAGTTTCTTCCAATAACTATTATCTTCTTAGGGTCACTAGTTCAATGAAAACATATTTTCTTCCACATGTATAAGTTTAGCACCAACCAAGACAATGATCTTTCTCCCTCACTCTTTTTCCCCCAACTATATATAATCACCATTAATTGTTTAAACACCTTAAGTGAAAATAGCATAAGAAGTGTTTCCCCAAATAGTATAACATTGCATACACATTCTGATACCTCAACAGACCACTTATACGCAACCAATATACAAGAAACACTACAAGTTCAGTGTCAATGCAGGGAAGACATAACGACAAAATATTATGGAAGAAAATACAAAATTTATTCATTCAGTGCATATCTAAAATCAGTAGACATCAGAGACCCATCAAATTACACCTTGCACCCTTTAAAAGTACAAGTGTTTGGCACAAAGTTTAAATACATAAAAGCGGAACGATATGTTTTATTCATCAAGAATAAGCACATAATGTTATTAAATTTTTAAAAAAAGGTACAGCTCACCATAATATGAGAAGACCACCAGAATCTCCAAATAGAAGAACAAGCCACTTCCCACATCCTGCATCTCGCCTCATAAACTACCAGAATTAGTATCGTCTAGGATCCAGGCCAAAACACATAGCTGAGTCAGGTTACCCATAAAGTCCCCATCACTGCATTGAATATCAACTAGGCAATTTGCCGCTATCACAATTACTCTCTTGACTCTCTACCACAACCAATCTCGGGCTTTCATTTACAATGTCCCTAAAGAAATCTGATAAAACAGACTCATAAGACGGCATTTTTGCATACCCTGGAAAGTAATTAATGTCAATCACAAAATAACAATGATTTCCGGTAGAAGCATCCCTAATCATGTCAAAATTAAAAAGGTGCAGCGTCAAAGCCTTCCGCATCCCATCAGCTACTTCATTAACAAAACTCAATGGAGGCATCTCTGCCTCTTCGATATCAGCGCTATATCCATCACTGCTCAAATTTGATATATGCGAAAATGACATTGCAGCCCCTAATGTCCCCAATTTCTCTTCAGATATATCAGGTATAGAACTCCGCTTCACACATTTCACAAATTTGCCCACGACATAAACCTTATAGATTACACCACCATGGTTCACAAACTCCTGCAATATAACCGGTGGCTCCAGCACTTTCAGTCCATTGTTGTTAAAAACTAGTGACAATTTGTGAGAAGTAGCACTCCCATCAGCAACTAACGGCTTCACAATCACCGGAAACTTCAATTCTTTAAAATTACTCAAATCAGACAATAAATCTGAATCAAAGGCCAGAACCTGATTCGGAATGCTAATTACAGCCCCGTTTTCTTGAGATATTTTCAAATCCTTCACTACTTCGAGCATTGATATTCGGCTGCGAAGCCTTTCGATCGCAACGGGTGAATCGATTATGACGACGCTAGGGTTTTGGGAGGAGAATTCATTCAACTGGTGTTTCCATTTTTCGCCGTACAATTTGTGAATGATGGCATCGAACGGACCTTGTTCGATTAGTGGCTTAGCAGCATCGATCTGAAAGAGGTCGGTACCTTGATTTTGGGTATGACTTACAAGAGATTGAGTTATGAAGCTATGGACTTTCTTCGGCTCGAGAGCGTAACCTATACGCAACCTTCTTGCTTCCGACATTGTTTCAGCTCTGCACAAGGAACCCTAGGGTTTTGTAAGCCGATTGGATTGGAATAAGTCGGATGATGTTAGGAGGAATGTAACTGCGTAAGCATAATTCTTCCGAGTTTGGTACTGGTCAGAACTTTTTAGGGGTGGTAAACCGGTAATTTCATGTTCCACCTGGTATAAAAAACAAATTATTAACCATAATAATGAAATGAAATTATTTTTTCATGCTCAGCTTTTAATTTAAATAAGATAGTAGTATATAAAATGAAATTAAAACACAAAAAATAATTTTTTGCTGTTTTTGTGAATGAATAAGATATTAAAGAATTGTCCGAACATAACATCATAATGATTGATACGAACTTTTTCTATATATAAAAGGAAATATTTTATTACAATAGACACAAAAGGAAAAGTTATAAGTAATACAACCTCGAATTTAGGTGGAAATTTTTAGAACAATGATAAACCGAGGAAGAAGAAGATAGGAAATGATCACAACGGAAGTGGTTAGTATGAAATTATTTATTGATAAATTGGTCAATTAGTCAATAGAGTACTGACACACAGGCGATACTCTATGTGTGTCAGCATTCTATTGGTCAATTGGCCAGCTTACTAACAAACTAAATTCTATGCTAACCGTATCCGATCACAACTATACAAGCAGAGCAATTCTAGGGGTTTGGTAGGGTTTGGGTGTAAACTGAAAAAATGATTTTGTTAGTAAAATACGGAGAATCCATTTTGATGGGGGCAGCCAGAAGGAAGTCGGAATAAGGATGTGTGTGTGTGCGTGTGTGTTTTCAACATGCATGCAGAATTTATAACTCATTATTTCTACTCCGTTGTGTTGTAAAGAGAAAGTAGTGTATTATTATAGTCTGTCTCTCCAATTAAGACTCCAAACAACTACTCCATAATGTGACACCCTGAAAGGAAAAATAAATTAATAATATGGAATATTAAATAACTAGCCTAGATAAGTGTTTAATTACATTAGAGACGAATCAATCAGATGCAAAATTAATTCCAATAGTTTGACTACTTTTAACATATATGACATTAGAATAATGTTAGAGACACAAATTATTTTATAAACTGCTGATGTGACATACTCTATCTCAGCGTATTGTGTGGGGCCAAAAACTATATTGAAATAATTTATTGATTAATACGTTGAGGTTGCTGAGCAAATCTGCATTCTGCAATGCTTTTCCGTGCATGTTTGAGATAGCTAGAAAGAAAATGATAGTAATACTCCACTAAATAAATCTTAATACATTCCATATGGCCTAAATAAGGTTGCTGACCATCTCAAGCTTTTGGGTTACCATTTTTGACCCCATATTTGCAATCAATTGGATCTGATTATAAACATGGCCAACTTTGAAACACTGGCGTCCACAGTGCGCGGCCCAGTACTTGCCTATTTGTCACTGGGGTCAGCCCTTTCTCTTTGGGTATTCAGCTCAATCAAATGAAACATTTCAGATCCCTAGTCGATGCACTTTCCTCCTCCAAAGGTAAAACAATTTCACCCAAAAATTATGCTATAATTATAATTTTTATATATGTCCTAAGCAAAAAAAAAGGGGTTAAAAGTACTTATGATTGACTATAAGTAATTATTTTTGAATGATTTTAATGTTCAATAAATAATTGAAGCATATTTCTTTTACAGAACCAACTAATCTTCCTTCACCGGGTATATTTGGAAAATCGTTATACACATTTTATATTGGTCAAAATGATTTTACCGGGAACTTAGCATCGATTGGTATAGGTGGAGTACAACAATATTTTTCTGATGTGGTTAACCATCAAGATTAGTACTTTCATATTATAAGTTTGCAACTCGTACAACGCATCTTTCACATGATTTTTTGATTCATAAATGACCATTTTACGCAAATTAACATATCATGGTTAGTTTGTTTAGGACATTTTTAAATGTGTTTTTTGAATTTGAAGGAGATATATGGAGTAGGCGGACGCACATTTATGGTGCTAAATCTTGAGCCCATAGGTTGCTACCCAGCATTTTTGGTTGAGCTCCCTCACAATAGCTCTGACCTCGACCAATTCGCCTGCATGATCTCTTACGATAATGCAGTGGTGGAATATAACAAAATGCTCAAGGATGCTTTATTTGGAATGAAACAAAACAACTACTTTCGGATGCTAATGTTATATATGTCGATATTCATACTGTAGACCTCTTTCAACACTCTACTTCTCATGGTATGTATATATATATATATATATGTGTGTGTGTGTGTGTGAAAAAATAGGTTCCAAATGTACACAGTCTACGATCGTAGAGTTAAGCCAACTTATTATCGTAGAGTAGTCACTGACTAATAGTAAAGTAGTTACTTTACTACCGTAAAAACGTAAAGTGAATCCTCTGATCGTAGAGTTACTACAATCGTAAACTGTGCATTTGGGAATCTGCACAGCTGTGCGGCCCCATCTCTGTTACGAAATAAAAATTTCATTTGGCTTTTCCGTTTATAAATTTTTTATTTTGGTGTAATTGTAACACATAACTTAAGGCAAAACTAATTATTTGGCCATCGAAGTTGGCACATTTTATTCAATACCTGATTGAACTTTTAATTTTTCAAATTAACTCACTGAACAAATTATTATTTTCAAATTGGGTCACTCCGTTAAAAAAAGTAGACAGGCGTTAAAATTAAAATTGGGTCACTCGTTATACACATTTTATATTGGCCAAAATTTATGCTGATGTGTACTGAAAAAATTAAGTTTTCAAATTTTTTCATTATATTAGAGGGCAAAAATGTAAATAAACAAAAAACCATTAACTATAATGTTAAATAATTTTGTATAATACTCAGAATCTTAAAATTTACAGCCAGAAAACACCAATTCAATCCACTGCTGATATAGTAAAAAAAATCCATATACCACAAATATATCAATCAGATACGAAACAACTATTATACACAAATACAATGCCATTTGTGGATCAAAACTCATTACATACAACTCCAAAATTTCAACACACATATACAAAGTGTATAAACATCTTCAAGTATAATAATATTAATATCTATATGCATATGTAAAGAAATGAAAAAACAAAAATAACAACGGGATAAAAATTAACAAAAATATGTAATGTAATGCTGATTGTTTTATTTTGATAAGAAGCTCCTTCTCAACAGATAATGCTTGCTCGAGAACCTTGGTGACATCCTCAACTTGTCCCCCAATCTTCCCCGCTGCAGTCGAAACCCTACCTAAGTATTGCACCACGAAATCCTCAAATGCTGATGGATCCATCTCCGCCGCATCTCTGCCACCCTCCGACAAACCTCCCCGTCGGAATCCGCCAGACAGCGACTCCAGCCGCGCCACGGCAGACTCCAACCTCTGTATCAGTTTCTCATCCATAACTTGTCTTTCTCTCTCTATATTAGATTTTTGTCCTATAGTTTTTTGTTTATTTATATTTTTGCCCTCTAACATAATAAAAAAATTAAAAACTTAATTTTTTTTAGTACACGTCAGCATAAATTTATCTAGTCAGCGAGTCACGTCATCAATTTATAACGTTACAGACTTAATTGAATCAAAGTGGAAAAAATTAATAGTTCAATCATCTAATTGACAAAATTGAAAGGTGGATAACCGAAGTGGAATATGGCCTATAATTTAGAGTAATAAATTATATTTAAGCCTTTACAAAATTAGTCAAGTTTAAACATAACTTTTAAGGAGTAAGGATCAAGAGCATTCCTTCTTAAATAGTACTCTTTTATTAAAACTACGACCTTTTGGAGTAGCCGCGGCCCGCGGGTGACATTTTTATAAATAAAAAGAAAGCAAGTGGGACCACTCTCTTTTAAGTCACTGCAAAACGACGTAATTTTAAATTTTAATAAAGGAGTGTTATTTAAGGAGGAGTACTATTTAAAAAGAATGCTCTTGATCCTTACTCAACTTTTAAGAGTCAAATACGCAAACAAATAAAACACGCATGCATCAAACACAATCAAAACCCACCCATCAAAACAAGTTTAAATGTATATTTAATGATAAAGAAACTAATACAATTAAAGAAAAAAATAGAACGAATTCGAAGAAATAAAGCCAAGAAAACTACACAAAATGAGATTAATTAAGGAATATAATCATCCTCAAGAACTGGTTGAGTCCTAATCCCACTTGCTGAAGGCATTCTACTCCTCCCAACCCAAACAGTATCCAAAGCCTCACTCTTTTCAGACTTTTTCTCCATACCCTCGATCCTCTTCACCCTAACCATTTTGCATACCAAAACCCCACAAAAAAACAGGACAACCAAACCTCCAATTCCAATCACCCACCATTTCCATATTTTCTCTCTCCTCTTCCGATTCGTCGACGAATTAGGCTGCGAAGAAGGAACAACTATTGAAAAATGCCCTTGATCGCGAGAGTGACATAAGTTAGACACAGTCATATTGCTAAATGTAAACGTTCCGTTTGTACTAAGTCTAACACATTTCATTGTCATGTTGTCACCTTCCTTGATCGAAATATTTGGAAATCGGATCAAAATCGGATCTCCCCAGAGGCCTATAGTAAGCAATCGATTGCGATTCGAGCTCGAATTCGTATCGCCAGCGGCATAAGTATTAAACCCGACAATAGGGGCAACAAATGTATAATTTGGTACATTATAGTAATAAGATGACCAATTGCCTAAATTTTGATAGACTATATCTAGTCTTTTTACATATGGCATTGGAATTATTCTTGGAGGGATTTGAAATAAACTAGAATTTCTTCCCCTAATCCAAAAACTCCCACTTCTTAATCGAACAAATAAAACTTCCACACCGGAAAAATTAGAGGGGAGAGAAATATTATACAATGTACCTGTATGTGGCTTTTTTACTACCTTTTGTGCATAATCATGAATAAAATCATCCAAAAAATGAGAATCATGGCGATTGTCCATGGCTAATGTCCATGACATGAATAACGGCGACAACGATACATAAAATATCGCACAAATGATGTTTTTAGACCCCATAAATATCTGGACGGTCATTTCTTCACATCTTTATTTAGAATCCATGTTAAATCCTCGAAAATATCGAATCAGAATTTTTTTAAAAAAAAAATTCTGTGACAAATGAACAACAAGTGTCACACTGTGTAAGCCAACCATGAAATCTTGATCAAAGATTCACTATCACAAATCTGATGATGAACAAGAAGTCACTTATTCAATCTGGTTATAAATTACCAAATCTGATGATTGAAATGGAACAAGTGGAATATTAATTTGGTAGAAAAGATAGATAGAAGAAGGAGTCTTATTTTTTAACAAACTGGCACCTAATTATGGGGAGTCCTTTATCAGTTGTTTAATACTCTAATGACTAATCTATCTATCAAGGGTGTTTGTTTGTTTATAATACTCCTCTATAATTACAAAATATAAAATCAGTATAATTACAAAATATAAAATCAGTATTGTCTTATAAACTATCTAAAAAATATTATTCATCGTAAAATTTATTACTCCCTCCATCCCATAATAATTGTCGCTTTAGCTTGATGCACATGGATTAAGAAAGTCATTTAGTGCAATCATTTATTAATTAAAATTGGTGTGAAATTTCATCACTATCCCTTTATGGGAAGTTGAAAACTATTAATACAAAAAAAAAATTCCTTGGGACAATGAGAGAAGGTAAGGGTGATATAGGAAAGTAAATAATTTATTCTCTTAGAAAGTTGTAAACGACAAATAAATTGGGAAAAAAATTTCCTTCTAAAACGACAGTTATTATGGGATGGATGTCGTATTTCATAATTTTTAGAAATTATCTAAATTTTGAGTTTTAAAATATCAATTTGCATATAAAAAAGTAATAGTAGAAATGATTTTTTTTTTAAAGAACAAATAGATTTGAACAAATTAAATAAAAAATTAGGACAAATAAAATTGGACGGAAACAGTAAGTATTATTTATGAAACTTTGACAGTTGGATTAATTGGAGTGTGTGTATCAAAAAAATAAATGATACTAGGATTTATATATTGATAGAGGACAAAGAGGAATTGACAGACGGTGCCAACAAGGTCAAGGGGTGGTATAAACACGCCGGAGAGGACGGAGCTTTGGAGCCAAATATTTAGAAATATACGCAACACTTTATCAGGAAAGTCGTTGGAAATTGGAATGTTCCTTTGATGATTAATAAATAAGACTCTCATGCTCTCAATGAGTACTAAAGGTTGGATTCGAACTCGATTCAAAATATAAATGATTTAAATATAATTAAATTTTAAAGTTTGATAAATTATTAGAAACAATTTAAATTATAATTTTTTATTGATATTCAGATCATATTTGTTCGAAAAATTCAAACTGTTCGGACTCGATTTGAGATTGTGCTCGACTCGGTAGCTAAACGAGTCTCAATTAAACTTTATTTTATACTCGATAAATTTTGTGAACCAAATCTGAGCAACTTAATTGTGACGCCCCCAAAATAGGTATACAACACCCATTCTGAGTCGCCAAATACATGGTACAGAAAGTAAACTACAACTTCAATAATACAATTGTCGTGCAAAATACGACAACACATACTGTGAGTTTAAATACAAATATTATCTTCTAGACAATATTCACACTCAAATAAGTCCTCGTTACAATTATTCAAACACTATTTTACAGAAATAGTGAGGACTGTTAAAACATTTTTCTAAAACCATCACTCCCTACCCCGACTAGATCCTGCTATGTTCTCACCTCCTGAGAAGAAAAATGAAACAAAAAGGAAAAGGGTGAGCTCAACTAGCCTAGTAAAGAATATTATGACTAAGATAATATACAACAAATTATCATTAATCTTCAACAGGAAAAATCTGATATAATATAATAGACAACAAGATTTAGATCAACAAATGCAGCGAAAACAGCAAACCATTAGAAGAGTCAAGTAGAGAATGAGTTCTACTATCTTCTAAGATTTAAAAGTTCATCATCAATATGTTATCCATGTAACAACAATTAATAATCATCTTTAATCAAATATTCATCTTTGCACTACAGGCCAAAGATATTCATTTGTATCACCAGTCGGTCATGTTCATCTTAACACCTGTTCATCTTTGCACTACGGGCCAAAAATATTCATCAGTTACTCATTCATCTTTGCACTACAAGCCAAAGATATTCATTTATATCACCATTTAGGACTGAGGATGATGAAAAATCAAAACACGAATTAAATTTCAAGAATAAGGGTCACAACAGATAATTTGGAGGAAAGAAAAAAATATTTTTTTTTGTGAACAGTACCCGTGAACAGTAATCGTGAACAGTACCCGTGAACAGTACCGTGAATAGTATCCAGTCATGAAAAGTTCTAAATTTGATAAAAAATTTATACTAATATTCCTATGAAATGATATTAGATGAAACGAAATTTCTAACCATTTCAGAAATTATAGAAGTAATACTTACCATAGTAAGTTCAAACTTAGAGAATATGAAATGAAATGATATCTCTTCCATACTATGGAGTACAAAAGAAAATAATATTTCTTACGAGTATTGAAATAAAATAATATCTTTTTCCTTGGTAGAAACTGGATTTGACTGAAATATCGGATATTATTCTAAGAAAATCTTGCAGAAAAATTACGCTCAAAATATCCTTATACTCTAGAAAAATACTCACAATACTTTAGAATAAGAATTTCTGATTATGAATTAGTGTGGTTGAGAAATGAGGAGTTACCCCCTATTTATAGTGCAATGCGGAGGAGTAAGACAAAGCATCCTGCCTAACTATTATGCCTAACCTTCCTTTTTTCTTTCTTTGCCTGCAATTCTTTAGGGGTGAGGCCCACCTTTTGAAAATAAGCTTTGCATTTGAAAGTGAGCTTTGCAGGAAAATTATCTACCAACCAAATGGTATCATGGAAGAAAATAAGTCATCGGCACATGGTTTTGAAATAAAATGCAGTACACTGAGTTTGAAAAAAAATAAAATACAACAAGCTTTCTTACCTCCACAATTTCACGTGCTTATATATATATATATATATATATATATATATATATATAAATGAATATTTATCGGATAAATAAGTGTCAAACTTTCAACAAATAATTTATACTAAAATTCCTTCATTTATATCCACATAAAATAAATATTTTTTTATCATATAAATCAATAATTAATTATTCACAAATAATATTATAGAATCACAATAATGACAACCAGGCCGTTCCCAGGAAAGAGGGGGCTTTCCAATAAAGATTTCTCCTTACTGGCGCGCAATTAGGTGACCAAACCTCTCCTTGACAGAATTTTCTAGACATTGCTAATAATGTTATCTAATAATATTATTCAAATAATATGAATTATTGATCTTGTAAGACCCCGAATTTTATGAAATAAAAGTATTCAATTTTTTTATAGTTATTATTCAGTAAATGGTTAAATTGATAAAAGTTAAAGTTAAGGGTGATATATGAAATTTTTTATAAAATACGCAAGTGGTTATAAAATATTCATTTTGTCGGAGAATATTCGTTTGGTCGTAGAATATTCTTTCTGTCGGAGAATATTCGTACGACGGCGCAGCTATTTGTGGGCCCCATAACGGAAAGGGATTGGATGAAGAAAACGACAAAATTGAGTTTTTATAAATAACGGTGTAGTTGTTACCGTTAACACTGTTGGAATACCCGGTGGTTAAAATACAGTAATACGCGTTATTACACAGTAGCACACGGTATTGCACAGTATTTTTGAAATTATTGATTCTTACGTAAAAAGGTACTACTCAATAATTGTTACAGTAATTACTGTTTAATATTTTATTTTATTGATTCAATAATTGCTACGTTGAAATTTTATATTATTGTTGTTCAATAATTATCACTGCACAGTATTTCTCATTATCAGATCAATAATTCATATTATTTGAATAATATTATTAGATAACATTATTGGCAATGTCTAGAAAGTTCTGTCTAAGGAGAGGTTTGGTCACCTAATTGCGCGCCAATAAGGATAAATTCTTATTGGAAAACCCCTCTTTCCTGGGAACGGCCTGGTTGTCATAAATGTGATTCTGTAATATTATTTGTGAATAATTAATTATTGATTCATATGATAAGGAAATATTTATTTTATGTGGATATAAATGAGGGATATATTTTTGTGGTTAAAAATGAAGGAGTTAATGTTGAGGTGTTTTATCTGTATTTTTGTCGGAACGGAGGTATTGAAAATCAAATTAGGATTTTTAAGATATTTTGCGAGGGTTATAATTTTTAATCTGACCGTTGGATCGTGGTAATATTTGGATATGTTATACATATATAAGTTGAGTATATGTTCACAAATTTTGAACCGTTAAAAATGAACGTATGATTTGTTATGAATTTTACGAGATGACAGGTTCAGAAATTGTTGAATTTTCGGAGTTAATCATTTTGGTAGAAAATTCTAGAATTGGTGGGCCCCACTCTTGGTTGGTGAAGAAATGTGCTGAGATTTTTATTCAAATGTGGTGGGTGGGAATAGTAGCAGGTAAAGCCATCAGGTTGTAGGTTAAGTCTGCTTCGGCGTGCTAACATTTTCCTATAAATAGAGGACTAAGTTAGAATTGAAAATCACACCAGAAATATAAGCTTTCTCTTTTTCTCTCTCTATATTATGAAGCATATTTTGTGAGTATTTAGATACTTTGAGAGTTGCTATTCAGTGTAAGTTTCCTTCGACTTTGCATTCCAGTCAGAAATACTGCACTTTTGAGGTAAGGGATAGTAAGGAATTTTAAGGGTTATTATGTTTTTCGGTTTCGTAATTTTTCTGACCTTTAAAAAATTCTGAAAAAATTTGAAATGATATTTTGATGAGTTTTATTGATTGTGTCCAAAAATGGTGATTTTTGGATGTATAAATTGAGAGTTATGAATTTTATGAGAAAAGACTATTTTAAAAGTAACCGCTTATAACTCCTTGTGGTTAACTCCAAAATTAATAAAATTTTTATTGAAAGTACATGTATATGATAGAAGTATACTATGTAAATTTTAGAATTTTTGGACAAAAATATAATTTTTGATAAATGTCTAAATATTCGGCTGTTTTGGCCATATGAAAAATAGTAAATGACTTTTAAAAATTTTGAGAAAAATATATGTTCACTATGTGACTATATTATGCTAAATTCCAGAAAAGAAATATTTTTGGAACTGATTTGGTATTTTTCATGAAAATGGTCTAGTTATGAGTAAATGAATTAAATATGTTTTGTGAAGAAGAAAAATTGAAAAATTAGATTTTATGGCTTGAGAATCCTATATGAGGTATATGCAGATTTTTGATGAGGGTTTTGATTATTGGTGATAAAATCTTATGAGTTTGGTATTTTAGAATGATTAAATGCATTATTTAGTAAAGTGTAAACAATTTAAATAAATTGTTTATAAGCTTAAGAAATATTATTCTTTCAATATCATTATACCGAAATACTGATATAAATTTTATTGTGGAATTTCTACCTTTTTGTGTGGGGTTTACTATTTATAAGTTACTATTCACGAGTTACTATTCACGATAAAAATTGGTTTCTTTTTCTAACCAAATTATAGTTGATTTACGAATATTACTCTTGAGATTTAAAACTAGATGTTGATCATATTATTTTTATTATTATATATAACATTTTTATAACCCTAATGATGATATTTCTCTTTGACTTGAGTGTAAAGATGGGTAGATTTTTGGTATGATCATGACTATGGGTTATCTTTGGCCAGTAGTGCAAAGTTGAATCGTTGATTGGTATGATCATGACCATTGAATTTATAAGTGAATATCTTTAGCTTAAGTGCAAAGGTGAATTGATCAACATGGTTATAATTATTGTTTATATAAATTCTGAAATGATTATATATTTCTTTGAGATATTAATATCTTTGGTCTGTAGTGCAAAGATGAAATATTGATGAATATATTTCTTTGGTAATGTCTAGAAAGTTCTGTCTAAGGAGAGGTTTGGTCATCTAATTGCGTGCCAGTAAGGAGAGATCCTTATTGGAAAGCTCCCTCTTTCCTGAGAACGACCTCGTTGCCAGTACTGTGATTCTGTAATATTATTTGTGTATAATTAATTATTGATTTATATGATGAGGAAAATATTAATTTTATGTGGATATAGATGGAGAAAATTTTTAATGTGACAATTGTTGAAAATTAATATTTTATCTTTTTCTGATAAAATAATTCATTTAAATATATTATTTTAATAATATATTGATGGTGATATTTTTACAATAAATGTGAGATATATGAGTATATGAGGAGGAAGAGTATTTTTGTGGCATTAAATGATTAACACATGTTTTGTGTGTTGGTGGACACAATTCTTGATCGAAAATTTATTATTGACTGTAAAATCGTCCGTTTGTGGATTTCGGTCAATTTCTGTTTGGAATTTGGAAAAACTTTCTTCTGCAAAGTTGTAGAGAATTGAATTTCCTATAAAAACTCGCGAGATTCGAATTTTCTGATAAAAGGGCTATTTATTATGAATTATTGAAGTTCTGAAGTTCCGAAATAATTGATTTTTGGAAGTTTTATTTATTATTTTGAAGAAAAACGTTTTTTGGCATTTAAGTGGGCTAACATGTGATATAAATGGGCTGAGATCAGATGTCTAGAGGTGGGCTAAGGAAAATTTGATAAATATATTATTATTATATTAAATTTTCTGCTTTGGTGTTCTAAGCATTTTCCTATAAATAGGGTGCTTAGGTTAGAATTGAAAATCACACCAGAAACACAAGTTTCTCTCTATTTCTCTCTCTATATCGAGCGTATTCTTGTGAGTATTTGATACTTTGAGTGTTGTTATACGGTGCAAGTTTTCTTCAGCACTATATCTAGTATTCAAGTCAGAAGTACCGTCTTTTCGAGGTAAGGGATGCTATTTCTTCTTAAATGATATTATTTTCTTCAATATCATTATGCCGAAGTATTGATCTGAACTTTTTATCAAATTTGGAACTTTTCATGTCGGGGTTACTATTCATGAGTTACTATTCACGAGTTACTATTCACGAGTTACTATTCACTGAAAAATAAAATTTTCTTCTTTTCGTCCAAAATATCTATTCTGGATACTAGCTTTGATTGTATCCATGATTTGATCATTCTTGAATTTTACTCCACTATGATTATTTATGAGGTATTTTTGGACATGGAATAGCTGAAATACGAATCCTTAACATTTATTATTTTGTTTCGCTGGATTCGTTTCCTTAAAAAAATATTTTTCATCATCCTCAGTTCTAAATGATGACATAAATGAATATCTTTGGCCTGTAGTGCAAAGATTAATGATTTCTGATGAATATCTTTGGCCCGTAGTGCAAAGATGAACATGCGTTGAGGTGAACATGATCAACTGATGAATATCTTTGGCCTGTAGTGCAAAGATGACTATTTGATTCAAGATATTTATTGATTGATATTACAGGGATAAAATGTTGATGATGGACTTTTAAATTCATAGATAATCGTAGATTTCATTCTCTACGTAACTTCTCTATGAATTATTATTTTCCACTGCGAATATTGATTTAAAACTTGTTGTCTATTGTATTCTATTAAATTTTTCCCTGTTGAAGACTAACGATAATTTGTTGTATATTATCTTAGTCATAATATTCTTTACTGGGCTAGTTGAGCTCACCCTTTTTCTTGTTGTTCCATTTTCTTCTCAGGAGGTGAGAATGTAGCAAGTACTAGTCGGGGTATGGAATGAAGGTTCTAGGAAGTTGTTTTAGTAGTCCTCACCATTTTTTTTGTAAAGTATTGTACCAATAATTGTAATGAGGACTTATTTGAGTGTGGATATTGTCTAGATGATAATATTTGTATTTACACTCACAGTTTTTATGTTGTATTAATAAAGTTGTAGTTGTTTCTGTACCATGTTATTGACGACTCAGAATGGGTGTTGTATACCTGTTTTGGGGGTGTCACAGTTGGTATCAGAGCTTAGGGATATGATCTCTGGCGGAGATCGGGGAATAGAACTAGGAGGGGAGAGACGAGTAAATCCTTCGCTAGTGTGTCCTACCTAAGCTTATTTGTTGGTCGGTCATAATATAGGGATATTATGTGATTTGTTAATTTGTTAAATTAACCCTTGTTTTATGACAGTATTTGAGAATGTCGACTGAGAATGTTAACAGTGGAGTAAATGAAACCGTGGAGACACCTGTACTCACCAACGAGGAGAACGTGCAACAGGCTGGCAATGTTCCTCTTGTGAACAACACCAATGAGCAGACGATGAACGATGAGATGTTTAGAAGCTTTTTGTGGTTCATGCAAAACCAGACGAAGGAGATTCCTGCTCAAAATATAGGAAGAAACAATGGCAACGCACAGTTGGTCACAGCCAAACAGTTCAAAGAGTTGGGACCACCAGAATTCTGGGGAAAGCCGGATCCGATTAAGGCGGAGACATGGGTCAAGCAAATTACCAAGATATTTGATGTCTTGGGATGCACGGAGGAACAGAAGGTTCCATTCGCCACCTTTATGTTCTGTGAGAGGCAGACTACTGGTGGAAATCTGTGAAGCGTACCCATCCAGCCGCACTCAGCATGTCTTGGGAGACATTTCAGAAACTATTCAATGACAAGTACTTTCCTGAAAGTATTCGTCATATGAAGGAGGTAGAGTTTATTATACTAGAGCAGAATAACATGACGGTGTCCCAGTACGAGGCGAAGTTTGCAGAGTTGTCCATGTTTGCACCTCATTTGGTGGAGAATGAGGAACGTATGACACGGATGTTTCTGAGAGGTTTGAAACCCGGCATACGTCAATATCTCATTTCTCATAAAATTTCTCTCTATTCAGATGTTGTCAACAGGGCTCAATTGTTGAAGCGAGATAACGAGTACGGTCAACCGAGGGACCACAACCAGGATCATATCGGTGACAACAGTCATCAGAACAATGATAACCAGCGGAGAAAGAAAAGTACAGACAAGAACGGCAACCACTCTGGTGGTAATCGTGGCTATGAAAATAGAAGAAGCGAGTCGGGAGGAGATTTTAAAAAGAGGAGATTCAACAATGATAATACGAAGACGTCAGCACCGGCAGCAACTGGTTCCAAGGGAGGAGAACGACCACCGGTCATATGCTATAAATGTGGAAAAGAGGGACATATCAGCCCAAACTGTCCACAACAGTTCAATGTATGCTATAATTATGGAAAGGAAGGACATATCGCTCGAGATTGTACGATAGCGAAACCAAGTTCAGCGGGGACGGTGACTCAAAAGGCCGCCCCAGAAAAGTCAAAGTCAACGGTTCCTGGAAGAGCGTTTGTCGTGACTGGTCAACATGCGAGGAACCCAAACGAGGTGATCACGGGTAAGCTAATCATAAATTCATGTGAAATTTATACCTTACTAGATACCGGTGCTACCCATTCATTTATTTCTCCTGCTTGTGCTCAACGTTTAAACTTGACTCCGGAGAAATTAGACTTTGATTTATCTGTGGAGACTCCGTTAGGGGAAACTTTCATCACATCCACTGTTTATAAATCTTGTTTGATCCAAGTTGGCACCATCACCTTATCTGTTGACCTTATCTCTTTAAAGATACTTGCATTTGACGTGATTTTAGGAATTAATTGGTTAACTACTCATCATGCCAAAATTGATTATTTTCGTAAGGTGGTTAGTTTTCATATTCCTAATCAACCTGTTGTTCGAATTCAAGCAACAAAGCCATTAAAATCAATCAATGTCATATCAAGTCATAAAGCCATTCGTTTATTGAAAAACGGATGTTAAGCTTTCCTAGCCCATGTTATGGATTTGAATAAAGACACGTCAAATTTGAATAATATTCCTGTTGTTAGTAACTTTCCTGACGTATTTTCTGAAGAACTTCCCGGTCTACCCCCAGAACGTGAAGTTGAATTCTTCATTGATCTTGAACCTGGTACAAAGCCCATTTCTAAAACCCCATATCGAATGGCTCCTATTGAACTTCAGGAGTTAAAAGTCCAACTACAAGAGTTGTTGGACATCAGTTTCATTCGTCCTAGTACATCTCCTTGGGGTGCTCCTGTTTTATTTGTAAAGAAGAAAGACGGGAGTATGCGACTTTGTATCGATTACCGAGAATTAAACCATGTCACCATTAAGAATAGGTATCCGCTACCTCGTATTGATGACCTGTTTGACCAGTTACAAGGAGCACAATTCTTTTCAAAAATCGATCTTCGTTCTGGATATCATCAGCTGAAGGTTAAAACTGAGGATATTCCGAAGACTGCCTTTAGAACTCGGTACGGGCATTATGAATTTTTAGTCATGTCTTTTGGATTGACTAATGCTCCTGCGGCTTTCATGGATATGATGAACCGAGTATTCAAGGATTATTTGGATCAGTTCGTTGTTGTCTTTATTGATGACATCCTTATATATTCCAAAAGCCGTGAATATCATGAGCACCATTTGAAGCTGGTACTCCAAAGGCTACGTGAAAACAAGCTATATGCTAAGTTGAAGAAATGCGAGTTCTGGCTTGAGGAAGTAGCATTCCTAGGGCACGTGGTGTCAAAACATGAAGTATCTGTGGACCCGGCGAAGATTGAAGCAATACAAAGCTGGGAGCAACCGAAGACGGTGACCGATGTACGAAGCTTTCTGGGCTTAGCTGGTTATTATCGGAGATTCGTAGAAGGGTTTTCTCGAATCGCTACCCCGTTAACTCAGCTGACTCGGAAGGATATCAAATTCGTATAGAGCGAAGAATGCGAGAAGGGTTTCCAAGAGCTTAAGAGGAGACTCATTTCGGCACCTGTTCTGACAATACCATCTGGTTCGGATGGATTTGTTATCTACAGCGATGCTTCAGGTAAAGGGTTAGGATGTGTTCTCATGCAACGTGGGAAAGTCATAGCCTATGCCTCGCGACAACTTAAAGAATATGAGAGGAATTATCCTACTCATGATCTAGAGTTGGCAGCAGTCGTTTTCGCGCTAAAGATCTGGAGGCACTATCTATATGGGGAGAAAGTGGAGATATAATCAGACCATAAAAGCCTCAAATATTTCTTCGCTCAGAAAGAACTCAACATGCGGCAACGACGTTGGCTCGAGCTGTTAAAAGATTACGACCACACTATTCAATACCATCCTGAAAAAGCAAACGTGGTAGCTGACGCGTTGAGTAGAAGATCATATGCAGGAACGAGTGCGATGATGTCAAGTATACGCGTAGAACCAACTTTAATCGATAAAGTTAAAGTTGCTCAAGCTACAGACCCGGAGCTGATGCGTATGAAGAAGAAAGTGCAAGAATGTGCTATTCCAGAAGCAAGAATCGATGAAGAAGGAATACTTCGAGTCCACTCCAGACTTTGTGTTCCTAACGATTCTGATTTAAAGTACAAGATCATGATGGAGGCACACAATACACCATTTGCAATCCATCCTGGAAGTACTAAAATGTATCGTGATCTTCGAGATACATTTTGGTGGAACAATATGAAGAGAGAGATTGCAAAGTTTATCTCGAGGTGTTTAACTTGTCAACGTGTAAAGGCGGAGCATCAAGTACCAAAGGGTCCATTGCAACCACTTGAGATTCCGAAATGGAAGTGGGAACACATTACCATGGATTTTGTTACGGGTCTTCCCACTGTTTCTCAAGGCATAAATGCTATTTGGGTTATAGTTGATAGATTAACCAAGTCTGCTCATTTCTTACCGATACGGGAGACTTATTCCCTTGAACGTCTTGCTAGTATGTACGTGAATGAGATTGTAAGGTTGCATGGCATGCCAGTATCCATAGTTTCGGATCGTGACCCAAGATTCACTTCAAGATTTTGGGTTAGCTTGCAAAAAGCTATGGGCACGGATTTACGGTTCAGTTCGGCATACCATCCTCAAACGGACGGGCAATCAGAGAGGACTATTCAAACTCTTGAAGATCTATTAAGACTTTGTGTCCTCGATTTCAAAGGAAGTTGGGATAAGTACCTACCATTAGTGAAATTCTCTTACAACAACAGTTATCAGGCAAGTATAGGTGTGGCTCCCTTTGAAGCATTGTATGGACGAAAGTGTCACTCTCCAGTATGTTGGGATGAGGTGGGAGAAGCAACGTTGTTGGGACCAGAGTTGGTACGAATGACTACAGAGAAGATCCAAACGATTCGACAACGTATACAAACGGCACATGATCGACAAAAGAGTTATGTGGATCTTCATCGAAAGGACGTGGAATTTGACATTGGGGATCATGTATTATTACGTGTAGCTCCATGGAAAGGAGTTACAAGATTTGGGAAGAGAGGAAAGCTCAATCCACGATTTATTGGCCCATTTCAGATTCTTGACCGAGTAGGAAATGTGGCCTATAGACTTGCGTTACCTCCAAGTATGTCTCGTGTTCATAATATTTTTCATATATCTGTGTTTCGTAAATATGTGAAAGACCCGAACCACGTTATTGAGTTAGAACCGGACGAGATAGCCGAAGACTTAACGTACGAGGAAATACCTGTCAAAATCATGTATAAGAAGGAGCATGTCCTACGCACGAAGGTCATACCACAAGTTAAAGTTTTGTGGAGAAACCATGCTATTGAGGAAATGACCTGGGAGTTGGAAACGGAAATGAAAGCGAGGTATCTTCATCTTTTCGAAACACCAGGTACGTATGTCAATTTCGAGGACGAAATTTCATAAGAAGTGGAGGTTGTAAGACCCCAAATTATTAATAAATGAAATTTAATTCCTCTATTTATTATTTTGAAATAGTAAGGGTTGATTTGATTAATGTGGTTAGTTATGGGTAAAATGCGTAAATATTTTAAATAAGCAAGTGGTCCTAAAATATTCATTATTGTCGGGGAATATTTGTTTGGTCGTGGAATATTCTTGTTGTCGGAGAATATTCGTACGACGGCGCAGCCTTGTGTGGGCCCCATAACGGAAAGCGATTGGATGAAGAAAACGACAAAAATAAGTTGTTTATAAATAACGGCATAGTTGTTACCGTTAATACTGTTGGAATACCCGGTGGTTAAAACACAGTAATACGCGTTGTTGCACAATAGCACACGGTATTGCACCAATTATTGATTCTTACGTAAGAAGGCACTACTCAATAATTGTTACAGTAATTACTGTTCAATATTGTATTTTATTGATTCAATAATTGCTGCGTTGATATTTTATATTACTGTTGTTTTAATAATTGTCACTACACAGTATTTTCTATTATCGGAACAATAATTCATATTATCTGAATAATATTATTAGATAACATTATTGGTAATGTCCAGAAAGTTCTGTCTAAGGAGAGGTTTGGTCATCTAATTGCGCGCCAGTAAGGAGAGATCCTTATTGGAAAGCCCCCTCTTTCCTAGGAACGACCTGGTTGTCAGTACTGTGATTCTGTAATATTATTTGTGTATAATTAATTATTGATTTATATGATGAGAAAAATATTAATTTTATGTGGATATAGATGGAGAAAATTTTTAATGTGACAATTGTTGAAAATTAATATTTTATCTTTTTCTGATAAAATAATTCATTTAAATATATTATTTTAATAATATATTGATGGTGATATTTTTACAATAAATGTGGGATATATGAGTATATGAGGAGGAAGAGTATTTTTGTGGCATTAAATGATTAACACATATTTTGTGTGTTGGTGGACACAATTTTTGACCGAAAATTTATTATTGACTGTAAAATCGCCCGTTTGTAGATTTCGGTCAATTTCTGTTTGGAATTTGGAAAAATTTTCTTCTGTAAAGTTGTAGAGAATTGAATTTCCTATAAAAACTCGCGAGATTCGAATTTTCTGATAAAAGGGCTATTTATTATGAATTATTGAAGTTCTGAAGTTCCGAAATAATTGATTTTTGGAAGTTTTATTTATTATTTTGAAGAAAAACGTTTTTTGGCATTTAAGTGGGCTAACATGTGATATAAATGGGCTGAGATCAGATGTCTAGAGGTGGGCTAAGGAAAATTTGATAAATATATTATTATTATATTAAATTTTCTGCTTTGGTGTTCTAAGCATTTTCCTATAAATAGGGTGCTTAGGTTAGAATTGAAAATCACACCAGAAACACAAGTTTCTCTTTATTTCTCTCGCTATATCGAGCGTATTCTTGTGAGTATTTGATACTTTGAGTGTTGCTATACGGTGCAAGTTTCCTTCAGCACTATATCTAGTATTCAAGTCAGAAGTACCGTCTTTCCGAGGCAAGGGATGTTATTTCTTCTTAAATGATATTATTTTCTTCAATATCATTATGCCGAAGTATTGATCTGAACTTTTTATCAAATTTAGAATTTTTCATGTCGGGGTTACTATTCATGAGTTACTATTCATGAGTTACTATTTACGAGTTACTATTCACGAGTTACTATTCACCGAAAAATAAAATTTTCTTCTTTTCGTCCAAAATATCTATTCTGGATACTAGCTTTGATTGTATCCATGTTTTGATTATTCTTGAATTTTACTCCACTATGATTATTTATGAGGTATTTTTGGACATGGAATAGCTGAAATACGAATCCTTAACATTTATTATTTTGTTTCACTGGATTCGTTTCCTTAAAAAAATATTTTTCATCATCCTCAGTTCTAAATGATGACATAAATAAATATCTTTGGCCTGTAGTGCAAAGATTAATGATTTCTGATGAATATCTTTGGCCCGTAGTGCAAAGATGAACATGCGTTGAGGTGAACATGACCAACTGATGAATATCTTTGGCCTGTAGTGCAAAGATGACTATTTGATTCAAGATATTTATTGATTGATATTACAGGGATAAAATGTTGATGATGTGCTTTTAAATTCATAGATAATCGTAGATTTCATTCTCTACGTAACTTCTCTATGAATTATTATTTTCCGCTGCGAATATTGATTTAAAACTTGTTGTCTATTGTATTCTATTAAATTTTTTCCTGTTGAAGACTAACGATAATTTGTTGTATATTATCTTAGTCATAATATTCTTTACTGGGCTAGTTGAGCTCACCATTTTCTTTGTTGTTCCATTTTCTTCTCAGGAGGCGAGAATGTAGCAAGTACTAGTCGGGGTATGGAATGAAGGTTCTAGGAAGTTGTTTTAGTAGTCCTCACCATTTTTTTTTGTAAAGTATTATACCAATAATTGCAATAAGGACTTATTTGAGTGTGGATATTGTCTAGATGACAATATTTGTATTTACACTCACAGTTTTTATGTTGTATTAATAAAGTTGTAGTTGTTTCTGTACCATGTTATTGACGACTCAGAATGGGTGTTGTATACCTGTTTTGGGGGTGTCACATCTTTGGCCTGTAGTGCAAAGATGAATTGTTGATGAATATCTTTGACCCGTAGTGCAAAGATGACATGTTGTTGAATATCTTTGGCCAGTAGTGCAAAGATGAACAGATGTTGAGATAAACATGACCAACTGGTGATACAAATGAATATCTTTGGCCGTAGTGCAAAGATGAAGTTATTAGTATGATTATGAACAGGAAATGTGATTTGATGTAACCATGATCTTTGATGTTTCAGGTAAAGATAGGTGATTTACGAATATTACTCTTGAGATTTAAAACTAGATGTTGATCATATTATTTTTATTATTATATATAACATTTTTATAACCCTAATGATGATATTTCTCTTTGACTTGAGTGTAAAGATGGGTAGATTTTTGGTATGATCATGACTATGGGTTATCTTTGGCCAGTAGTACAAAGTTGAATTATTGATTGGTATGATCATGACCATTGAATTTATAAGTGAATATCTTTAGCTTAAGTGCAAAGGTGAATTGATCAACATGGTTATAATTATTGTTTATATAAATTCTGAAATGATTATATATTTCTTTGAGATATTAATATCTTTGGCCTGTAGTGCAAAGATGAAATATTGATGAATATCTTTGGCCTGTAGTGCAAAGATGAATTGTTGATGAATATCTTGGCCTGTAGTGCAAAGATGACATGTTGTTGAATATCTTTGGCCAGTAGTGCAAAGATGAACAGATGTTGAGATAAATATGACCAACTGGTGATACAAATGAATATCTTTGGCCGTAGTGCAAAGATGAAGTTATTAGTATGATTATGAATAGGAAATGTGATTTGATGTAGCCATGATCTTTGATGTTTCAGGTAAAGATAGGTGATGAAAATTATCCAAACTCACAGCATATGTGTTGTTGTATTTTGCACGATAATTGTTGTAATAAAGTTACAGTTGTTTTCTGTACCATGTATTTGGCGACTCAGAATAGGTTGGATGGAATGGACCTATTTTGGGGTCGTTACAACAGGGATAAAATATTGTTGGTGGATTTTTAACATGGAGAATATAATAGATTTTATAGTCTATTTGACTCTTCTAATGGATTGCTCGTTCCGCTGCAACTATGGTTGAAATTTTTATCATCTACCATATGTTCTAAATCTCTGATTTATTATTGATGAAGACTATTGATAATTTATTTATCTTTAGTCATGATATTCTTTACTGGGCTAGTTGTGCTCACCCTTTTGCTTCACAATTCCTTTCAGGTAATAAGAATGTAGCTGGATCGAGCGGGGGTAACAAGGGAATAGAACGGTGGTCATCATTTAGTAGTTATATTTGGTGAAGAAAATAGGGTGAGGCGAACCCAACGTTGGAAGGGTGTTTTGCCACTGTCATACAAGATGTCTAATGACATACAATCTCGTGTCATCATAAGACAGTGTTGTGCTCATCCACTTGCTGAGTATATCTATGGGCACTACCTATATAATCTTGGTGTTTGTTTGAAGTATAATTCACGATTAAAGACAATGGAGATAATGATAAGTCAAGAGAAGACTCACCATTGGGAAGAATATGATAGTAATCTTCTCGTTTTTTTTTGGAGTCTATTGGGTCAATCAAGGATAATTCTGTGGTCATATGATATCTATCATAACCTAGACGCGTGGCCTCCCATGTACAAAGGTTTCCTTGAGCACTTCCCAAAGATTCTAATTTTTAAAACAGTTTTTGACTATACCTTTATGTAAGGTGTCATTGTGAGGTGTTGTCCACGGTTGGGACATGAGTCATATTTGGTATATATTTGTATCCAAACTCACAGCATATGTGTTGTTGTATTTTGTACGATAATTGTTGTAATAAAGTTGTAGTTATTTTCTGTACCATGTATTTGGCGACTCAGAATAGGTTGGATGGAATGGACCTGTTTTGGGGTCGTTACAGATCTGATAATGAAAAATACTGTGCAGTGACAATTATTGAAACAACAATAGTATAAAATATTAACGCAGCAATTATTGAATCAATAAAATAAAATATTGAAAAGTAATTACTGTAACAATTATTGAGTAGTGACTTCTTATGTACGAATCAATAATTCAACAATACTGTGCAATACCGTGTGCTACTGTGCAACCACGCGTATTACTGTATTTTAACCACCAGGTAATCCAACAGTGTTAACGGTAACAATTACGCCGTTATTTATAAAACTCAAACTTTGTCGTTTTCTTTCATCCAACCGTTTTTCGTTATGGGGTCCACAAATGACTGTGCCGTCGTACGAATATTCCCGACAAAAAGAATATTCCACGACCAAACGAATATTTCCCGACAACAATGATTATTTTATAACCACTTGCTTATTTTGCAAAATTTACACATTTCACCCATAACCAAAGTAGTATATCAAATTAACACCTTATTAATTTAGAATAATGAATAGAGGAAAATTCACTTTTATTTATAATAAGTTGGGGTTTTACATTAATACTCGACTTGACTTAAGTGCTGTTTGTTTATATCTGATTGCCTCTTAATGGACTGTCTCTTATTCGCTAAGAGGCATGATGATGTTTGTTTATTTTTTTGTTACTTCTGAATGCCTCTTAATCGGTAAGACAGAAAATGAAATCTTAATAATTAAGAGGTACCTCTTAATGAAATTTTTTTATATAAATATATTGAACAATATTATGCATTCATTTTTTTAAAATTGAATATTTAAAATTATTAAATAAAATTTTACCCTTTAAAATGGTAAAATAGTGTCATTAAGAGATAACTTACTTTTTAGTTATCAAACAATTTTTTTGATTCAAACCTCATAATCGTTCAGATAATCTAATTTATTAAGACATCATAATCATTCAGATCTTAATTCTCAAGTTTATCAAACACAACCTAGTTCATTTACACCCTTATTATTAAATTATAGGAGTAACAATTTTAAATTTCAAAATTTGATATTAATCTTATAATTTAAAACACATGGATTATTTAAAGAGTTTTAGTTCAACGCCTCATATTAAATTTGATCCGATAACTCTAAATCAATAGATCAAATTGCCAAAAAAACAGTAAAGTTTGAGTCACTAATATAAGTCGAGCCTGGTCATATCAAGATTATTATATGACCATTATATGCCTAGTACAAATATTGAATAGTCACTAGAGTATTTTCTTTTTCACTTCAATTTTTTATTTTATTAATAGAAACCTCAATTATTGAGATCACAATATGAAATATGAAACTTGTCATGAATTATGTAATTTGTTTTATACAAATTTGTGATTAGTTTCATTTTAACACCCTACACTATGGAGAGAGATATCAGTACAAATTTAAATAAATTTTATATCCTCAATTTCTGAAGTACAATATCTTGAAATATCATTTTTAACTATGAAACTAAAATCATACTCGCAAATGTTTAATTAGGAATCGGTTATCATGATGTTAAATTCATAGTAAATTGGTCAATTGACCAATACAGTGTTGACACGCAAAGAGATCACCTCACAGCTTGCGTATTGACACTGTACAGATCAATTGACCAAAATAAATTTCATACTAACCACTCCTATTTAATTAAATAAAATTAAAAAAAGTGTTCTTATGTATCGCGATAAATTTATATTGAATTATAATTACGAATTTTATAATATTGATAAAAATTATAGGAGAGTTCATTTATTGCCCATCTCTGTTAAAAAGTTATTACTAACATTTATTCACCTGGTAATCAAAGGTCGGACATAAACTTTGGCAAAATATAAGTATTATTTTCTGATTAGAAAAGTTCCAAAGCTAATTGAAAATTGAAAATACATCCGAGAAAAAGATCATCAAACGTGGATTGTGAAGATAGGGAACCAGCCAATCAGGAAGCGTTACTCATCCACGTGTCACTCGGTGGACACATTTGTTCTTCCCAACATAAAAAAGAAGAGAAAAATACTGTGGATAGAAGAACAAGTGGAACACAAAGAAAGAAGATCTTTGCGTAACAAAAATAGACAACCCAACTGAAAGATAAGAATTCCTTGTCCGGCCAATTCTCCACATGGCAACGGCGTTTGCGGTGGCTACTTCCACTTCCATGGCGGCCACCGCCTTCCTGATTCCTCGCCTGCCTACCCACTGCTCCGCCTTACCTAACCTCCCACGTCGCTTCTCCACCTCACCCTTTTCAACTTCCTTGAAAGCGATTTCAGGTACTTGTTTGTTTTCTCTTTGGGGCATTTCGTCGAGCACTTCCAAACGTTGACTACCAAAATATAATCTTTTCATAGCTGTTGTGCTTAATTTTGTTTTTTAGCACAATTTATTGATTTGGGTAGGTGTTAATTCACACATGGATTAATATATTTGCATATTTATATGTTTGTGGACTGTATTGTAATGACAGAAGTAAAAGCTACTGTATAGCTACAACAGGATAGAAAAAAAGAGAAAAATAATGTATAAATTGTCTTTTAGTGATAAATACTTTACCTTAAGAGCATTAAATAAGATGGGTTATGTTTATTGTTTCTGAAGAACAATATGCTTTCAATTAGCTTGTGATTAACTGAATTTTATGAATGTTAGTCATGTTATTCGTGATCAAATGAGTTCAGCCTCACTGGGCACCTGTGAAAATGGCCTGCTAAAGACAGCTGTAATGCTGTTTGATTACTATAGAGTTTTTTAACTGATTGATTTTTCTTTTTATTGTTTTGGTGTTAGTGACTAGAATTAAGATCTTAACCTGACCCCTTACTTGGAGCCATGCTGAAATTTTACTACTGTGATATACTAATTGCTAGGCAATGCCTGCTGTGTTGTATGCTGTTCCTCTTGGTGTTTTATTTTGGGATACCTTTTTGGCTTTGAACTTAAATTTTTACGTTTTGTCTCCTTAGCCATTTGTTTTTTGCCCTCGTGAAGTTTTTTGTTCGATCACTAACAGAAAATTATAAAAAAGAAACATTAGGAAGAGGGAAGAGAGAGAGAGATTCCAACTTTTTGGTTCTCTTGATCACAATTCCAATACAACTGCATTATTTTGTAAGAAATAAAAAAATATGAACAAGCTTAGTCTTTAGAAGTTGATGATTTTATGCACTCATAAAAGTGAAACAACTTGTGTTTTGTGATCAGCTTCTCTGTCTCTTTATTCTAAAATAATAATAACAAATGATGAGGGCCAAGTCATGTTTCAGAAACTTAAAAATGTTTTACTCGGATCTTTTTGCAAATTGGATTTTAAAGATGACTGAAATCCTCTTGCAAACGATTTTTTCGATCTGTAATTGTATTAGCACAGACCAGAAAGAAGTTAGCTTTCAGCAGTAAGTAAACTTGATTTTTCCCCTTTTGTCATTAAATCAGTGTCCAGAAAATCATCTCGGTTCCAGATCAAGGCCTCATCAACAGAAGAGAGCGCCGTTGATGCTGGAGAGATATTCACAGATATAAAGGAAAAGGTAAACTGGGCACTGGCCCATCAAGGAGATAACCTTCCACGTCATTGTGCATACATTTCTGGTCTGTTTACAGCTTTTCTAGATTTAATATTCAAGTAATAATTAAGTTGAACATTTCTTTTCCTATTTTTCTGTTGCGTTTAATAGTGGGATGCTGTTGAAAACAAGTCTACCGTACTTCTCTATGGAGGTGGGGCAATCGTTGGGATTTGGTTATCCTCAGTACTTGTTGGTGCCATCAACTCAGTCCCTTTGGTAAGTGCTTGAGTATAACAAATCCTGCTTCTTTCTACATTTCTTTAGCCAAGTTGAAGGACACTTACAGAATGATATAGTGTGTGGCATAATAAATCTTCTGTGAAAACAATTTGGTATTATTTTTGTTTAAGCGATCTTCGTAAACCCACTCTGATTTTTGTTCCTTAAATTTTGATGTATATATAGCTTCCGAAGATCTTGGAATTTGTAGGGCTTGGGTATACAGGATGGTTTGTCTACCGATACCTTCTTTTCAAGGTAAACTTTTATATGTGTTAGATAGATATTGGTTACACTATTTAGTATTTACACACAATTTCTTTTGTGATATAACTCTGCACATATTATTATGTCGCAGGATCTATTTCTGGTGGATAGTTAGATGGACACTATGGGAAATTGTTAAAATAAATTATGAGTATATTGGTTTATAGATATAGAAGTAACTAATACCATTTAGCTCTCATTTATAGTTAACCCTTTCAGAAATTTGGACCAGCATCTATATGGTTTCTTGTGGTGTCTTTTAAGTTGATCAGTTCTCCATGTGATTGTTTAGTTATAAATTTACTGCATTCTCAATAGAGAGCTCTGTTGCATATCATTTTCTTTTCTTTAACTGGTGCATATCGTAATACTTGTATCTTCTGAGTGACGTAATGTATCTCAAAGCAAGGTCTAAGTTACAATTTAACAGAGAGTTTTCCCACCATCAGATTTCTTTCTTGTAATGTCTTTTGAACCTAAAGAAGAACCTGCAGATTAAAAGTAAACCAGTGAACATGATGTATTCTTAAGTTCCTGCACTGAGATCAATTTGTTTACCTGTAACTGATGATCAACATTTTCTTTCTCAGTCGAGCAGAAAAGAACTAGTGACAGATATTGAATCATTGAAGAAGAAGATTGCAGGAACTGAATAAATGCTCAAGATTGGGCACCAAAGTCATCGTACATTCATTCTCTTCATCGGTTTAAATTGTTTCTCTTGAATTCTTGTATAAGAGGCATGTTGTCTTGTAATGTAGTATAGGCTTTCAATGTATTCCTACAACTCTTATTTTGTGCATCTTTTTCAATAAATTGTTTGCAATTCTTCACATAAATCAGAGGGGTATAGTACATTTGTGAATTATATGCAGTGTAATAAACCCCCAAAATCCAACTCCAAACCCCAATTGAACTTGGATTATGAATTAGAAACATAGTATTGTGTTTCCTCCTCTATAAATAGATGCCCAAAGAACGCCTACCTTCACAAATATTACCAGAAATTAATAATGGGTATTGTTGTTAATTTGAGAATGAAGAAAATGGTACTCCATGTTTTTAATGGCAATGGGAGTAGCAGCCTCGTAACTTCTCGCAACTTGTGTTGTTCTTGATTTTGTTGAACCAAAAGGTTAACGTATTAGTTTTATTGTTCATTAGAGCATATATGTCACGATTTTTCTCCTTGTGTGATCTGACGTGATACTTTATTGGTATAACGTGTGATTTGTCCTTCAACGTCGACATCAAGCTCCCTCTTGAACTTTAACCATATTCTCCAAGAGTCACGCTAAGAATAATCAACCATTTTACTCAAAGAGTATATAATCCACAAGCATCCATGACTCATTGAATAGACGAGACTACACTCTTCAATTGCGAGACGAGTCCACCACTTGCTCAATGAATTATTTTTTCATTTATCATGTGTAATTATGTATATGTGCACATCTAGATGGGGTGAATAAGTGTCTAAATTAAAACGTGATTGATAATGACGGATTACATAACTAAAACAGACAGGCCAATGACTTAGTGTCTGCTTTAATATATATTTTATTTTAGTTATAATGCAGACACAATAAAATAGTAAAAGATTGTGTGTGGATTATACTTACTTCTATTTTAGTTATAAAAGTTTTATAATATATATTTTTGGTAACCATTTAATCTTTCACAAATACAATATATTATTACTATTGGGAGGGGGAATAGAATTTGACCCGTACCACTTTAATATGCGGTTGTTTTGATCTCAAATGGAAAATTTTATCTCTAATTATAAAATAGATATAGTAATTAATTTGATGATTATAGAAATTAAATGGGTTATATCATTTTTAAAATTTAAAATACCTTATGACTATTATATGTGGTTTATATTTTTTTGAAGAAAAATAGGGGTATGAATTTATTAAAAGCATAAAATGGTTGAAAATTAAAAAATAAACCTAAATATACATAATTTTTTGACACGAAACCTAGTTAAGTATTTTTTTTGTTATTTGTTTATAATGTCAAAACTCAAAATATATCAATTTTATATATTTATATATGTACATATAAATATATACATAAACAAAACTACGTAGTTTTATTAAATTAAAGTGACTTAATTAATTAATTTTTTTTTTTATTTTTATCTCAAGTCTAAACACGTTGCATCAATTTTGGTGCGTTGCATTTGAGGCTCAAATATTAATTTATGAGTTAAATAAATTGAGGGCTTAATTTATATAATTTTAATACAAACAACTATGGAATTAATTATGATATCTATAATTTTAAAAAATATAAATTTATATTAATTCTAATATTTAATATTTTATAGATCCGCATAAAAGGGTTATAACTTATATGTATTGTTTGTCTGTAAATATACGATATTATTTTTAATGTGTTGATAATATTATTTTTGATTTTGAACTTATTTTAAAAACACACATTAAAATATGTTAAACCCTATACCCTAGCAGGACGCCTTCTCCTTCCTCCATGAACTTCATAGGAGTATAATCTTATATTCCCATATCTCACCCTAAACCTTAACAGCCCCTCCCAGCATCTTCTCCCTCCTGCTGCGTAATCTACTTTTTCTCTGAAACTAAAAAGCTGAACTCAAGGAAGTAAAAATGTCGTCTTTAGCACTGAAGAAGAACTACCGCTGCGCTCAGTCTTTGCAGCAATTCTACAGCGGTGGACCCTACGCCATCTCCGGTGACGGATCGTTCATTGTCTGTGCCTGCGACGACACTATTAAAATCGTCGATACTTCAAATGCTTCTGTCAAATCAACGATTGAAGGAGATTCGGAGCCTGTCACTGCTCTCGCTCTTAGTCCTAATAATAACTTCCTCTTCTCTTCAAGCCACAGTCGTCAAATTAGGGTTTGGGACCTCTCTTCCCTTAAATGCTTGCGCTCTTGGAAGGTATGTCTGCAAAAAAACGTAATTACCTTTTGTTTAATGGGAGATTGTGACAATTACTGTTTAATATGTTATCCTGGCTTAAAATTTGGTACCAAACAATGTATGAGGATTATAATTCAATCCCCAGTTCCTCTCCTACAAACAAACATAAACTGAATTCAATGTTTTTGAGAAATGTAAGTGATTGACTAATTGGAATTATGCAGGGACATGAAGGTCCAGTGATGGGGATGGCTTGTGACGCTTCTGGTGGGTTGCTGGCCACAGCGGGGGCTGATAGGAAAGTAATGGTGTGGGATGTTGATGGTGGGTTCTGCACACATTACTTCAAAGGTCACAAAGGGGTTGTCACTAGTGTTATGTTCCATCCTGACCCAAATAGATTGCTTGTAAGTTTGGACTGAGAACCCAAAAGTTGATGAAATGTATTTCTGACTAATTTTTACACCGGGATTTTTAAATACTAATTTTTACATCGGTCTATTAAATCCCGTGATTAAATAGAAGGTTATGGTTGGTTATATAATGTGTGTTCTGACATTTAGAGTGTCAACTTTGTTAGTTTTCTAGTTGTTCTGATGCAAGGAAATTAGATTGTAATTAAGTGCTTGGATTAACGTTGTGCTAAATGTTGAAGTTCTACCTATGGAGTCGTTTATGAGTGTAAAAATTACTTACCCACCAGAAACAGTTTGGCTTGCGTAAGGTGTGCCATGGGGCAAGTGGAATGCCAATAAAAGAGAGAGGTGTTAAAAGGAGATGATGTCTGGTTTCAAAGAAAGCATATGTTTAGCAACTTTATTATTGTTGCATGCATTTATGGCATTTATATTGATAAAAGATAACAATGAACCTGGATCTACCTGCTGCAGTCCACAAAAGGTTCAAGGAAACCTAAATTCAAAATGCCGAAATTTCTGGGAATCGCTTGTTCTTGATTGAAGTGAATTATTTTTGGAACAGAGTGTAACTTAAGAGCTTACTAGACCTAAACCATATATGAAGACCCTGAAATTTAACTGTTACTGGTGACGAATGACTAACTTCAAAGACTAGTAGATTCTTAATCATTCTAGGGACTCATACTACTTTTACTCCAAATTTCAAAGACACTCGGATCATCATTGAGACTCTTAAAATATATTAAAACCTAATAAGCTTTTAGCTCAACCAAAAAATTCTTCAATTTCTTTCTTCTGTAATCTAATTCTTACTTGCGCTTTTTATCTACTCCATCAATCTGGAAATATTTTATTTGTAGGAAAGTGTTCTTTTCTTATATAGTTGTTCTTTGTATTCATTATTAAAAAGAGTTATTAATACGAGTAATATTTTTCTCTTATGCTTTTTCTTCTTACAGTTGATAAGACGATAGACTTCTTTCTGGATTTATAAACGCTTCATTTAACCTTAAACCCAACCACACGCAGTTTCATCACTAAAACTCCCAAATACTAAGGTATAAAGTCCTAGTTCCACCTTTCTGTGATAGTAGGAAAGCCTTAAACCCCATTTTAAGGTCCATCCTGCATCATTACCCCATAGGGATCTTTGTAAGGAGTTGAAGGTCATTCTTACCGTTTAATGTTACAGGTAGTTTGGGGAAGTCTATTGACAATAAGGATCTATACACTCCAGGCATACTTTGTTGTTATGAATGATATCATTTAGGAATTAGGTGTGGAGGCCACTTAAGCATATGTGATCCTCTGCTTCTAAATATTATTGCATTATTTATATTATAGGTGGTAATATTTATGTAGGACGAGCCCAAGAAAGTTGGTTAGAACAATATAGATGGCTTTGGAAGCCCGTGAATTAAAAGTTGTATTTTAATTAATTTTATTTAATTTGTAGGTATCTTATTAGAGTCCAATTTAGGTTTGGAAATTTGTCTAGGAGTATTATAAATAGTGATGTATTTCATTCTTTTGAGACATTGAATAATTAGAATTGATTGAGTTTTGTGTGAGAATTGTAATTGTAATATTAATCCGTTGTTCCAAAACCCTGTACCCATCAAACATAGTGGGGGAAATATTACAAATAATAATGCATCATTCATACATGGGTTAATTTGTGTGTAATAAAGCTGTGAAATGAAGATTATCTTAATAGTATAAGTCTGTCATGGATCTTCTCTATGAACTAGGAATAGTTTGTGATTAGCCAGTTATTATCCACTTAGTAAAATCTCCCCTGTCCCCTATTAACATGCTTTTCTAAGTTAAAGGAATTATTGGAAGACCTGAACGCATATCATGTATTCCCTTTCCATATATAAGTGTTTGTTGAAGCACAATTTCGTAATTGTTTGATTTGTGTGATTATATATATATATATAGACACACACACACACACACAATGATCCATAGCAAAATAGGTCAAATAGCATCCATACCATCTTTCATAGGGACCAACAATTGAGATTAAAAATTAGAACTCATCATCCGCTACTATTAGTAGCGGATAATGACAGGATTAATACATATTTTGTTAATGTGGTTCGTAGAAAGTGCTTATGATGTTGCTGCTATCTAAATTTTCAAAAGCAAACGGACAGTGTGATTAATTCATCCTACATTTATGAGTTTTAAGCCTTCATATTTTATTATACTTTTTACTAAGCTAAACGAGTAAGCTCATTCTAAACATGCTAGCAATTACCAGCTTGCATCTAGATATATTGGGATGTTTCTACAAATATGCATATATTACGTGGGGTTTTTATTACAATAGCCTCTTGATTATAGAGATAATCCCTTATAGAGGCAATTTCCATATTTTACTTCCTAAACAGAGTTTGGTTGACTATTTTGCTTGGTGTATGCAGCTTTTCTCTGGAAGTGATGATGCAACTGTACGAGTCTGGGATCTTACAAGCAAGAAGTGCAGTGCGACACTGGAAAAACATGGGTCAACAGTGACTTCCATTGCAATATCTGAAGATGGATGGACTTTGCTTACTGCTGGAAGGGATGGGATTGTATACTTGTGGGACGTTCATGATTATGGGCTTAAGTCTAGTGTACTAGTATATGAGGCTGTTGAAGCCGTGTGTGTGATAGGTTCTTTGTCTCCTTTCGCTTCATGTCTGGCTTCATCTATACAACAGCGTGAGAAGAAAAGAAGTGGTCCAGGAATTTATTTTATCACTGTTGGTGAACGTGGGATTGTACGGATATGGGACTCTAATGATTCTGTATGCCGTTTTGACCAGAAGTCTTCAGATTTTGCTGTCAGCGCAGAGGCAGAAGATATGAAAAGAGGATTTACTTCTGCTGCTATGTTACCCTCTGGTCAGGGGTTGCTCACTGTCACGGCAGACCAGGAGTTTCTTTTTTATTTCCCAACGGAATCTCCTGAAGGTTGTTTGAAATTAATCCTTAGCAAAAGGCTTGTAGGATACAATGAAGAGATAGGGGATATGAAGTTTTTGGGCGAAGATGAACAGTTCCTTGCTGTTGCAACAAGTGTTGAAAAAGTACGAGTGTATGATCTTGCTTCCATGTCGTGTTCATATGTATTAGCAGGTCATACTGACATTGTTCTAAGCCTTGATACCTGTGTATCAACTTCTGGAAAAACACTTATTGCAACGGGAAGCAAGGACAATAATGTTAGATTATGGGAAACAGACAGCAGATGTTGTATTGGAGTTGGCATAGGTCATATGGGTGCTGTTGGAGCTGTTGCATTTTCGAAGAAATCAAGAAACTTCTTTGTTAGTGGTAGTAGTGATTGTACCCTGAAGGTGTGGAGTTTTGATGGCCTCTCAAATGGCATGGAAGGAGCTTCTAACTTGAAAGCAAAAGCAGTTGTTGCTGCCCATAGTAAGGATATAAATTCCATAGCCATTGCACCAAATGATAGTCTCGTCTGTAGTGGTTCCCAGGACCGCACGGCATGCATACTGCGGCTTCCAGATCTTGTATCTGTAGTTGTGCTTAGAGGACATAAGAGGGGGATTTGGTCAGTGGAGTTCTCTCCAGTCGACCAGTGTGTTATTACGGCGTCTGGGGATAAAACAATAAAGATATGGGCTATATCTGATGGTTCATGTTTAAAAACATTTGAAGGGCATACATCGAGTGTATTAAGAGTATCATTTTTAACTCGTGGAGCTCAGTTTGTTTCTTGTGGTGCTGATGGTTTGTTAAAGCTGTGGACAGTGAAAACTAATGAATGTGTGGCAACTTATGATCAACATGAGGACAAGGTTTGGGCCCTGGCTGTTGGAAAGAAAACAGAAATGCTTGCAACTGGCGGTAGTGATGCAGTTGTGAATTTGTGGCATGACTCTACTGCATCTGATAAAGATGAAGCATTTCGGAAAGAAGTGAGGCATCTAACTCCCTTTTTAATTTTCTCGAACACACCAACCATACCAGGAAAATTGCTACCGTATAAGAATCGCTACCTTCATCCCATTTTAATTAACCCTCTTAGTAATTTTCCTGTGCTCCTAAGAGGTGCTGAAAACACTTTTATATTATTTTTTCAATTGACACACACACATAAACATATATATGTATATTTATCTTGATACGTATTACATTTTCTACTATATTCAAAATATGTTTCATTTTCGGCACGTCTCGGAAGTTGGAATGCCTGCTGATTGAAATGGGATGGAGGAAGATATCATTTTAATTTTTGATATGGGATAGGAAGTTGGAAATAAGAAACTGGAGGTAAGCCCTTGGGAATTTGGGCCAGTACCCCTTTTGGTTGTGTACATGATCATTTTTTGTGCAAGCTTTATAGAATGCACAAACTTTTAAAACCATTAACAAAATACAAAAGTTAAAACTACTGTTTGCATGATGTACTAGCATAAATATTAATCCATTTAAAAAGGTTGGGAAGTTGTGCCGTCATTCATAAAGTTTTATTTCTCTAGTAATATGTGGATTCAATATCTCCACATATTTTGGCAATTAGTATCTTACTAATCAATTGCCCTCTGATAGACTTCTGTATTGGTATAGGAGGAAGGTGTTCTAAGGGGCCAAGAGCTAGAGAATGCTGTATCTGATGCTGACTACACTAAAGCAATTCAAATTGCTTTTCAGCTTCGTAGACCTCATAAACTTTTTGATTTATTTGCTCAACTTTGCAGGTAGCATTTTGTCTTCTCCCTCTTCATCCTTTTCCATTTTGTTTGTATACCAGTTTATTTATATAAGGATGAATCATCTGCAGAAATGGCGATGCTGAATATCAGATTGAGAAAGCTCTTCGTGCTCTTGACAAAGAAGAATCCCGTCAACTTTTGGAATATGTTAGAGAATGGAATACAAAGCCAAAGCTCTGTCATATAGCACAGTTTGTACTTTTCTGGATTTTCAGCATTCTTCCACCAACAGAGATTGCTGAGGTACTTTCCTAGCTGAGTAGTTGTTATAGGGTATTAGTGATAGTTTAAACAAAAAATTTCATATCCTGGTGCTCTACTTTGAGGGAAAAGAGGTTCTTCACAATATGTCATCATATACTTTATGACTTGGTAAGAAGGACTTGAGGAGTACTTGTCCTAGGAACTTCTTTTCAATCTGTTACTTGATTAGAGAATTAATCCAAAAAAGATTATAATTGGATACTGACAAGCTATCTTTAGTAGTCACATGGTTAATGCATATGATTTTGTCTTGGTTTAAATCCAAGGCAAGTGATATATATTTTGCAAAGTATTTGCTTTGTTAGTATCAAGTATCTGAATTGGCTAGACAATTTTATTTTCAAAAGAGAGTAGTTGCTAGAGACTAAAGCCCTTGAAGCAACTGCAAAATAAAGTTGCTGTAGTAGTTCTAGCTTATACTCTGGAAAGGGAATATCATATTCCTGGTTCATAATCTCTGTACATTCCATTTTTGAGACATGCACACAGAAATCGTACAACTGTTCTCGGGTCTTGCTTCTTACTTCCAAAACTCCCCCTCTCCCCCCCTCCAGGTGCTATTTCTTTGTTCACAAAACCTTTGAAATGTGAATCATAGAATACATAATGTTGCAATTTTTCAGTTAAGAGGCATTGGAGAACTCCTTGAAGGCCTCATCCCTTACTCTCAGAGGCATTTCAGTAGGATAGACAGGCTTGAAAGAAGCACCTTCCTGTTGGACTATACTCTAACAGGAATGTCTGTTATCGAACCAGAAACGAAGGAAATAGAGTTGACAAGCAGTTCTGCGAAGCATACCAAGGATGCAGATGATGAACAATTATTAGAAGTTGTCGCAGAGGAGCAAGAGCAGGATGTCGTAGATCCAAAAGATAAAATCTCTTCAAAGAAACGGAAGTCGCACAAATCCAGAGGTGTTGCACATAAGAAAAGCAAGGGAGTAGCTTACGTGACTGTTTCAACTGTTTCATCGCTTGCATAACACATTACAGGTGCTGCCTGCTTTTATTACAACCTTGCGGTATTTGTTAGTTCATTCATCCTTTGTTGTTAAATGTTCCACCTCAGAAGTAGGCTTCTTGCTATGAGATTTTGTGATGTCTTCTTGGTTGAGTCCCTATGTGTTATTCAATTTTGCTGAATCATTCTGGTTGTAGAATATGACACTTGTGTAGTTTCAAAATTTTATACCACATATAGTTTATAGTGAGGAAGAAACTGTTGCACATTCCCCCGATTAACGCGATAGTTTGTGAAATAGACAACATAATTAGGACCAAAAAACAGAACAACTGGATCCATCTCTCTTGTGGTATATTGCTTGAAAAAAAGGAAGTGGGGAGCAGCAAATTAATTTGGTCCAATATTCAGGGGAAAACACCTCGACAAATCACATGCAGACAGAGGAAAGCCTGTATTGTATTGGTCGAGTTCAGCCCCCGATTGATGGCCTCAACTTCCAGGGCAGAAACAGGTAACCCACCCAGTGGATGAAATTGAAGGCCAACCAAATATTTGTTATTGGAAATTTTTAATGTTTATTTTTTTGTTCTTCTTGAAAGTCAGGTTGATCTTCATATTTATTTTTTTACGGGTAAAGTGCAGTAAATTATGTTTAAGTGGTTCTAAAGGAAATTATGTATTTTTTTTTTCAGTTTTATTTTTCTTTAGGCAAAGGGATAATTTAATTTAGTTTCTTTAGTTCTTGCTTTAAAAGTGTGAATTATGACAGAGTGGTTCCGTCAAGCTAAGCTAGGTAGAGGCGTAGAGCTGCAAGTGAAAGTGAAGAGACATTAATGTTGATTATTGTTGTTGACAATTGTATGTATATCCATACAGTCCAGTTGGTCAAATATTTATAAGCTTCTTTTTTTATTCTGAGTTTAGTTTTAAGGTGTCAAATTTTAATTTATTAAAGAAATTAAGAGTGGGTTAATCTCATTTCTTTTTTAATGTCTTGTATGTATAATGTATGCATATAAGTGTTATAGAGAGGTACTTCGTAAATTTATGATCATCTATATAATAAAATAGAGCGGCTTCAACAAAGAACGGTCTAGATTAAAGTTTCAACAATCAATGGCTCAGATTTAATCTATTGGCTCTAATGGCTAATTTCATTTTAGCCAAACAAAAAACAAAAAAATGCCCAAACTTTTATTCAAATTTCAAATCCTCTGGGCTCTGTCTCTCTCTCCTTCCCCCTTATTCCCCTCAAACAATTCGATCTAATTCCCCTAAATCTCTTCTCTCATACCCACACACGCAGACATCATGCACACACACACACAGAGATCACGAACACACACGTACCACACACAGTCACACGATTTGCGAAATTTAGGTTTATAAATTGGAGGTTTTTGGAATATTTTTGAAATTTGGATTTTGTTGTGAGTTGTTCATGTTTTTTGTATTGATGGATTGTTTTGTGTTTTTGTGCAAGGCTGGGAGTTCTCTATAAATCTTCATCTGTTCATCTCTTCAAATACTTTGATCAATATCTCAATCTCTTTGTCGGACGCTGATAATTCATACCGTGAGTAATCAAAGTAATCAATTAATCCCTACAGTAAGAATATTTTCAAGTACCTTTTAATTTCAGGGTTTGCTTTTTACAGATTTAATTTTACCGAATCATGTGAGGGCCGATCATCAGATGAGAGAGAGAGAGAGAGTTTAGATTAATTGATCAAGCCATATTCATAACAGTTTAATCAAACTCATTCTCCGCCGCCGGCATCGAACACCAATGGTATGCCAAAATTCAATCCACTTTTTACTTTTTTGTATTACTACTTTGAGTGAAATGATTTTAAAGTGCTTAAGCATTGTAATTTAATTCATTTGATGAAATTCCTGTTTGATGATTTCTGTCACATGGAATTCCTGTTGTAAGACAACTTATGAAATCAAAAGCATTTCAAATATTTTTTTTCCATGAATACACTGAATTGTTTAATTAGTTTCTATGTCATCCAAATTAGCTTCTGTTTTCTCCTCAAACTCAAGTATCATCCATTTTTCAGGTTTTTATTAGAAATTAAGAGAATTCATTTTTTATGTATCAAAATTTGTATTTTATTATTTTTGGATTTTTAGTATCTACTTCTCTTTTTCCAGTATATTTTTTGTCAATCAAACAGTAAGGGTGGTTGTTCCACCATTGATTCCAAAGAATTGGACCTGGACTTGCAAGCGGCTCGATTTGAAGGTACTATCTTCACTATTTGGTTGTTTACAAAATCTGGTAAAAAAAATTATCAGAGATATTTGGATTTTTATTAGAAATTAAGAGAATTCATTTTTGATTTATCAAAATTTATATTTTATTGTTCTTGGGTTTTTAGTATCTACTTCTCTTTTTTCAGTATATTCTTTGTCAATCAAACAATAATTTATGAGTTTTGTATGTTTGTTTTGATGTAATTGTGGGATAAATTTGGTATTTCTAATGGAGTGTTCTTTTGAATGTATATTAATATTTGGATTTTCTATTAATATTGCTTTTATTTAGAGATTAAAGTCTATTTATTTTTTGATTTGTAGTACTATCCTCCTGTGTTCACAGAAAAAGGAATTGATTACCATTAGTACAAAGTTATAAACATTTATGTGGGTTTGTTTCATTCATTTATTTTCTGATTCTTCAATTCCCTTTGAAACGTTGATGAAGACTGAGTTTTTCGTCCTGTGTTCCACCCATTGAGTTTGGTTCATTTTCGTCCGTCCTTACCGAATTTGACAACCGAATTGCTTTGCTTTCTCCCTCTTATCCCTCTCTCCTTTCAATTCCACACCCAAGTATTAAATCGTTCCACTTCTCCTTCAATTCCCCACCCAAGCGTTAATCTTTCACTTTTCCTTATCTCAAAATCAAACATCTCTTTCCTCCGCAATCAAGAAGAAGAATGAAGATCGAAGAAGTGCACAGTTCAATTCCAAGTTTATAAAGATTTCGGGTACACGAAAATTGAACTTCTAGAATTACTCAATTTCTCCCTCTAAATCTGTACGTAATTTTATATTTATTTAAATTGATCATTGAATGGATATTTTGGGTGTGTGAATTAAAACTGTGATTCTGCCAAACTAACGCATTCTATACCAAAATTGGTTCAAGCAATAACGGGTTCAATCGCTTTTCGACGTCTAATTTAACACTTCTGACTGATGTAGAAAGTACTAATTTTCAGTCACAATTCATATTGTGTTCAACTTTTCTACTGTTTACTTATAATCCATATGTTTCTTCAAGAAATATAGTGTTGCACAATAAAAGTCATCGTACTATAAAATGACGACAACTCTCAAGTGTATCATAATTATTTCTCGACTACTATTAAACTAATAACTATTTTAATGATAAATGTTGAACCAAACTACATCCTTAAATGTGGAACAAAGGAAGTATTTTAAATTGATTGGTGTACATTTCGATTTCTGTACATGGTTTCAGTAATAACCATCACTGTGAATATTGAAGGATTATTGAGGTGAAGTATTTTTAGTACTTAAATTTTGGGGATTAGACAATTTATCATATCATGTACTATGCACATAAGTTCGTGAGTTCAATAATCTATACTCCTTTTAATTTATAAGGCAATACTTCATCTGGGTAGATTTCTGGAAGAATTTGTGCTTTGTTCCATATACAAATGGTTAATATATGCACAATGGCATTCCTTTGCTATTATTATAGAATTTGGAGTATTGTCCTTATTAGTATTGCTATTATTATAGAATTTGGAGTATTTAATGTCATTTACTTTGTAGTTCATTTGAAACATGAATTAAATATATTGGATTAAACATGAATTTGGAGTATTTAATGTCATTTTGAAATTATTATGCCACATGCTGAAATTCATGTGAAATTGGATTAAGTATTCTTATACTGTGTTGTATGGGTTAATTAAATATATTGCTTGAATTATTTTTTTTATTCATATGTTAGTTAACTTAGTTCTTCAATTGACGCTTGCGTCTCAATACTGAGTCAATTCTAATCAAATAAAAAATCTTTTTGTTTTTTGTCTTCTCACTCCCGTTTCTCTCCTTTACCTCTCTATATTCACGACATTTTTACAATCCTAAACTTCAATTTTTCTCTTTACTGAAACCCCAACCTTATATATTCCATGCGCTCAATTTTACGACCATCCCCTAAGATTTTGTTCTTCGTTCAACTATGTAATACGGATTTGTCTAGACTCTGTGAAGTTTTTTGAATAGCGAAGGAGATTATAGGTTTGGGATAACAAAGCATCGGCTAAATTAAATTAGAGAGACGAAGATTCTGCCAAAAATAAATCACAACAAACAATCGCTAAGCTTGGTACAATTCTAAAATTGCGTTTTGGTTAGTATGCATCGAGTTAGCCTTCGTATCATTTCCATATCGAAAGAAACAATCATATGATGACCCATTCTCTGTGGTTCTGTGCTCCAATTTCTGAGGAGTAAAATGGGGATTGAGTCGAAGATGAGTAAGTAATTCATTGGGGATTTATGTTGTTTGGGAATTTGGACAATAGCGTGAAATTAAATACAAAAATATAGTTCAATTATATAAAGGCATAAAAGAAAGTGTATTTCCTAACATTCTTTACAACATGTTTCTTATTAGCGAGTACCCATAATCAATCTTTGCTTTTTAATTTGATTTGTAAATTTGTCGTTATTTCTTCTTTGTTGTTAATTAGGGGACTATGTTTCTGTTTTAAGACTGTTTTTTTGGTTAAATATTGTGAAACTTCAAAAGGTACTTAATTCTGAAATAGTGCAGTGACCATGTAATGTTGTATGAATGTCCTCATTTGCTCTTCCAACTATTTAGTTTCAGAAGTTTGGTTCAACCTAAAGTGAATCTTTGTTTTTCTGAAATGGTTAACTATTGGTACATAGTTTGTGTCTTTGAGTCTATATGTTTTTATACCTTCCTGTTTAATACTTCACCTGTTTGAGACGTTTTCAAATTTAAAATTGACATAGATCCATTTAGTTTTAATAATTGCAATGATGAAATATTGTTAACTATCTAAAAGACTAAAAGTACTACTAATTATAAGATTTACTATTTTGTATTAGTGAATCATAACAATTTTCAGTTTACTTATATCAATCTAAATCATTCCCCCCACTACATACACGTGTGCGCTCATTTGTTTTTTTAGATAATTCAGGGTAAAGTAATGGGTTTTAAGTTTCGGATTTACAATTGTTTTATTTTGCCTCACATATTGTGATAATTTTTATATTTCAAATATTTTCAGGTATACATCGAAAGATACTTGGTGTAAGATGTAAAGAATAAGAACTTGTTTATCTATTTTTTGCATGTATTTATTTTTTGTGTTCCGTCTTTTGTAAAGTTAACTAATTATATATTGTTATGATGATTTTGGGTATGGAATAATGGTTGTTTTGGTGGTTTGTATATTTATTGATGATTGTAATTTTTATAGACAGGTTTAGATTTTTCTGGATGTCTATTTTTAAAGGAAATTATGTCTAAATTTCTTGATATTAGTAGTGACTAGATTGATATTTTGGTGGTTGGATATGTGTTGATGATTGAGTATGTATTAAATATTGTGGTGGTGTGGTGAATTATGATAATAGTTATGTCTGATTGTAAGTTATTTTAGGTTGCAAAGAGTTTTTAGGTAATGTAGTATTTTTTCGAATTTTAATTTAATTTTTCGTTTTGCCGTGCCTGAAGTATATATATATATATATATATATATATATATATATATATATGTGAATACACGCTGCATTGGTGTCTTTCTTTATTTCTTTTTCTTCTTGTCCATGACCATGGGGGATTTTGTTAGCTCGACTTTGTCATCCCAAATCTCTCTCTCTCTCTTATTTTGACTACTCCCTCCCACTGTTCTTTAATATAATAAGTTATTTTTAAAAAATATTTTTATCTTTTATTTCAAATAAGTTTAGTTTCTAATATTAACTCGAGTATTACATATAATTTTAGTCTTTTTATTATTTTTTATCTAATAAATAATATATTTTTTTCAATGCAATGATAATATAGATAATTAATATTATATTTAATATTTTATAATAATTTTTTAATATTTGTTTTAACGATTTATACAAGGAAGGGATTGATGGAGTAGTAAATATGTGGGGTCAATCCAAGTTGCTTTCCACAGTAACTAACGGGTGCACTTGACTTTGACTCATCCTTCCAGCTATGCTACCAAACAAACGGCTAATACTAATTGCAAATTCTCTCTCTACATATATATATTGTATGAATATATTTAGTCGTAGGTCATCAAATACGTTGATGCTATAAGACAACTTTTTGTTGGAGTTCCTCTGTGAAAATTTTGAAATTCGAAAAGAAGTTGCTTTCCACTTCAAACTTATTTCAAACATATTACTATTTTTTAAAAACGACAAATATGATAATTAAATTCAAAACGCAGGATATCAAGTCGTTCTGACTATTTGAAACATATCATTTTTTTTTATGTTTCAAGAACGACAAATATGGTAGTTAGTAATAATTTATAATCAATTATATATATATATATATAACATATTAATTTTAAAAAATAAAAATATATGCTCCTTCTGTTTCAAGATAAAAGTCCAAGTTAAATGTTTACTCAATGTTTTCATATCCAGAACGGTTATCGAATCGAAAAAGTTATTGGGTGTTGAACCGTTATTGAACGGATGACGTTTTAAATATATAAAAATATATATTATTAGTAATTAATAAAAAATTTAAAAAATATAATTTTTTATGAATTAAAATATAATAAAATTAAGTTACAATATTATTAAAAACGGTTAATTTTAATAATAAAAAATTGATTTCAATCCGGATACTGAGCAAAACTTGCATAGGTTAGTGGTGGAAGAGGGGAGAGCACACGTTATACCAAACAAACTCTTTTGGAACATCAATATGAATGAAGCCCGTGTCCTTTTCTCTCTCTGTCTAGTCGTGGCTAACTATCATCTTCCCAACTATCTCCTTACTTACCCCACTCCCGCACTCTTTCAATGCTCTCTCTCTCTTCTTACTAATAAATTCCTCACACGCTTAGCCCAGCCCAGCCCAGCCCCAGCCCCAGCTAGTATATACTAATTCCCACCATTTCATCCCTCCTAAACCTCCTTATCTCTCTCTCTCAAACTCAATGGCACCTACACCAGCACCAGCACCAGCACCAGCACCAGCACCAGCTATGTTGAATGGGTCATCATCATCATCATCATCATCTTCCACCTCCTCTTCCAACTCCAAGAGGGTATGCGTAATGGATGCATCAGGCCGCCTTGGCTCCACCCTCGTTCACCGCCTTCTTAAAAGGGGTTACACTGTTCATGCCGCCCTCCAAAATCACGGTTAATATACACACTTCTCTCTCTCCAGATATCCAATTAAGACTTTGTTTGCTTACTCAAGTATTATTTAATTTTTTTTTCCTTTTTCTAATTAGTGCAAATTTGTGCAATTGGACTGTTTCAGCTGAATTGCAGAGTTTTGAAGGACTATCGGTAGGCGACAGTAAGAGATTAAAAGTGTTTCAGTCGGACCCACTGGATTATCACAGTATAGTGGATGCATTGAAGGGATGTTGTGGCTTATTTTACTCCTTTGAGCCCCCATCTGAACAGCCTATTTATGATGTATGCTCTCACTAGTTTCCAAATTCATAGATATAGATGGACATATAAGATTACATGATTGTTGAAACTTGAAAATTTTGAACCTTTATTGATCTATATAACTGTGTTTGATTGTTTATTTTCTTTTTGAACCAAGACCAATAGAAACATCCTAATAATCCCTTAAATCTCACCCCAAGTTTAATGCCCTGCGTCAAACAAATAAGCACACCTATATTACAATACTTCAGCCAATTGAATCCTAAAATTTCCAAAAATAAAAAAAATGCTGGTTTGAAGATTTAGTTCACAGCTGTGAGTTGGGTGTTCATTCATTAATGGTGGATGCATTTAAGATTCGATGAACAACTAAATTGTTGGCGTTAACAGTGGGTGCATTTGGTACAGGAATTTATGGCAGAAATGGAAGTAATGGCTGCACACAACGTATTGGAAGCATGTGCACAAACAGAAACCATGGACAAGGTGGTGTTCACATCCTCAACCACAGCTGTCATTTGGAGGGACCGGGGCGATGCGATGCCATCTGATGTTGATGAAAGAAATTGGAGCGACGTAAGCTTTTGCAAAAAGTTCAAGGTGATTCCCTCTTCTAATAAACCCTTTCTCAATATCAGCAATACATTGGATATACGAAAAACAAATCTGAAGATAAATTGTGCAGGATAAATTTGTAAACAAACAAATTATGTTGCAAGTACATGTTAATATTGGTTATTCAAATAAACATGTGGGAGTTAACCAAAATAATACTTCTGGATGTTCTGGATGTATGAACGGGACAGTTATGGCATGGGCTGTCAAAGACACTAGGGGAGAAGACTGCTTGGGCACTAGCCAAGGACAGAGGGGTAAACATGGTGTCCATAAACGGAGGGCTGCTAACTGGTCCGGACCTCACCATTTCTCATCCCTACTTGAAAGGAGCAGCTGAAATGTACGAAGACGGAGTCTTTGTTACGGTGGACCTTAGGTTCTTGGTCGACGCCCACATCTGCGTATTTGAGGATATCTCATCCTACGGACGATATCTTTGCTTCAACCATGTAATCAACTGCAACAATGATGCAATAAAGCTCGCTCTCATGCTAGTACCATCGGATGGATCTTCATTGTCAAAAGGGTTAGTTATTTCAGAAAAGATTTATATTGCGACCAAAACATGTTAAGACTTTTCTTGCGAGTTATAAATACCCATGTTTTAATTTTTATTTATAAACAATGTATTTGTGTCTGCTTGCAATAAGAGTTGACAAGTTTTTATCACAATTACGAAACAATATTAAAGGGGTATTTATGTTCAAAACAATTTATATATGGTTCTTTTGGTTGTGTGCAGAATGGATGAGAGCAAAGTGTACCAACAAAGAATAAGCAACAAGAAGCTAAGCAAAATGATGGTGGATTTTGACAGCAGAGCTCAAGTGGAATGATTATCTGTGTGTATATTCATCAGCCGTCCCCAATTTGATGACAATTGGGGGCACAAACCAACAAACTTTCATTATATATATATATACATACACACACATTAAAACAACATGATGTGTAATGTATACAGGTTGTTAGTAGATATTTTAAGGCTATAATTCAATTAATATTGTTTGAGGAGCAATCAGTACGTGTTAAAAATGAACCAGGCCTAGCTCTCACTTTTGTATTTGGTAGTTGACCAAGCAAATGCATGTATGGAATGTTTATTATATTCTCTGTTGTATGTAAAACTTTTAGCTCACAATTTGCCAACACATGTACAAGTACAAAAATGTCGATTGGAGTAATCGTCCAAGTGCAGGCTCTCTCCGTAACAGGAGTAAAGAATACGTAAATACCCAGACACTTTTTGGATGAATCCCGTTATCATGAACTTAATTTCATGGTAAGTTGGTTAATCGACCAGTACGGACCTATCTGTTTATGGTAGCCGCCGGTCCGGCCGGTTTAACCTGTTGAACCAGGAATCAGTCCTATGTCTGGTCCTGGTGTGCCCGGTTAGACCAATTTAATCAAAATCCAGATTAAACCAGTTGACCACTACACCCAAGTTGTTAAACTATATAAAGTTGCAAAATTTGATCTTATATATATAATCAAATAGCAGAGGAGTTCACGAGCTTGCATATAAATAGCAGAGGACCGGAGGAGTTCACGAGATCGAAATTACTGAAAATTGCCAGGGATTTTGACAATTTAGGCATTATTTTACATTTGAATTACCAAGGAATCCGAGGCAAAGGGATGTTGGGAGATGGAGCCGGGGAGACAGAGGGGTGGTGGGAGGAGAGACAAAAATTAAGCATTGATTAAAGGAAGGAAGATGAAAGAGGTGTGAGTTGGCAGCTGAGCTGGATATATAGGAGTAATTATTAAATAAAAATGATGTGGTAGTATTTTAACCTTAGATTTTAATTAAATTGTGAATTTCAAATATTGGATTTCCCTATAAATTCTAGAGGAGCCGGATTTAGGAATGATATAACATTTAATATTTTAATGATAAATTTTTGACATAATCAATCAAATGATATTTACCCGACCAATATTATGGTGAATTTGAGACACTTTTTAAAACTAAAAAATTGAGAGATACTTCATCCGTACCACAATTACAAAAAATGTCATATATTGGCTATTTCAAATCTTAAAATGTGAAATTATGTACCTGTGAAACAATAATTTTGCATCAAGAAACTAATATTTTCACATGTATTTTTTATATTTTCACATAATTTTCTCTCACTCGTATGAGCATATAATGGATAAAAATATCAAAAACACATAAAAATAATATTCCCCTTTATATTATTAATTTTAGACAAATTTATATGACTACATGCAACCAAGTAACACAAGGAATAAATATTGATATAACATAATTGGAACCGATCAAAATGGATGTAGGGCAGCACTGAAAATAAATAAAGGTAAGGTACTACTATTATAATTTCACTACTTTTGAGCCTTTGGCTTTTGAAGTTTTATACACTATATACACCCTCTCCCATAACAGACTGATTATAATTACAATAATTCTAGGGGGACCGTCCACTCACTGGAGATTGGTATAGCGACCAGTCTAAAATATAAATATATATACATATATATTCTATCGTCTTCTAAAAACGAATCCTAAAACCAGAAACACTACATATAAACATCTTCTGCTACTTTATTTGGTTTATTTTTCACTTCACGTCTACTTGATTCAGTCCCCAAAAATGAAGGATAAACAAAAGTTGCCATCAAGAACAGAGTTCAAACAAATCCATACATACATCAGTAAGAATAAAAGATTATTATAGTAATTCTAATATGATTCTCGAAAAGGGCAAAGTCTTGATGGTTAAAGGAAGTGAAGGAATGTATTAGAGTTCTGTTGTAAAAAACACTACCATGCATTAATCTTTGCTGCAAAAGAATATACAGAAATGGGTGATGGTCCATCCGTGTCAAGCAGATGAAACAAGGTTAAAATACATTCCACTCCTTTCCATGAGCTTTTAGATGAGAAGAAATGGAAAATAGGGAAAAGGAAAAAAATCTCCACCACATACACGATATTCCCAACTGGAAATCGCATATAACAAAAAAAATCTAAAAGTGAGACAAGTCTCTCCTTAAATTTCTCCCCTATTCTGAAAATAAGAATTGGAAAGCATGGAAGTAGAACACATTTAATTAGGTGCATAATAGAACCCGAAATACCTCTACTAGTCTTGACACAAGAATATCTGGAAGTTTACTTCTGGTTGCTAGTGCCCTTCTTTTTCAGTAAGTTTCCAAACTTGCGGAGCAAAGGCTTCTTCTTCTTCTGACTTTGTTCCTTCGTTGGTGAGCTGCCACCATCCTCTACATTTTCTGTCGAAGACAATCCATTTATCTGGTCAAAGCTATTATGACCCTCAGCCTTCGAGTCCAGTTCCTCAACAGATTCCTTCTCCGGCTCTCTCTCAGGAGAGAAATCTTTATCTTCAATCTTGCAGCTTTCCCACATCTTAAATTCAACTTCTACTGAATCATCTTCTTCCTTTTCTTTGTTCCCATTCTCTTTGGGCTTTCCTTTCAAATCCTCAACCTCTGTTCCAGTTTCAATAGATACCTCATGCAAGACATTAGTCCCCTCCAGGGGGATTTCTTTTGCATGATGCTCCTTAAAAGGTTGAGATAACAGCTCGAATTTAGAATTTTCTTCTTTTCTACCTCCATTTTGTTCAGAGAATTCTACCACCTTAGGGAGCATATCATAATCTTTTTCGCTATTTGTAAGCTCGCCATTTTCCTCAGCTCGGTTTCTGGTCATAGCTTCTTCTAGCAATTTCGACAACTCCTCAACCTTCTTTAGACCAGTAGATTCTCTAGTTCTAAGCTCCTCGTTCTCTTGAATAATACTCTGCAGTTCATTTTCTTTGTCCAGGAAACTCTCTTTCAATCTCATGCTCTCAGCTTTTGCTTCCCCAAGAACTTCCTTTAGATAATTCACCTCTGATTCAGCTTCCTTAAGGGTAATCTTTAGCTGAGCTTCTTCCTCCTTCGCGGAACAAGCTTCTTCCTCTGCTTCTTTAAGTGAATTAACTAACCTGCTCAATTCTTTTGTCATCAAAGAGTGCTCTTGTTCAGATTTATTAACACAATCCATCAAGTGAATCTCTTTTTGCTCCCACTCAGCCTTGGAATTCTGGTGATCATGCTTAGATTGTTCGACCAGGTTAGTGAGGATATCAATCTCATGTTTTGCATCATCATGCATGCCCTCATATTTCTCGTTAGATGATGTCAAAATCAGTTTCAGATTTTCTATTTGTGTTTCTAGATTTTCGTGCTCATCTTGACTAGATAATAGCTTTTCTTTGGCTTCTCTTGCTTCTGAAGAAACTTCATGTAATGCTGAAGCTAAGCTTTCCATTGCTTTCTTACTTTTCTCCTCTTCAGCCCTGGAAGTTTCCAACTCACTTATGAGTTTGTTTTTCTCTTCTAACAGGGTCTGAACACTGGCAGCAGCAAGTTTCTCATTGTTTAGTGCCTGGGTTTTCTCCTCCTTCACAGTATCAAGCTCACACTTTAGAGATTCGGCCTTTTTTGACATTTCAGAAGCTTCTTCCTTGGCCATATTTAGACTACGCTCTGATTCCACAAGATTGCCTCTCTGTGATCCAACTGACATTTCCAAAAACCCCACCTTTTCTTTAAGAGAAGCAATTTCTGATTCTGCATCATGCAATAAATTGTTGCTTCCCTCTAGTTGTTTCATGACAGATTCCAAAGATTCTGATGCAGACCTTTCCAACCGATTTGCTTCATCAGCCTGAAACTCTAATCCTTCGACCCTTTTTTGCCACTCTGCCACAAGACTATGTACATAAGATTCAGCCATTTTTGCAGCCTCCAGCTCAACATTTAGTTTCTCTAGAGAAGCTTCATTTTCCGCTAGCTTCTCATCAAAGTCTTTTGCTTTCTCACGATCTTGTTTCAATGTCTCTACCTCTGATATGAGCTCCAACACCGTTTTGCTGTTCTTGTTAGCCTCTGATTCATAACATTTTGCTTTCTCAAGATCTTTTTTCAGTGTCTCTACCTCTGATTTGAGCTCCGTCACCATTTCGCTATTCTCGTTAGCCTCTGTTTCATAATCTTTTGCTTTCTCAAGTTCTTGTTTCAATGTCTGCATCTCAGAATTGAGCTCCAAGACCATTTTGTTATTTTCATTAGCCTCTGTTTCAATCCTGGAATCTAGCACCGCCTTCAACCGGACCAACTCAGCTGACATAATCTCCACCTTCTCCGCATGAATCTCAGCAATCTTAGTTGCATCATCAGCATGACTAAGGGCCTGATTCTTTGCATCAGATGTCATGGCTAATTCTTGCCTCAACTTTTGGAGTTCCCGAGTGGCTGAGAGAAGAGCAGAAACATCCAAAGCATGCTGGTTCCTCACAGCTTCAAGCTCCTTCTGCCACCCTTCTTCCTTCTTCTGACTCGCTTCAATGCCTGCCTGTTCCATCTCGACAGCACGAAACTTCTCAATCTCAGAGTCCTCTTCAGCTCGCTTTTGAGCGACCAAAGCCTCTGTGAGTTTCCCATTAGCTTCCACTGCTAACCTCTGTGCTTCTTTAAGTTCATTAATTGCTTGCGCTTTCTCTTTCTCAACCTCCACTAACCTCTCCTTTGCCTTCTTACATTCTTCCTGAACAAGGCTTAGTTGGGCCTGTAACTCCGATCCCTTCAACACCCGGGTTGGTTGTTTCTGAAAGTCCATCAAAAAGGTGCAATGCCGATCAAAATCACATTCATTTAACAAGATTTAATGGGGCCATTACACTTGCAAGTAGCTCTTTTTGACATGGATCTAAAACCTTAAATAAAGACTTTTCAGTCTAAAGCGATCTTAGAGGATCTTATACTTCAAAATATAATAATCAACTAATAGCACAAAAAAAAATTGAATTTCCTAATGTTGGGTGTGGGTCCTCACCCATGAAATAGAATCCAATATAGAAAAAAATTGATTTTCTATGTGAGCAAGTAAGTGGGTTTACTTGATATTAATCCAATTAGAAATTGGGTTAATGGAAGCAATATTGGAATTGGAGATTCCATAAAAGGAATCCAAAGTTGAAAAGAGATTTACTTGTTAGATTAATTGGTGACCAAGATAAGGAGATGTGATACTTAATTTGATTAGGAGAATAAGTTGTTTCTATTCCATAATAGGAATGGATTAAAAATAGTCCTATAAATAAAGCTATGAGGGAGTCTTATTTCACACATGAGATAAACTTGGTAGCAAGAAGATACCAAAAGAATAAATTGAGAGAATTACAGTTTATTGTTCGTGGGTATTCGCCGCCATCTCCGTTCAATTGAAAGCTTGAAGACTTTATTGTTTGGAGTGATTTTGAGCGGTGAAGTTAATTAGGTTTCTCAACCTAATTAAAGGTAAATTTGTACTATCTCAATTTATTGTGTAACCTCAAGTTTTAGGGCATCAAACTTGAGAGGATTATTGTAAACTTATTATTATTAGAGATATAGTGGAGATTCGGAGTTTGACCAGTGATTTTTACCTCTTAGTTTTAGAGGGTTTTCCACGTAAATTTGATGTGTTACTTGTGGATGGTTATTTGTTATTTTTGTTCTCATAATTGGTTTTATTGATTTCATATTTAATTGCACAAAGACGGAAAAATAATTCATGGGATAGAGATTATTTTTTGGTTTACTTTTCTCAACACCTAATTGATATCAACAATATCCAGTAAAACTTAACAATGTATAATACATTTAGAAAACTAAAGGGCACAGCTGAAACTTACATCAGGTGTGGTACTGATCTTTGGGGACCGGATCGCCGCAGGCTTAGAAGTAACAGATCTTGGGGAACGATCTACGGATAAGTGTGATCGTTGCAGGGGAGAGGGCGAATCAGTCTCGGATTTAGTCCCTCCCCGTATAAGTTTACTAACAACTCTAGGTGCTGCTGGTGATGCTTTGTTGTTGGGAGTTGCTGCTGGTGATGCTTTGCTGTTTGGAGTTTCAGATAGAGCAGATTTGTTCAAGTTTGGTCTGTCAAGATTGAATCACAAAGTAGAGCTCTATTTCAAACTTTGAATCAAACAACGGAAGATCTATAGACAAAACCCATGTAATTAAAGCATAAAATTCAAACAAATAAAGTCATGAATCTAGGCCAATGATGTAAACTTTAGCAGGTATACATAGCAAATAAGAACTAATTATGTAGTGTGAAAATGATATACTAAAAATTACACCTCAAAATAGTTCAGTATACAAGACAAAGTCAGATCCACATCATCAAACCCCAAAAGCACAGTTAAAACCTCAAATTACTAGGATCAAGATTTTTTTAAAAAAAAAATAAGATACTCAATAGAAACCATTGTGTAAAAAAAAGAAGAAAAAAGAAAAGAAAAACACTAGCAGAGTATAAAAGATGAAAACTTGACATGAACCCAAAAGAAGATCCGACCCACGAAACATAAAAAAGTGGGAAAAACACCCAAATGAAGAAGAGCCAACACAAGACTTACTTGGATTTAGAAGCCATGGAGGTGATTGATTTTTGGCTGTGAATGCTTCGAAATAAGCGTAAAATTACTGATTACTGCTATAAAATTGTTGGCATTGCATTGAATTATTTTAGGAGAATGAGAGAAAAGAGGTTATGGGTTTTTTTTGCAGAATATGTATATATCTACAGGCAGCAAGAGAGAGAAACAGCAGAAGAGAGAATGAAGAAGAGGAAAGTATTTGCAGCACAAAATCATTTGGGATGTTTGGTGTGGTGGCCACACCCACATAGCTCTTTTTTAGTCTCTCTTTCTTCTTCTCTCCTCAAAGAGCACACACAGACAATCTGTCTCCCTCCCTCCCTCCGTCTATCTAATCACTTTAGTAGCAGGTACAATTTCAAAGATGGTGTCAATGTACCAAACTACCCCTGGCTCCACCCTCTGGCCTGTCAGAGAGCTTTGGTAACTTTTTCAGAAACAAGGAGAAGTTGTTTGAATTGGAATTGAAATTGGAATTGAAATCTAAAAAGCTCTTTCTTTTCTTTTCCTTTTTCTTTTTCTTTTTCTTTAAAATGGGAAGCTCATTAGTTATTGCTCTTCCTTCTTCCTTCTTCCTTCTTCCATTAGTTAAATAAAATATTATCAATTTCAAATATATAAAATTACAAGATATATTATTTTTTAATATATATATATATATATATATATAATTATTCCCTTGCGTATAAATACATTTGGACATAGGACTATAGGAGTATTCCTTATTAGTGTATGTCCCTAATTCTTTAAGTTTAGAGGTACTCCCAAAATTAGGGACATATTTATTTATTTTAGAATTATAAAAGGATATATAAACTTTGACATGCAATTACTTTTATTTATGGTTTATTAAGAACAGTCATGCTATTACTACTACTATTTTTTTAATTGTTGTTAGACATAAGTTCGATAAAAAATTCGTTAATTTGTCATTTTTGAATGTATCTCTAAATTTAAAATAAAAATAACATTATTTATCAAAAGAAAAGGTATGTTTTCACTAGTCTCCTTTGTCCTAACTTTGTTATTCTAATTACTTAATTTGGACATATTCGAATTCGAATACAGTGATATCTGTACTTGTATAATTTTTTTTTTATTTTATCCGTATTCATATCCGTTATTTTGTAAGTTTCTTTAAATACCATTCGAATTCGATATTTGTAAAAAAAGACAATTTTATTTTGGTACAACCAAGAAGATCAAGATTACCCCATCAAATAATAGATTCTTTATGTTGCAATAAAGTATATTTTTCCCCTTAACTTTTGAGAAAATTATAAAATAATTTTTTAATTATAACAATCTTTATCTATATACAAATATTGTACAATGTAGAATTTTTGCAACATAATTTTTGGGAAATGCATTCCAATCTCCAGGCCACCCGTTTAATATTACTTAATATTTACTTTTCATCTGGTTGTTGAATGGGTGTAGTTTTGAGGTGGGGTTGGAGAGATAAGAATTAAGACGTATACTAATTAATTATTATTAATTTGGTCTTTTAATAATTAATATATAACGTTTTAGTTCACAATAATTAAAAAAATAATTATATAATTAAATATAATATTAATTATTTATAATACTGTTAAATTTTTATAATTATCATATTTATCTCGTACTCTTTTTTTTTATAATATTTTATCGTAAAGAATAATTTTGAAAAAATTATAATTATTTTTTCTAAATTATATAAAATAATAAATAATTATAATTTTTTTTTTATCTAAATCAACATATATTAAAAGACCCCGGAAATATTGGTTAAAGAATTGGTAGGAAAAGTGACATAACCAAATTTACGCTCCCTAATCTTCCTCTTATCAATACGTCATCATTTATGTAGTACTTATTAATTATCATTGTTTTTCTTTTTAATTATAATTTATGGGATTATAATTTTAACATTATTAATTCTAAGATTAAATAGACTTAGTCACATATTTATTTTTTATAGAATTATTCATAGGATAACTTAAAATAATTTCATGTTATATTTGTTTTTTACAAAATTAATTAAAAGATTGGATAAAAAATATCATTTAGACTATTATATCATTATCAATAATAACATATTTTAAATTATAATTTAAATTTATTTATGAACAATTCAACTTTTGGTTTATTTTTATTTAAATCAATAATGTAATTTTTTAACACCTATACCCATAATCACGTTTCGCATGTCGAGGTATAAAATGATTTTATTTTAATTATTTTTTGCTACTTGGATTGTTAATGGATAAGAAAAATAACATAAAGGTGAGTATAGTATAACTGACTGTCAACCTAATTAAGCACTAGTATTATTATTAGTATAAATGTTTTTTAAACAAATCTAAACTCGAGACAGAAGATGCACATGGGGTTGGGATAAAATTGATTGAACATGCAAAACATGGGGACAGATCACGCCAGCCTTAGAATGAATGATGTGGGGCCCAGTGGGTCACTTGTACAATTAATCACATATTCTTTTTTTTTTTGAATTATTTTTTTGACAAATGTGACTGTATAATTATTTATGAATCTGATTTTAGTCGATTGATTAATATAATGTCGAGATCACCTCTCGATCGATCTGCGTGTCAATACTATACTAACCAATTGATTAGAATTAACTTAACGCTAGATATGGGCTCTCTAGTCTGGAAGTTAAATTTAGGACATTCTTTCCTTTTGCCGGCCTCTCCCAAGCTTCATTCCTTTATAAAGTCAACAGTGTATAGTATATATGTCACTGCACTAATTCATTCTTATGTTAAACTCACTCACTTCATTGGCATTCTCACAGTTCATAACCACACATTGAAGGATATATATATATATATATATGCTTAAAACATTAATTTTTGGGAATTTATTTTCACATGGTAATTATATTTTTCACATGATTCCTGTTATGTTGATAATGAGCGAGTCTTATGTCTATGTGAGAGAGAGATTTACGTAAAAATATTATTTTTTCATGTAAAAATAGTAAGCGTCTCGCCGGCGGACCCACACGTTGGCAATGACTAGTCTGATTTGTTTCATCATGTTGTAGTTGTACCAAGGTCCAAGGCTGCAGAAATATCATGCTGAGGATTTAGATATGGTACTAGCCAAGCCTGAAAATCTAATACACCAATATAAAAATGGGCCTCTTCTCTTTGTACATAAGACATACACACTATCATGGAGGAAACTATATATATATATATATATATATGGAGCTGGGAACTGATCACAAGCACCAGTACTAAAAATTAAATATCGACTGGTGCATGCCTTGTACAATTTTATGCCACTAAAGAATAGACCAGTGATCTCCCGTGTGATATATTACAGAGAAAAATATTTTTATAATTATTTTGATAGATAAATTTAGTTTTATTTATAATATTTAAGCAACGATTTGTGTTTTCTACGTGCTCAGTTTAAAATCAAAGATAAGGTACTGAGGAAAGAGTAACACTCCCTTAATTAGTCATCACCCACCATCATATACCAATCATGTGGTTGGTCTAATGGTAAGTGAGTTGTTTATCTAGCTCAAACTTGGGTTTGCAATTGGTGGCAACCCTCGTACATTCTACATGCTATTCAAGGAGCTAGGATCACTGATCAGTTTATATATGTCCCGTCGAGAGTTTGGAATACCTTTGCTATCTCTTATTTTTAATTTGCACCAAAAAAAAAAAAAAAACTCGCCATCATATGAATGTTGAAACTGGTAGTAGTGTCTCCGGGTCCCCTGCCCCATAATGTAGGATAACCATGCATGTTCCAATTCATAGTAGCTAGGAAGACAACCATTTAATTTGTTTGTTAGTAGTAAAGACAAATTACATATGGTTGGAAAAATGGGTGCAAACAATGCATGTTCAATGGTCATATGAATGTCGACCCTGGTATCGATCAAACTTCAATTATTCAACAAAACCACAAACCCTGGCTAGAACCAAACTAGCCTTGATCCCCCCTAATGCCAACAATTAACTACTTAATCCTAGCTACTTTCTATTTAATTACTACCTCCAGAAATACCTTGGTAAAATTAAGTCCACACAAGTAACATTCCTTTTCTGTTTTGTACGTAAATCCTCTCCTCTGCATGTGGAAGCTTGTTAATGTAATCATGTTGCATGAACATGCAGATATAAAGATGACTAGTATTACTAACTCAACCCCTCACCAATAGATACTTTAAGTAACACCCAGATTTATTTATTTTTGAAGAGAGAGTATATGTGTATATATATATATATATATATAATACAATTTCATAATAAAAACAAATTGTTAGTGTTATAATATCAAAAATCAATTAAATCTTACAAATAAACTGATCACTAACTAACACCCAGACATTGTACTTGTACTACCTCAATTATGCCGACTCAATTTTAAACATGAGATAGAATCTTAACGATTATAATAATAATAATAATAATAATAATAATAATAATAATAATGATAATGATTATAATAATAATAATAAAAATAATAATATTATTAATAATAATAATAATAATAAAATAATAATTATATTAATAAAAATTATAATTATATTAATTTTCGATAAAAACCGATACTCTCGATATCAAAATTTAACCGACTTTGGTATCAATTCGGTTCGGTACTCATTCGATTCGAATCGGTTTTTACGGGTAGTAAGGATGGATAACCCTTGAAACACGTAGATGTTACTTGTTAGTTATATCCAGTTTCCCAAAAAGAGGAAGGGAGAAATATCGAGAAGAGAAGAACCCTGTTATTTGGGGGGAATTTTAGATGAAAATTCGTGAGATTTCATCTTAAACCAAGCAAGATGATGACTTTCTCTCTCCTCTCTCCTCAACTCCCTCTTTTCTCTCTCCTCCTATCAGACCCTTCTTCATCCCCACCTCTAATTTTCAACCACAATTACACCCGACATTCCCCAATCAAATCATCTTTCTGTTACACAAATGTTAGACCCAGTAATTATTTGAATAATAATAATAAGCTTTTATTTTCTTCTCCCATGTCGATTGGCAAATTTGCCACTACAAGGGTATTTTCTGCATCCTCTTCTTCTAGTAGATTTGATGGTGGGTCCCATGACGAAGTGGCCCACCGAATTGGTAGTGCAAGTGAACACGAAGATGATGATGGAGAATTTGTTGTAGATACAGATTATTGCAGTTCTGGGTTGCCTGAAAGGTGGGATGTTTTGGGTCTTGGCCAAGCTATGGTAAATATTTAATTTTTGTCTTTAAATAGTCCCCTCTTTCTCTCTGCTTGTTAATTTTTTGAAAAATGAGATTGAACAAATTATTTTGGATAATAAGAAATATTCAAAGTTTCATTGTTAGTCACCAAGTTGCTTTATTGTTCACATTCTCTATAATGTCTATGTTGATTTTCTAATATGATTGGAAGATTTTTCTTTGCATATTCTCAACTTTGTGTGGATGTTCTGATTAGGTCCCTAATTCATATTTATATATTTTTATTGTGGTTATATACCTTCAGAAATCTTTGATAGATTATATAATTCCTTATATTTCTAGGGAAATTTCAGTTTAATGAAGGAAAAATGGAACACCCCTCTGAAGCACTTGGAGGATAATTATTGTACTCTTTACCTTTTGTTTCTTTTACGGTCGGAAAAGGGACAGGGAAAAAAAATATGAATTTTGTCGACGGCCTATCAGGCTAAACTATATAATGTAACTTGGTACTCTATTAAACACAGTTTTCCATTTCCTTTTCTGATTTTCTTTGTAAAAAAAATTAGGGGATATATATGGCCTCCCCATTTTCAAAATATGAGTTTGTGCTCGTCATCTGAGTATGTCAAAGCTAAATCTTTGTTTCTTGTTTTATAATTGTAGGTAGATTTTTCTGGCATGGTTGATGATGAATTTCTGGAGAGACTGGGTATAGAGAAGGGTACAAGAAAGCTTGTAAATCATGAAGAGAGGGGAAGAGTTTTGCGGGCAATGGATGGATGCAGCTATAAAGCCGCTGCTGGTGGATCTCTTTCTAACAGCCTAGTGGCCTTGGCCAGGCTAGGTGGTCAGCCAATTGGAGGCCCTGTCTTGAATGTAGCCATGGCAGGCAGCGTTGGAAGCGATCCACTTGGTGGATTCTACAGGTAGGTTGTCTGAATTTGTGCTGGTGTTTTAGTACTTTCTTAGGGAAAAGAACCTGGTTAGATCTTGTGGATAGAATTAGTCTTGCTTTAATTGTAGCTTTGAAGGAGGCTAAGTAGAATTTAGGGGCCTTTTGGATTATTCTTTTGCTAGAGTCCGGGGACATTTTTGATTAGTTAGATTAATTCTATCCACAAGATCTACCGATGGTAATGAGTATACTACCGATGGGTGATAGAGACTCTTCTAGTGATATTTCGCTAAAACTTCTCAAATGAAATAAATTGTCTGTTATTTCCAAATAATTCAGGAATTGTGTATATTTTAGTGAGCCTGGTGAATGGCTAAACTACTAATGTATTTTGTAGAACCAAACTGCGTCGAGCAAATGTGAATTTTCTATCGGCAGCAGTTAGGGATGGGACAACAGGGACAGTTATTGTTCTTACAACTCCAGATGCTCAACGTACAATGCTTGCATATCAGGTCAAAAATTTGTATACAATTCCTTTTAAAAGATTATTGTTTTGTGTCAAATGCATTTACTCTCAAGCTTCCTGTTGTTTAGAAGTATTAAATGCTTGTAAAGAAACTGACTCAGTGATTGATATTAATTATAATCTTTAACTACTATTTTCTCCATTTCTATTGCCTTCAGTGATCGTTGACAAGTATAATTACCAATAACTAGGGAAGCTGGGTTTTTTAGGTTGTTGCCGCTTATGCCTAATATTGGTTGTCTAATTGGTGCTATCAAGACAGCTGTTGAAAGTTTTGAAAAGGATGTGATAATCATGCTTGGTACTAAAAACGTTAACAGCAATTTTTTGCTCCTATGCTGTAACTTGCAAGTTCATATATTCAAGTCTTTTTTGGGGCACAACTTATCAATAAAAGAAGAAGGAAACAAGTCTCTTTTAGCACACACTATCAAGAGCGATGATTATTTGAAAAGGTTACAACTCCAATGGAATTATAGATATTCAAGAATGCGGGATTTAATATTAATTTAGCTTAGTCATGTTACTGTAAATGCATGTGGGCAGGAAGGCTAATTTTTATGGTCTGCATGTACGTAGGAAAACAGTGAGGACAACAAACAGAAACCAACCATTGCATCACAGAGTCGTGAACATTTTGATTTTTTGTGATATAGCTTCCTTTTGTCCATGAATTTTCTTGGAATACTCTCACATGTTTAAGAATCATAAGTTATAACAACTGAGCATATCGAATATTCATTTTTTTGTCAGTTTCCATATGGCCCCTGTTCTTATATTTGTTATGTTCCTAGAGTTCTCTGAATTGTTGAAATTTATGCATGTTGGTTCTTAATTAAGTAACTTTTTTATCTCTTCATTTGATGCCCGTGTGAGACGAGATACAAAGCATGGGACCCAACCCTAATATGGTGTGCCTACTTTACAATGTCAGGGTACATCTTCAAGGATTGACTATGATCCCTGCTTGGCTAGCGTAATTTCCAAAACGAATATATTAGTAGTTGAAGGATATCTATTTGAACTTCCTGATACGATCAAGACAATTGCGAAAGCATGTGAAGTTGCTCGTAAGAGTGGTGCTCTCGTTGCTGTGACAGCGTCGGATGTCTCCTGCATTGAGAGACATTATGATGATTTCTGGTAAATTATCTGCTTTGCTATCTTGTTATGTTCTCTTCAACTATGGCCACTATTTTAAGCTTTCAGCTTGTCACGCACAACACATTGTATGATGCGTATTTTAAACTGGCCTTGATTGTTGTCACGATCTAACAGAAAAGTTACCGATATCAGGCAATGTATATAGCAGCAGGTTGATCACAATTTGAACCAATACTTGTGCTTAAGTTTATATAACTATTTACCACCTTTAGAGAAGAAAGAATAAATCTAGTTTAGTTAATATCTAGCCAGGCACACTCACAAATCATAGCAGAATATTAATTAGAGCAGCTTTCATACGCTGATTGTTATTTCATTGCCTTGTGGTCTATAACTTGATTCCAAGTTGGATGAAGGGTCTCTCTATATGCATATAGAAACTGTTCTTTGTCAATTTCATTAGGCACTTGAACATTTTACATTTTCTTTTCTAGGGAAATCATGGAGAACTATGCGGATATTGTCTTTATGAATAATGATGAAGCGAGAGCTTTCTGTCATTTCTCCTCAAAGGAAAGCCCCATTACTTCAACGAGGTACCTTAGTCACTTTATCCCGCTAGTTTCAGTTACAGATGGTCCAAGAGGTTCTTACATTGGTGTAAAAGGGGAAGCTGTATATATCCCTCCTTCGCCATGTGTGCCGGTAGACACTTGTGGCGCAGGGGATGCATATGCTTCAGGTATTCTGTATGGTATTTTGCGGGGTTTGTCAGATTTAAAAGGTATGGGAACTCTAGCTGCTAGGGTTGCATCTGTAGTTGTTGGGCAGCAGGGAACCCGTCTTAGAGTTCAAGATGCTGTTGGGTTAGCAGAGTCATTTTCGTACCATAATGAAAACAAGTCCGTTCAAACGGATGTCGGTTCTGATCAAATTTCTAACTTGTAACACATTGTGGATAGTCCTTGATACTGATTCCACCATTTTTTCCTTAGACTAAATTTCTTTTTACTCTAGCTTCTGAACATTTGTAGCTTCATTCTTTCATTGTACATTAGTTATACTTGTACTGAAGATGCTAAAAGATTGGTCATAGTGTGTTAGTCTGATGCCATGCAAAATTTGGTATTATAATGATGTTAGAATTTTACATGTCCTTGAACTGAATACAAACTGGTGATATTATGTTTGAATTGAAGAGCTTCACAAACTCTTTACATATTGTGGGGCCCACTCTAACCATCCTTTAATATGAGTATTAAAACTTTAAGAAAATTTGAATCCATATTATATGCTCCTATTGAGGCACTTAAATAAAGGACAGGACACTATTCATAAAGCTAATCCCTTGGTATTCAAAGTTGAAACCTCCTGCTGATAGACTAGGTTATGTAATGAGAGTGCATATGCATCACAAGACTATGGATTGTGAAGAAGAATAAAAGTTCATGGGTTTGTTTCTAGGCAAATGGACCACCAACTACTTGAATATTGTTGGTAGTACTAAAATGAAATTTTGGAAATTGACATCTCTTGCTCAGTATAATATAATATTAGAAAATAATATATCTTGCGATTTTTTATATTAATTATTACGTGGATAATTATTAGTTTTAACTCTTTTAATTAGATATGCAATATGGCGGACTAATTTTATAATCATATTTAATTTCATGGGTCGCACTTTGAGATAGATAGCATGATTTTATAATATTTAGTGGTGAGAAGGATTTTCATCTCTTTATAGGAAAATACTTCACTTGTAACACTCAAATTAGGTATTCAATAAGTGGGTGGAGTGGAAAATTCTGAATAAATTGTACCCACAACTACATATTAAGACTTCCTTTCATCTAGAATACTCGTACTTTGCTGCCCACCGGATTTTACTGGTTTTTCCGGAAGTGAACGTATCAATCAGAGACCAAAAGAATTGTTTGGACAGCTAATATCTTTTCTCTCTTTTCAGAAAAAAAAAAATATTAATTCAATTTTATTATGAAAATATATCATAGACAAATTTTAATAATAAAATAAGTATTTATTTTTTATTTCTCTTGTTTAGGACAATAGTTGAAATTACTGGATAATTGTTTAGTTGACGAGTCATTTTGAATGCACTTTGACTACCTAATTTGAATGGATTATAGTCAACAACACCACACCAGAATCACAAATTGATAAAATTCAAACATGAGAAAAAGTGTAGGCAAGTTTAAGTCAAGTCTATTGAATTTTAATTATTGAAAGCAAATAAAATAATTTAATTTATTTGGTGGATTTAATTCATTTAAAAATATAATCAATAGCTTGCATTTCTTAACCTTTCCACTGCTAACAAGCCTTCTGAAAGAAAAGGAAAATAAATGCTACTCCAGTATTTATTTACTTTACTTTGCATTTCATTTATATATTTTACAGTTACAATTACTCCTGAGTTTAGCTTTCTCTCATTATTCAACCTCAGGTAATACATATTTCAAAAAAAAAACTTGGGTAACACATGGTATTTACATTGGAACCCTTCTGCAAACTACATTATCAGCTTGTTTTCTATAGACATACATATTGTAACTTGCATTTCTATACACATGAAAGTGATAAAAATGACTAGGATTTCAAACCCTGGCCTCCATGAACAAAAGCTCAGTGTGTTGCTTGCTAGTATATAGATACATACATACATGTATATGTGTATATATATATATATATATATATATATATATATATATATAAACTAATGGTCTTGGGCATTACCAAAGCTTGGTGGATTGAAGTGGGTGGGTTAGGTCCGAATGTGATACCATTCCACTAGTTGATTTTTGTCATCAATAATATTCCAAGATAAGCCCTGCCCCCATGGGAGATCTATGTGGTACTCCCTTCCTCCTCTTTGCACTCCTGTAATTCCCGGCCGCCTGAGGTGGCGTAGATGGCGTAAATCTCCACATTCTTCCCTTGTTAACACCTCCATTTCCAATATCCATATCCGTGCACATTTTCTTCTTTTCAAAGTCTACAGATGTCCCAATCATCTGAAAAGAAAAAAAAAATCATTCCAAAATAAACAAGCAAAAAACAAGATAAACACAAGTATATGAGATATGATCACTCATCAATATATAGAAATACTAAAGCCATCTTGAGGTGTTTATTTAGCTCATAATCGTAGTCAGAGCGATGGGGCAGGTATGCCACTGATCGATGACTACAAGGTCAACTGCAATACCTCGTATATTCACTAGTATTTTACTACATAGGAGGTGATAAATACACTATAATTTGCATTCCATTACTAGATTAAAAGTAGGCAAATTTTGTTCTACAGTAGAGCTGGTAAGATTTAGTGGGTTTATCATTCAACTCCCATTATAAATCTCTTTCTGGTAACAAAATATTTGAATTAATTAGTTTTGCTATAGTGGTGGTATATTATACCTTGCAACCAAGAGAGCAGAAAGAGAATGGGTCAAGGAGGCTGCGGTGACAGACTTGGCAAGCGTTGGTGATACCTTTGCTAAGCCTGGGTTGAGGCCTCTCATTCAAGAACACAATTTTGGCACTGTTGATCACATATGTCTGAACCCCTGTTATATCCATGTACTTCTCAATCTCTGATACCCTTATCACATCATGGTAAGATGATCTCCTTATCTACCCCCCATCATCAATCCAATAACAAAAATTAAAAAATAAAAAATTATACACAATTAATTTGGATAGATCCATCATCAATCTAAGAAAGAATATATTTCACACAACAGTTGAGTAGAAAAATACAAGAAGATTCCCATAAAAGAACCCGAGAAATTCAAAGGGTCTTTGCCAATTTTGGATTTGGGACTTTTTATTCATAAATTGAAATGCTTGGATTGAAAAGAATGGGAAAATACCTGAATGGCTCGATGGTCCTTGTGAGTGGAAAGACAAAGAGAACAGAGGGGTTCATTGATACAGTCCAAGCAATACATATTGCATTCACTCTTGTGGGCACTTGGGTGCTTCTTGCATTGACCAAAGAATTTTGTTTGCAGAAGTGGTTGGAGCCATGGCGGCCACTTGTTATCATCACTACCTTTGACACCCTAATATTTAATAACATATACTATAACTCAATCAATATCAGGGGAAAAAAAAACAAACTCAAAGCAATATGTAGCTCAATCAGCAGACAAAAGAAATTAAAAGGAAAATGAAATGGACAGGCATGCTCATACATTTTCTATGCTAACCATGATTCCTTGATCTGTGGGTGTAAATTTATTCAAATTGGGTTCTTGATTATCTCTAAGCCAATTTTGATGTATAAACTATAAAGATGTTTGTAAATTTTGGGAGAGAACGGAGGAAGAGGAAGAGGAAGAGGAAGAAGAAAGATGGGGAAAAGAAAGGAGGGTTCTTTTCTTTCTTTTTTTTGTAGTGGTGGGTGGGATGGGTTGGGTTTGGTTTTGGGTTGTGCTTTTATCTATACTCCAAAAAGTCTACACCAGAACCTAACCCAAAAGGAAGATGCCTTTGTTTATTTCAAGAACAACTCATTTTTAATTTTGTTCGGCTTTGGTCACAAGTTTTTTTTAACCCATTTTAGTTAGTTAATTGTTTTAGACTTTGGACCATACTACTATTATTATATTCTATAATTTAGTTTATTATGTTTGGAAAATATAATGGTTCAGGTATCATAGCTTTAAGGCAGATAGTTTAATGATAAATGTATTATTTTTTTTATTATGTAAAATTACATATTCGAGTTTTTGTCTGACACGGTGAAAGACGGATAGAGACAATCACATGAATTAAATCGGCGTAACTTTACAATTATAAAAAATCATAAAGTTGAATAAAATTAACTAAAAGCAACCACAATATTTTTGAATCTGAGTAATAAAATTTTTTTTATAATAATAACTCTAAAAGACTATTTATACAACCTAAACCCAAAAAATAAATAAAATCCAATAAACTTAAAAAGTAAGTCCAAAATATAAACGGCCCAAATAATTAAACTTACCTGGCTACTAATTAATAAATAAAAATATATCAAATATTTAATTGTTCATAAATACCAAAATATAAATTATATCTAATCTTGACAGATAACTCTTTCTGTGCCATTCTCCTTTTCTTGAGAAAAATTCGACCTCGATTTTTGAAATGAAGTAGTATCAAGCACCAATAGTCAGACATTCGTAATTTTGCAAAGAATTTTTTGTAAATAATTTTGAAATAATCAAAACCTTCATATTAACCTGCACTTGTTGATTAGGAACGATAAAATCAAAAATTTTCAAGTTGTAACATAGGATTTTGAACAATCTCATAATTAATCTCAATTTCTACGATATCCATATCTTTATGTCGTGATGAGTCCAAATCGTGATCATCCTCAATCATTAAGTTTAGTTCGTCTTTAATTATAACCGCTTCTTCAACTACCACTTTTGTGTGTTCCATGCTTTTTTACATGCCTAAGAAATAAGATCGATGACACTACAACTTTCTTGAAAATTTTCTGTGCATGCTATCAAATTCTTGCAACACCTCCTGACTTCGCTAAATTCAAAAAGAAATCTCCTTTTGTTGTTTTTCTCTAGCTCTTCTTTTCTCAACTTGATATCGATGTTTCAACTTGTCAAGTTTATAATATGCTTCTTCTAATTCTTTCAAAAGATCATCATATTATTTTTATGATAACGAACATAAATCTCATAATCTAACAAATCACATTTACTCTTAAGAAAATCAATATAATTGCATACTTACTCAATATGTGCCTTGATAACCCTACACACTGTCAATATCAAGATTTAGATAATATTTTCCAAAGCAAATCTCCAAGGACTGTTAAAAATTCTCATGCAGCTATGGCAGTTGTGTGAATTTAGTGGGGGGTTTTTGAATAAGGATATGAATGATATCAAATCAAATCATGTCTCATCATAATTGGTAGTGAAAACCTCTTGACTCTTCTCTTCCACTAAAAATCTTACTTTATTCCTTCAGGGGTCAAAATATATCCTCATCTGGGAATTGTGATAAGAGTAATGTCATGTCAGTATCTTAATTCGTTGGTGCACTTCAAATAAATTTTCAACTTCTATCTACAAAAGATTTTATTTTTAATTTTTCGACATCCACAATATTAATTAATGTGTCCAAAAAATAATATGCTTGATTGGAAATCTAAGATGCAGGTATTCTAAATGTCTTTTAAAACAATTATGCTAAGGTCCCTTTGTTTCACAAAAAATATTTGTCCGAAAATGATTTCTGAAAAATATTTTCAATGAGATGAAAAATATCGACTTGAATTAATTAAATAAATTTTTTATTGTAATTTGTCTTTTTTTTTTAATATACACCGGATTATAATAAATAAATATATATTATCATTTCTATAATTTTTTTCTTAAGAATTATCCCATAATGACTAGATTATTAGTATAATTTTTTTAATAAGAGGGAGTATATAAATAGATTTTGAAATTATATATTCAGAAAATTTGAAAAGCTGTCGCTCATATTCTCGTCTATGGAAGTGGAACCCTCAAGCGTGGATTCCTCCTCCTACAGGAAAGGAAATGTTCCTTTCTGGGCGATTAGAGAAGCTGCCGCTTGTTTGTGGGCACTACTATCTGCCCTTCTTGCTGAACCTTCCCGGGTCGGGCGAACGAGACTGCCAGTGAAGCTTCTTCAGTCGGTGAATGGTGAAGAGGGGATAGAGAGGAGACGTAGATAGGGGTTATGCGGCGGAGCTGTGGAAGAGGAATGGGGAAAAGGGTTATTATAGTAGCTACACTACACTACACTGAAGAGGAGGCGAAAGGGTATGTTAAGCCCAAAGATAAGATAAGATAAGATAAGAAAGGCCTCCACAAATATAACATCTTTTTTTGGAGCAGATGCACAATTTTATTTCCTCCTCGGCAAATAGGATTTTTTCAAACACACATAATCTATTATAAACCACTATCATTGGCAAGTATAATCCACTATCATTCTTATCAGCTGGCTGCAACAATGCAGATCATCTACAGGATGTTTCAGAAGCTCGACGTTTATAGCAAAAACATAATGTGCCAAGTTATTACGCAGCTTCATAAAATTTGCTTGCCCAAATACCAGATTTAACCAGTTTTAGCATAATCCTATAAACCATATGATCATTGTGGAGCAAACCATTGCAAGCAAGTCTTACATTGTGGCTTCTTCTTGGTCGGTCTCATCAACCGGAACGACACATTGTCAATGGCAGAATTGAGTTGACTTATTTTGGCGTTCAGGGTGTGTCTGGTCTTCTGCATGTTATGAAAGCAAAATGATCAGAAAAAAAGCTCAAATAGCATGAAAGCTTAGTTGAGAGGAAATTCGTTTCAATTACCTCTAGACCTTCATCATAGTAAATTGGTCGCTTGGCTCTTCTGAAACCGTATTCATCTTCGTTAAGCAGGGATCTTCTTATCTAATAACATGTGTTGATAAAACAAAAGTGGACATTGGTAAACACAAACTGTGGTCCCAAACCAAATTAAAAATTTAAAGCACATGACTAGTAAGATGACAACTTTCTCATGCAAGTCCATTTCCCACTCCCCAAAACTCTAAATACAATTCTACAAGAAAATTGATGCTGCATATACAGTTTATAAAACAAATATTGTATAGACGTGATACATGTAATATTTCAAAAACTGGAAAACTGTATGGCAATATCGTCAATGATTGATGGAAGACGCACTAATAATCTGAAAATGAAAGACCAACAAAATAAGTCATTCAGAAATGTGTTTCTGGATGCAGACAATGAAAAATAAAAGATCTCAAAGTACAAGAACATTATAATTCAACAAGCTTGAGATAGACTTAGACCCACAAATGAATCATCTTGAGCACGACTTCATTATTACTATTGGACATCCAAAGTGCAACCAACATAGGAAAAGGGAATAAAAGAGATGAAATCAGTATTCGTAATGAATTGGCATGTCTAACCTCTTGAATACAGATTAAAAGAGCTAATTCTGTTGATTGTACATAAAAGTAAATAGGAAGAAATATGCTCCTTAATAATACCTGCGGAGCAAAAACATATGCAAGGGTTCCAAATATTGCTCCTCCCAAAAGGAAACCGGCAACAAAATCACCACCACTTCCACCTCTACTATCGCTGCAAATCACGTACAAAAGAAGGGTGTTGACAAAAATATAAGTTTAAGAGAAAGGGAAAAGAAAAAGAAAAAGAAAAAAAGAGAGAGAGAGAGAAACACAGAAAAAAGTCGAACCCATATCACCAACATTTTGTGAACACTTACTTGACAATTCTTTAACAAGTCCAAACTTGAAAATATTATACTCCCTCCGTCCCACATTATTTGCAACTCTATTTTAGACTGCGACATGGATTTCAAGACATTCCATAATCATGTTTAGATATTATATGTTATGTATCTAATATTTTAATATATTCAAATGTAATATTTTTTCTAATAATTTTAAAATATAATGTTAAATATACTTTGACGCATCGTAAAATCCATGCCGCACACTCTAAAAAAAGAGTTACAAATAATGTCGGATGGAGGGAGTCTTATTTTTGTTTTTGGATCTACAATTCTCAGATACTGTCCACCATGTTAAAGAAAAAGTACAGTTTCAAAGATGGTTGATACAAAAACTTGTCAAAACACGAATACGAAAACATTACATGTACAAGAAGCCACAATAACTATTTGAATGCAATCAAACATTAAATGTACAAGAATACAAATCCGCACGCATATACAAGTTCTCTTGTGTCGGCGCACATAAAGTTCACTCCAATAGATCTACTGAACGTTGATAGAGTATTCATTATAATAACTTTTCTGCTGTGTTGTTGCCATCTCCATACCTTACTTTTCTCAAGATTTTTTATTTTGATATTTCAGTATTATGTTGTATTGGTTTTGCTTTTTGTATCATGCTTCACGGGTTAGTGGGAAATAAAATTAAAACAGTCACAAACTCGCAATAACAGTATAGGGACAAATCCAGTTCAAATTAACCTCGCTAACAGAACATAAAAATGTCACATTTTGGCCACTGAAAGGGGCACTGCTTTGTGTAATTTTCATGTGTATATTAGTAGTCTATGAGCTTATTTGAATTGGCTCTTTAGAATCAGATTATTGCTTCTACAATCATAAGAAACTTGAGATTTTTGGATCAACATATTTGGTCCAAATAATAAGACTTTGAAAAAATCTGGAAATGCAAGGACTAATATCTGATTTTTAGAAACTAGATTATTTGGTTCTTCAAACAGTTTTTCAGTTTATTTGTCTATTTTAAGAAACCATAGATAAGCAAATCGTTTCTCAGGTTATTTCAGCAATCACAGTAATCAAATTGCTTAAATACAATAATCTTATTTACAAAATCATAAGCAAATCCAAACAGGCCCAAAATAATGCACTCCCATGTAACATGCGTTCTTTCCTGACTATAGAATAGTCCATAAACAGCTAAGACGAAGTACCTTTAGAGTTATCATTGACATGAATCACCATGGTTCAACACCAAGTCAAAGACAAACAAATCATTCAACAACTATACATAACCTAAAGCTAAAAGTTGAAAGCCCGACGAATGATTACGTAACATGTGAAAGCCACTTGTGTGGATTTGTATTAGCTTGTTTGTTCGTAGTCATAGATAGAAAACACTCAAACAATATAAAGTAACTGCTTTAGAGGAAGCTTCATACATGACTTTCAAGATAGGACCAAGGAATACTCTTTGGAGTCATTATAACACAAGCCTTAATAAGCAGACAGTGGTCTCAAAAAAACCACTAGACCATAGTACAAGGGGAGACTCAGCCAACATTAGGACAAGCTAATAAAGCTGATGTGATGACCTTACTTGTTACCTTGATGATCATCCAAAACGTACATCAAAATATCAAACAGAAATCTGCACAAGAAGTTATTTGAAAATACAAGCTAAACAAAAAGGAAAGTACAAAAGCTTAGATCAACTACCAAGTGCACATATTCAGCAGAAGCTGTCAAAATTGATCATAATCGGCAACATCTAACTGCATATTACCAGTGGTGCAGGTCACAACTCCCAAAGCACAAATTAAAGTCTTTCAATAGCATCTCAAACAAATCATATACGATAAAGCTGCATGTAGTTAACTAGAACCGTAAAGAGCACCGCTTTAAACCAAACTATCATCAGCCAAAACATTTCAGACCAACTCAACTAGTCACGTAAAAGGAAATTATAGCTCCACATAGGATGCTTTTTACCAAAATCTTTTCATCATTTCATATAAATTTATGGATATCTTTTCTGTTTCAAAAGATATAAGGATCAGTTTGAAAAAAGGACCATAGGACCATATAAATATCAATTACTGCTGAATAAACCACTTCTATGTTCTACTTTCTAGGCTTCTAACAGTACCAAAGACCTTCAAAATCTTTGTCCAATTCAGAGTAATAATACTTTCGATATTTATTTAATACAACCTAGAGACAAAATATACATACTTGTACTCTGCACAAACAGACAAGTTGCGGTTAGTTCTTTGTTGACTCGAGTTCCTTTGAACTGTCGGTAGAAAGGTACTACCATACAAACTGGACTTTGTGGACCAGCAATCACGTGCATTCAGAGGAATTCCACCTAAATATAAATAAAAGAGGTTACCCAAATATCACATCAAGATTATCAACAACTAAAAAGTAAAAGCACATTTTTTCAAGGGTGGTGCTAGGGGTCAATTTTTTGGTCTCAAAAAGGGTTTCAAATGATGTGTCACCTCATGTGATTGGCTATGCAGCCATGTCATTTGAGACCAAAAATTTAAGACCATTAGCCTAGCATTACTGTCTTCAATATGTCAAAATAAATCTAACTAGCAGAAAGTTTTCTTTCTCTTTTTCATAAGTATCTCGACGAAAATATTATCTGAAACATAATGGTCTTCAAAAAATGCGATTGAAACTTAAAGCAAGTTCATTGTGCATTTACATCATAACCAAAACAATTGAGGATTGATTTTCATTTCATTCACAGGTTAAGCTCACTTCAAATCAATGTTCTAAAAGGCGGGAGGCGGGCGGCCGAGGGGGGCCTAGCGCCTAGGGGGCCTGGGCGGAGCCTAGACGGAATTTTTTATTTTAAGCCAATTTTAATATTTTATCTTACATTTATCTAAACAAAATAATAATATAAAGCAAAACAATCTATAATAAAGATAATAAAAACCTTTTCTTAAAGTTCAAACACATATCCATATTGCTAATGTCAAAATTCAAACACAAACATGCAATTGTTCAAAGTTTAAACATATTTTTAACGTATTAGTTTTATTTATAAACAAGATTGCTATTAAATAATAAAATTTAAAATTTCAAGAATTTAATTCAATATTAAAACTTAAGAAACTAAACATAAATTTAAGAATTATAAAATTAAATTAAACTAAATATTACAAATGTATCATCATTTATATAATTTAAAGTTGGTACAAGTTCAAAAAATTACAACTATAATAAAATTATCCATTTTGACTTGATATTGTTCACTTCTTGTTGTGATTTGATATGTTACAACCTGTATTATGAATATGGTAAATCATTAAAAAAATAAATATATCAAGATTTGGTTTGGGTAGTTATTAAAATAAAAAAAATCTCTCCGCCTAGAATTCGCCTAATTTCTTAGAGAGATTTTTTTGCCGCCTTGGGCCTAGGTGAGGCGCCTGGGGACCCTAGAGGCGCCAAGGGGGGGCCTAGCGTCTAGGCGGGGCGCCAAAGGGGAGCCTAGCGCCTAGGCAGAGATTTTTAGAACAGTGCTTCAAATCATGGACCACACTAAAAACTTAATGTTTGAGTGCCACTCAAAATGTTAATTAATCTACGGTCAAGGTGTGAAGGTCTCATGAGGCACACACCTTAACGTCACTTATCTCATGTGCATAGTATGAGCTATAGGATCCTTTGTACCTCTATCAAAACTCATAAATTCCTCATTGTTTCTCTAAAAGGGGGACAAGTGAAGAAAATTCATGCTGGTGCAATCCATAAGAGGCCTACAAAAGAGCATGTTCAAAGGGGGTATTTATGTGGTTCTTGAGCTGATGTGAATTTAGTTTTGGAGTTGTGTGCTATATTTTTCTATAGGTTTATATGATCAAAGCTTGTTATTTACTTTACTTTGTTATGTTTTAGCCATCAATGTTAGTTTGGTCATTTTATCTTTATATTGGGTGTGATGCTCAAGGACCCTATGTGAAGCGAGATTATCCTCCCCCTCTTTCTTCTTCTAGCTTCCTCTTCTTCTTGAATTCTTCTTTCATTTTTTCCGGCACTAGCATCTCTTCAAACCCTGATTATAAAACCAATTATTACCATTTATCCTCTCAGCCTAAAAACCAACAATAAACCCACAAAAATCTGTATAGGATTACTGAAGAAAATGTCTAACGCCACCAACCACAACCCCTTTCATCCCAATTAATGTCCAAAACTCTTGAGCCTTTACTCCTTTGAAAGCCCCAAAACCCCTCATATGTCAGCCACAAATCCAAGACCAACCAGCCCTTAAAAAGCCTCTTCTCTTGCTGTCAGAATCTGTGATCAAGTTTTCCCCACAGTTTGTTCAGTGTAACATGCTCAAAGAGGGATTTTTAAATAATTATTCTTTCATCGCACACCCCATTTTTAATCATACAAGTATGAAAAAGTTCCATTTCAACAAATTAGAACAATTCTAGGCAGAATTAGTATAAGATATTGCTATATATAAATGATTTTTACCTTTGTACTAGAGCTAATATCATATTACAAGTCTTTGAGAAAGGTAAATATAGAATATGGAGCAAAAGACAAGGAAGATATTCAATACTCAAAAAAGTAGAAATCAGGAGTGAAACTCAAAACAACACAGAGTAAAACTGCACATATAATCAGCAAAGCCCATCAAAAATGACGATTACAAGATAAATTATACTTCAATTTACAACAAAATGAAAGGATGATAATTGATTTCCATGATATTAGTAATATTTGTATGTGTATATATATCATTTTAATTTTTTACTCCTATAATATAATAGTAACGGTGCCTGGCTTGCTAAAGCCGAACCTATTGCCTCGAATGACCCGCCTCATGGGTCGGCTAGCTGCCAAATATTTGGGTCCTCCGTCCGTCCGTCCTGGTTTATGAGACAAAATCTAATAAAATTATATTTTAAGTCATAAAATGGTCGTTTGGACGAAGAGGGAAAAATTATAAATTAGTATGACACAATCAGATCAAAAAAAATAAGTATTGATTAACATAAAATTAATTTTAGTCAATTGATCAATATATTATCGACACATAAAGAAGTATATCAACACTGAATTGATCGTAACCTGATCCTCAAGTAGTAATCCTTCTATATACTTCACCATATTTTTATTGATCTTTTCTTTTGAATATATAATTAATATTTTGTTTTGTTATGTTTTGTTTGGAGTCCTATAGCATGAAGACAATTTCAAGGTACTACTTGCAGCCACCAGAGGAGGGTCTTGTTCGTTGGCTGTTCCGGCAAACCCAACAACTGCAGAACGTCAAGTTTGTCTACTTTAATACCAAGTACACAACAAAAACAGGGAAAAGGAGAAGAAAATTCCATGAAATCTGTCCAAAAATTACCTCTCGTCAACTGAAGCGCTTCAGCTTGTCATTCTCTTTACACACACTCGCATCTATGCACTTGCAAACCAAAGATTCAAGGGAATTCCTTTCCAGAAAAAAGAAAAAACTTATGGATGAATCCTCCTATGTGGCCTATGAACATATGGGAATGTGTTTTTAGGTACAACCCACTACCACTATGACAATCATTATACATGAGATCCTGGTATACACCTACAACAGCCATGTGGGTGTAATGATATACAGAGAACCCCATGCTGTCTGTGTCTACTTGTCTGAGAAGCCCCCAAAGAGCACTGAAGGATTAACGCGTCGCCTTTCTGGTAGGAGCTTCTCCGTTTTTGTAATGGGCTGTACGGCCTGATCCTTATCAGGAAAGGGAAATGAAAGCGAAAGGGAGAGAGCGCCAAATGCATCTTCCTCTTCTGCTTTGGTTGCTGCCCTACCTGTAGACTGATCCTGGTTAACTTTCTTTTCTACTTTGGCATCTAAAAAGGGTGGCATGCTCTTTTTCAAAGGTTTCGTTACTGCTCCCAATGCAAGCTCGAGATTAGGGAAACTTTCTTGAAGGGACTCGTCATTGTCTGACAAGACCCCCTTCCAAGGCATGGAACTGTCACTCAAGCCAACATGCTTCACGGCAAATGGATTAATGGGGAAAAAGAACCTTTCAGCATCTCCTACAGCCTGACCAACAACCTTCTCGTCACAACTTTCATCATATCTCTTCTCCTTGATTGGGGAACTTGAAGTCGCATTTTGTATAAGTGAACCATCTCTAGAAGAACTTGAACGATCAGTAAATCCATACAAATCACTAAAGTCCATCTTCGGTTTTTTGCTTGCACTGCCTCCATCAACCAATATGCTATTTACGCCATTCGAAAGTACTATCCGACTCAAGTCAGCCATAACAACTTCTGATTTTGACTCCGTAGAATCAAAGAACAACCGTTTCCTGTGATTCAAAGGCCAGCTGTTAAGCTCCTTAAGAGTTGGAACTCTCATCGTCTCTCCCTCCAGGACAGCTTCTGCTTCCAACAATCCTTCCATTTTCAAATTCCTCTTCAATTCCAGTTGATCTTTGCTAGTGCCCATCTTATCTTGTATCTTATCGTCACCAACACTCTGCAAAGTGGCAAACTCTTGTACACCAGCTGAATCTTTACCAAAATACTGAGGTGAAGCCCGCCTATCAAGTGTAGTATCCGAGTGACTTGGCATCTTTTCGTGACTTAAATTAGAATCACTAGCACTTCTTGTAACTTGAACTGAGGTTTGGGGTTCTGAATTCGATTTGCAGCCAGAATCAACGTGTCCCTTCTACAGGGAGAAAATAGAGATTAATACACCACTATAATAACCAGCCGAAATAATTTCCTCGTGCTAAAGATTATACTTGAAATACACACTAAACATTTGTATAAGCAAACAATAGCAGAAAACTGGGTATGACAATGTTTACAGATTAATTCAAAACCTAGATCCCTTCCAAAGTTGATACTTTCTGTGTTATGGTTCTGGAAAATTGAATACATTTGTCAGGATCGCTGCAAATTTCACAAGACCCTACCTCCAAACAATTGTTTTATGAGAGTGCAGAGTAATGATATGCATGCTCATTATTTCTATGTTGTTCTATTACTCGGAGCTTGTGGAGCTCTAACTTTGGAGTGTTAGGAGAGGAGTAGGTGTACCCTACTTTGGTGAATGATATGTTGATACGTTTTTTAGGATTGGAAGCAACAAGGTTCCAAAATTTTGAAGTGCTTTATATTCAATTTCATGGTAAATTTGGAACGAGTGTAATGCTAGATTGTTTGGAGGAACCTATATTCTTTTAAGTGTGAGGATTATATTCCTTGCTTCCATTTGGGCTTCTGATCCCATTAGGAGTACCTTTGTGACCGATATGTAAGAGTTTGAAGGACTGAACTTTTTAAGTACTCTTTTTGTATTGTGTTTCATTAATCTAGTGAGAGTGGAGTATCCTCTCCCTTTTATTAACAACAGTTCTTTTATCAAAATAGAAGATAAAAAAATTAAATAAGGTAGACGATACCCACAATATGAATATCTATCATGAAGAATTATTATGTCAACCACATCTAGAGTTGACAGATCAGATTCTTATTAGATGATGTATAAATGATAACCCAAGTCTTTGTAACAGCCCAGTTCCACATCGAAAAATATGAAAAAAATTTGTCAGTGTATAAGGAATTAAGTTACTAACAACAATACCTTCAGTCATGACCTTTTAAGTGAACTTGTGGTGGACTAAGATGACCCAAGAAGATACTATTGGGCTAGTGGTTTAAGGCCTTATTTGAATGGATTTGATTCGATTTGGACTAGGGATTTGACATAAGATTTGTTCCGGATTCAGGATTTGACCCGGGTTTTTTCATAGATTGGACCGGAACAATAAACAGGTGGAGTGGAATAGAGAATAATTCCACACAAAATAATGTGTGATATGGCCCAAACCCCTAAGGTCAGTTACCGTCTTAGTCTTAATGACATCCAATTCAGTTATATTAAATAAGTTGGACTATTAGACTTTTCTACTGGAGGCTTGGGCTTTGAAGGATTTTTCCTGCAGAGTGTCCGCCCTTGGGGCCCACAGAAGCATGGGCAGTCTTCCATAGGAAATTGCACCCTGCCTCCAAACTTGGTAGGAATCAGGAGCTCTGTAATTTGACTACTTCTGGATAGAGGCTTGTCGATGTGACTGGGTACATCCAGAAGCACCATTTTTCTAAATAAATCTATTGGCAGGTCTCCAAAAGAAGAGTCTATAGTTTTTCATTTAAGGTGACTCCATTAATATACATGGATACTGTTTGGATTAGTCTGTCAGTCAGTGAACATAACAAATTTTAAACTACTTGCGTAGTTATGTTTAAATGACACCCCCTCCCCAAAAGGGAAAAAATCATCCTACATAGACAAAGAACAAGTGCAGATATTTTGGTTTGGAAACTTGAGCAGAAGTGAAGGAGATCAACATTACCAGGGAAGTCGGTGTGGATCTGATTTCTGGCCATGAATGCAGAGAGCTTTTTGGAATAGGAGGTAATGAATTAAAGTCCAATCTGTACTCTGGCTGCTCCATAGTTAATTTCGGACATATATCCTTTTGTAAATCGGATATTACTTTAGTATCACCATTTATTGTCTCAGTTGATGATAAACAAGGCAAATCTATCAAGAAACGGGAATCAGATGCCACATTGGAAGATCTGTTACAGGTGGGCACATTGTTGTGTATTTGTACAACTGAACATATATTTTCAGGCAAAGACATAATAGCTGTAGGCATATCTTGGGCAGCAGAAAGTTTCTTCGAAGAACCAGACACTTCTTGCAAGCAATTAACCCGCTTCCCTCTGAACACACCCCAAAGAAAGAACATCATATTCCAACCTGTCAATTATGGAAAAATAAAATTATACGACAAATAATTCCAAGGGAATTATTTTCTATATCTGCAGAAGGACAAATATGTATGGAAAATAGCTTTAGAAGAATATGTGGGAAAGCATACAAGTGTTTCATATATCTCAAGTAATTATTATAAACGCACAGAGAATTAATAAAGCAGGCAGAGCTGAAAGAGAAGACAATACATAGTTTATCTAGAGATACTGGCTTAATATTCAAGTACATGATATAAGGCTATGTTGAGTGCCGATACTGCCTGATAAGGACCCTTTCTCCAGAGTGGTGTACTATATATAAGCTTATAACACAACTTATTCACATTACATTTCACAATGTTTGGTGGCCCATCTTTGAAACAAGCTGCTTAGGATTCTTGGTGAGATTTGGGTCTGCCCTTTCTACTTTGGAGTGGCTCAGAATAAAGTTTGTGGTTTTGGAAGTGGAAAATAAAAAATAGCTTCTTCACAGATGTGGTTTGCTTGTTATTATTTGGAGTGTGGTTAGTGTGCAAGCCCTATTGAGTCGATAGCTCCTTCAGGATCAGTTTTTATGGACAAATGTTGGCACGCCCTAAGTAGCCATGAAAATGTTTAACTGAGTCGAGTACAACTTCAAATTTATTCCGCATGCAAGGAATACTTCTACAATAGGACATGATTCGTATGCAAATGGATGAGACGAGGGCAGGCCATCACATTTATTGACTCCATGTAAAACAAATACAAACACTTTCAAGGTTTCACAATCTGATTTTTACTTTAATTACTATTATTTGCGATGTAGTCTCCATGTCATATAAAACATTTCCACATGGCAGATACAGACGTCAGACGTTCATAAGCAACAGAATGGCTAAACCATTTAATGGCATTCCTCTGTCAATAGACACAATACGAGACCAAAAAAGGGGGTTATACCAAATTAACTAAGAAAGGTGTTCTTGAATGACCTAAAATCTATAAAAGACAACTTATTGTGGATGGGAGCTCTATGCAGCGTAACGTTTATCCTGACATCACCAAACAATATGATTTAAGATGAGTATAAAAAACATGTGAATTGTTTCCAATTAGGCTGTTAAGCCTACTCCTCTAGATTTGTTGTCTAAATGTGTGTGTGTGTATACATAGTCAGAAGATGTGGGCAAAGTTATCCAAAGACGTGTCCAATTGCCATTCTAGGGCATGCGTCTAATGCATGATGTATGTCGTCAGTGCTCACACCTCAACTACAACATTTTGAGTCCAGACTCACACGGTCATCAAGAGCCTCACCTCAATATGTTGCAGCAGGGGACAGGACACCATAGCATTATCATTATTAAAATTTTCATTAACTAAGAGCATATACAAGAGATGTGGTTACAATAATTATTCTTATGTAAGAAGTAAATTTTTACGCTGGGATTTCACGGGAAGCTGATTGGATGGGAATATCAGGATTTCAACACCATCAATGTCTCCTTTGAGAGCTAGATCATTCTTTGTCATACTCTCCAATAAAGTCTTGTAGCTTTTCTCACAGCTGTGTCATAAGAAAAATAGAATTTTCACCAATAATGATAAAAGAAAGACATTTGAATTTGGGAGCAGATTAAAACAAAAAGGAAAAAAAAAAAGTAAGGAAGAAAAAAAGAGGGGGTGGGGTGGGGGGAATAGGCATGTTACCTCTCATAATCTCTTGCGAAAAAATAGAGCGCAATATGATCCTCTTTAACTCCAGTTTCCGCAAATTGTATTGGCCAAGTACTCAGGCGTGGTACTTGATTCAAAAGAATTTTCTGGGGAAATTTATTCATTGTTTCGATAACTCTGGGTGATGCACAAGTTGATAAATGAGCTTGAAACCCATCATAAAGGTCTGGCAATTTTCCGCTTCTATGAACCTCAAAACACCCTCTGCGTGCAAACAGATATAAAATTCGGGAAAAGTACTTCAACATAAGAGTCCACAGTGAACCATTAGGAGAAAGTAAAAATAATACGGCAAACAAATAAAAAACCAATTCTGAAAAGGAGAAGAATCATACTGCCAAATATACTCATTCTCTGGGATGGCTGACATCATCAGAATAGCAGAAGTTGCTACAGATGCATGACTGGGCAAATCCTTCATGAAAGGCTTGCCATCAACAGGGAGAATGGGCCTATCGTTTCCTGTCCTTGAAGTGACTGTTTCAGCAGAGAGCGTAATCTGCTTTGCATTGGTATCAATCACCTTCTTAGTAGATTCGGCGTTAGAGTTCCATGCACTTGTAAGCCCCTCATTTACCTCCTTGCCAGCAACCAATTTTCCTGAGTTACTGGAGTCTTGTAAAGATACTTCACAATTAATGCTAGACACAGATACCTCATCAGATAGATCAGGAACTCTATTCTTTCTATATATTTCAAGCTTTTTGGGCATAGCAGCCTCAATTGCAGCTTTCAGTTTATTACCTTTATCCATCGCCTCCTTTGAGCTTCTAGAAGTAAGTACATCTTGAGCAAGAGACTTAGAATCGTCAACTACACAAAATTCTGCAGAGTGACCTGTGTCTTTACATTTCTGACAGGTAACACTTTTTACTCCGGCTATAATATCCTGCCTTGGGCGACTAATAGAATTTTCCTCGACTCTCTCAGCAAGATTTGTTGATTCTCGGGACTGAGGAAATCCATCCGGTAGACTTTCACCGGCTTTACTGATTGGTCGATCAGCAGTAAAAGAATCTGATGAGGAATTATCCTTCATCTTAGCCTGTACAGGCTTTTGTTCCGCATAATTGCTGACTCTGTTGGCAGAGAATGACAACTGCCTCTTACCTTCACCTGAACCAAATGGACAATAAAATAAGATGGACTAAGCAAATAAATAATGGCAAAAATAAGCCATGGAGATACATGTATTTCGCAGTATGCAACAACAGGAATGAGATGACAAAATCATACCTAAAGGAACAGGCACTTCTGAACCTTTACGAACAACATGATTGACCTGTTTTGATAGCTGGGAAAATTTACTATCAGATGGCACAGACTTTGAGTCGCGATTGTTATTTGTGGAAAATGAAACAGTTTCCCCATGAGAAGCTAGTTTTTGATCAGCTATCGGCGAAGAAATAGTAAAAGAAGATATTGTTGAACTAACTAATGAACGTTCTAATTTAAAGGAATTCTTCCTCTCAACGAAGTTCCTCTCTTTTGCATGTTTAAGACCTTTTAGATCATGAGAAAATTTCGGGGATAACATTTTAACTTTTGATTCACCAGAACTTAAACGGCCTGAGTTAACAGATTTAAATGACATAGATTTGCCCATCACCCTGCTAGTTCCTTCCTTAGCATTAAGTGAAGCAGATTCTCTCAATGATTTCTGCTTCTTAAGAACAGCTTCATCCAAAAGCTTAACTTTTGACTTTGCATTTGTGGTACTGAATGAATTGGACCTTAAAAAAGTACCTGTCAGATGAACTGCTTAATTTAATATTACCATGAAAATCAAAAACGACATCACAGTAGACAACATCGTAGAGATGTAATTTAGCAAACAATGTAGTATTGAAAACTAAAGTATTACCTCGAGCTGTCTGTTGTTGGGTACCTGTAGGAGATGCAGTTTCTGGAGTATCATCACCGGGGTGAGCACCAGGAGAAAATTGATGGGACGGCTTCACTTTCCCCCTATCTAAGTTCTTGATTGAACTATTACGAGAAAGTACACCAACTCTATTAGGAATGGATGTCTTTGGTGATCCAATAATTGGTTCAAGAGCTTGCTTTTTGGCCACTGAAGAAACTTCTACATCCTCTGCATTTCTTTTACGAGAGATTTTCACAATTGAGTTATCTTTATCAGTTTTATCTCCCTCAACATCTGCATATTTTCCACCCGACTTCCCAACAAGATGAGCATTTTTGGAGCCCAAAAATCCAGAAAATTGAAATTTACCAACTCCATCCACTGCACCATGTTTATCTTTCTCCTGGTTTTTTCTTTCCTCGAATTTGCATTCTTGACACAGCCAATCACCTTTTGGAACTTCATCAAGCATTACTTCCATGCAGTAACTAATGGCAGCATCAAGTTTAATAAAAGATTATTTTAAACTTATAGAACTAGATAGACAAAATAGCCAATTAAATCTTCAAGAAAGCAAATGAAATTAAAACTACTTCATAAACTTACGTGTGCTCAGCACCATCACTGCACCTATAACATACAGCAAGTAAATCCTCTCGGCCTACATCTCCACATATATCACACACCTGGTACCAGACAATAGAAATAACTAGCACCAATTAACAAAGTTATATCATAACCCCCCAAGTAGGAGTGTAAAAAATGGACACAAGATATTTGCACTACAATAAAAAAAAAAGGAATAAAAGGTAGAAGGCACATATCAAGTCAAATATGAAATATTGAAGTCAATCCAGAAAATTCAACATGAAATGTAGTTTGCATCCTACAAACCAACCCTGGACATCAAAGCTTTTAAAAAGATAGAACCACAAGAATTCAACATCAAGAACAACCGAACAACTGTAACAAACCCTTCAGCCAAAGTTGAAGCAAGATATAAATCTCAAAGTTCTGTGAATGAGGTAAGCAAATACGAAACTAAAATTGTGCACAAATTTAAGAATTGTATATATCAACTAATTGGAAGAGAACTTCATTCAAATAAACATACTCAAAGGACAACATAAATAAAGAATACAGAGTTGACTGGTTGAACAAGTATATTCTGTCAAAACAAACAACGTAAGTATCAATACTTACATCATGCTCCACAATATCAGATTCATCACTTTCATTCACAGGATGGGACTGCATAGAAGTTTCCTTGGCATCAGGTAAGACAACCAACTCACTGACGTTCTCAACTTCTTGTATATGTTCTACAGAGTTTAAAGCTTCAGTAGGCAGAGCACCGGTAATTTTGTCAGTTTCTGTTTTAAGCTTTAGACAATCTTCCATTGAAGGCTCAGAGTTCCCTCCAAAAAGACCAACTTTGCTAAACTGAATATCACCAGAAGTATACGAAGCAGATTTCTGCCCACAAACACTATTAGATACTACCTCCTTTGTCACTAATGGATTCAAATGCTCTCTTGAGCATTCAGGTGGTTCACCGCCAATCTGGGAGCATGAATCTACTTCCAAGTCCTTCAGGCTTGGGTCAAAGAAAATAGATTTTCCATCATCTACGTCTTTGGACAATGGATTCTCCATCAATCCTGAATTATGAAAAGAAAAATCAGTTGATGAACTGATAGGAGGGTAATCCTTCTGAATATATTCTTCATTATATCTATGTCTGCTAGATTCATTCTCTCTTCCTTCAACATCAAGTTTATCTCGACATGAAGCAGTTTGGGATGGAACTGCTTTAACATATTCTTCAGAAACTAAACAATTGGGAGAGGCAGATTGTGTTGTTTGATTTTTACTTTCCATAGCTCCGCTATCAGAACTAGACAATTTTGTTGCTTCATTAACTCCACTGATGCACGAATTATTATCATCATGTCCTTCTAAACTTCTCAAGTCACCTAACTTGTTTTTTAGATTACTCTTATCTGAAACCATTTTTTGAGGTTTCGATGTGGCCAAATTCCCACTGACAGACCCACCAGAAGACAACTTTTGTGGCATCTCAACATCTTGAGATGCACCAGTTACATCAGACATCCTCAGGCTACCCTTACTTTCTGCAATTTCAGAGAACGAATCATGACTAGAATTCACACTGATTACATTGCTTGTTTCACTAGCAGTATGCTGTCCAATTTCACATGTTCTGCTCTTAATAGTTGGTACTACATCATTCACAGAATAACTTAAGGCATTTTCGCTGCTTGTGTCCTCCAAAGATTCACCATTCTTCGATCCCATGAGAGCTTGGTTAATATGCAAACAAGATGAACAAGGAGCAGAACACAAGTTACACGTCCCAGAGTCACCTCTCACATCAATATTTGAACACTTGGTAAGCCTACTAACTCCTTGATCGACTCTAGATGACACCTAATAAGATCAACACGAACACAAATAAGTAAAATATAGAGAGGATGAGGCATTGAAATCTTTAAAGTAAAAATAAAAAACTAATAATAATGATTTAGTCCTTTATATACATATACATATATATATCCACCATGATGTAGCACTTAACGCCACTGAAATAATATAAACTTATAAAAACTAGATGAAAGATCTACAAGTTAAAGGTCATTTTGTAATTGTGACCACATAAAATTAGGAAAGGACAAATATTCTACTTCTCCCTACATTTTTTCAGATATACCATCAGTTAATGCCCTGTAAACACATTTTTAATTTGATAACCACCCACCTCACTTAAACATATTAAGAAATACATAATCCCCCCCCCCCAACAAAAAACAAAAAAACAATGCTCAAGTATTCTGGTGCAGGAACTTTTTACCAATGACACAGGCAAAGGAGGGCAAAATAGTAAGCATAATTGAGATGTGCATATTCATATCTGCATATCCATAGATACACAACAGTACCATATATGTAACTAAGATTTATATTTCATCTGAGAAATAAATTCCGACCAAGTTACCCAAGGTATTTTTTTTATCCATGTACTTTTAGTATTTATACTACTGGGTCTGCCTAGTCCGCGTCTATATAATCTATATTTTACTGCTCTTATACATTTGTCATATTTTGCGTCCACTACCAATCCATCACAGGAGCCATCCTAAACTGACGAAGCCCATTACAGTCCATAAAAGAGAACCTATCAGATCCCCAAAGGCCGACACATTTACACATCTCAGGCAACAGGGTCACAGAGTGCAATCATTATCTAAAATTTCTAACTCCTGCATGTTAGATACATTTAAGTAGACAAGAAATTCACCAAACAATCTAAAGTGGAAAGAAAACAATTCCAAAATGAATGTCACCAATTCCTATGAATATCTGAACTAGCTACACCTCAGAAGACCCCATATCTGATACCCATAGGATGCCAAAAAGGACACCTTGTCCCAAAGCAATTGAAAAGGGAGTACTTAGCAAGAAAATTCCTCGCAATTCTTTTGGTCCAAATACCCAGAGAATCACAAACATCACTGATCACACACCACCTTAAATTTTACATCCCTTTTCCTGCCAAAATACCTAAAACTAAAATGCTGAATGCTGACGAGGGAAGGAGTACAAACCCAGACCTAACTAAAAAAACAAGAAAAGGCACTCCACAAACTCGTCATCTTAGCTTTCCAAATACAATTCGTAAGAGAAAGTGAAATTGTATTCCAATGACAAATGAGAAAATCAAAATAGGACGAGTCAGAAAAAAGTCTCGTTGGATCTCAAGATCAAACTGATCTATGTAGGAAGATACATGAAGAGAGGAGGGAGAGGAGAGAATAAACATCCACAAACTCTCTATCATTAAGCTTCTGAAATAAATGAAAAATCCAAGAACCCCAAATGAAGCATTATGAAGAAAGAAAGACTGGAAAATCTAAGAAATAAAACCTGAAATCAAACATCCCTAACCAAGGTTCCTCCTGCAACATAATAAGATTCCATAAACCCAATTGTGCTTGATCTGATAACTACAACATGATAAATCTAATCTTCACAAAGATGAATAATAATGAACTCTTTTTCCTGTTCTATACATTTCTTCTTTGTTGGACAGCATAATGGCATCGCATGATACAGTGGCGGATCCAAGCATGGGACGGGGGGGGGGGCCACCTGCCCCCACTGGATTTCATGGAGCAGGGTTAAGCACTGAAGCTAGAAAAGGTTAGGGAGTCGAGCACTGAAGCTAGAAAAAATTTATTTGAAGAGCTTAAAAAACAAATTCTATTAATCCCACATTCCTGCTACTAGTATTTATTTAATAGTCTTACAAGTCTCACATTCCCACTACCTTGGTCAAATTTATTTAATATTGTCTAAATTCAATGGAGCAAAAACTGATTCAGTCTCTCCTTTTCCATTCAAAAACTGCGGATTATGGAATATCCCAATTTCAAAAATTGCAGAGTATTTAACAATTACTTTAGGAATTTTTGTAATTATTTATGAAGAAAACTCCATCAAATAAAAGTTATTCAAGCATGTATTCTATTCTATTATTACTTTCTTTAAATTTTATAATTTATTTTGTAATGTTACTTGTTACTTATTAGTGGTTTAATTGAGATTGTTTATTTTTGTTGCTAATTAAACTTGACTATTCATATTATATATTGGTTTTGTTTTGAAGTTGAATTAATTTTTAAATATTTATTAATTGTCAGGCACTAAAAGTACAAAATTTGAATTTATTCCTGAAAATGTTCAAGCTGAAGAGACTAGTGACGAACCTGTCACTGCTAATATTTACCAAGAAACTAACCCGCAAAATGTTAACGGTTAACCCCCAAACCCAAACCCAAACCCAAACCCATACACCGGTATCTCATTTCCTTAATTAATATTGAGAGGGATCTCGGTAAAAGACAACCAATGAATTCTTATCTCGCTAGTGAAAGAGAGAATTTTAAAAAAAGTTATTTACTCAGGAGCCCGACTCAACAAATACCTTACAAAGAGAGAATGTAATTGTAGGATTATTTAGTTTTGTAATTATTTTATTAAAATTTTATTCTTAAGAAGAATTTTTTTTTTGAATTTGCCCCCACTGAATTGCGAGGCTGGATCCGCCCCTGGCATGATAGGAGAAATATAGTTTCGCTTTATGTAAAGCAAATGATTTGCATGTATATGTTTTAAATATTGGGCAGGATGTGTACTTCATTTGGTACCAAAGAAAATGGTTTTCTTACAGGTTTACCCAGTTGCAAGGCTATATGTGATGTTTTATCCAGTCGGCAAGGTTATATGCTATGATAAACCACTAGTGTACTAAGTACTAACTACTCTGTCTTCAGTGTTATATGTGATGGTTGCACTTGCACAGTGACCATATGTGATAGTTTACCCAATCTAAGGGCTACATGCAATGCTTGTCAAGTTGAAGTCACATGATCATATGTGATGGTTTACCCAGTCTAAGGGATACATGCAATGGTTGACAACTCACGTGATCATATTTGATGGTTAAATGGGTTTGTAATGTTATGCTATGAACCAATTTTGATATGAAATAATTAGGATATGCAAAGTATACACCTATGATATGAATTGTCACAGGGCTCGCGATTGACACCAAATTTTTTGCCAAACTTTGCCCTTGATGGCCTAAGTTTGCACCAAACCTAGTCAGCCAATTTCACACAGTAAAACACACACAGTGTCCATGCAAGCAATCACACAAAGTCACACAAATGACCAACCTTTTATTGCAATTCAATATTTAGGAATATAACAATCCAACTAAGGGATTGCAAGACAACAAACAAAAGAAACACTACACCAATATCTAGAACATCTAGTAAATCATAATTAATTTCGAATAGTACATAGAAACATGCATCATAAAGTCATTTGTCAAAGAAAAAATGACTAGAAGAGACTGATATCTAGTATTGTCTTAATATGCCTCAAATAAATATCAATATAAAAGCAGGCAGGTGCTGTTCCATTTCTCAACCCCAGCCTCCCCTTCCCTAACCAAGCCTGTCACATTCCCTTTCTCAACCCCAACCTCCCCTTCCCACAACTAGAAAAGGATACACATGGATTAAGCCAAACCACACAATAAGAACAACAATTGCTTACCCTGTAATCTCACCTTATTCAATTGATTGCCGTAGTCTATTTCATTAACTGGCCCTTGCATTCGACAGCTACCACTCAAAACTGGGGTGATCTAGAAAGCAAATCAAACAACATCAATTACAGTGTCCAAAAGCATTAGCCAAATGTTTACATTCATTTACGAAACCATGTCTGCATTACATAGTGATGCCACCTAAAGTACCTAGCATCCTAAGCATGATAACTGATAAGAAAAAAAAATATGCTTGTTTATACCTAGCCACTGGAGTTCTAAATTACCAACAAAAACACGTCAAAATTAAATTTATTTTAAAAATCCCAATAATAATAACTGTGCAAATAACAAAATTAATTACAGAAATATGAAGTGCTCAATTACGGAAATATTAGGGGAAATTAAAATTGAAAGGATTAGAAACATAAATTACATGCCTCCGGTATCTTAATCATCACAGTCGCATTGTATAGCTCTTCGACGGGTCGTTTCTTGCGGTTCACCATCGCCCAAATCTACTGACAATGGATCAAACATTAACTTGTTTTGGATTTCAACCTCTCTCCCACGATTTCAACCCAGACTAATAAATTTATTAAAAAAAAATCCCCAAATTCATCTCTACATATCTCTAATTATGAAAAAGAAATGAAATTAACGAAAATAAAACAGCGGCAGTATAAATAAAGAATGAAATGCAAACAATCTAATTATGAAAAAGAAATAAAATTGACGAAAATTAAACAGGGGCAGTATAAATAAAGTATGAAACACAAACAAAAACGATCCATTGGACTATCTGTACTAAAATCTATGGCTGAGATTATGCATACAGACGCCTTCTTTGCTGTGCTCTTCAGCTTCTTCTCAATATTTTTTCCTTCTATATATATATATATATATATATATATATATGGAGACGATCAAAACTTTTAAGGAATAGAACTCCCATAGAATTGTATAAAAACAAGTAGTTTTGATAAGATGCGGTGGCATTTTTATAAATACACAGTGGCATGGTATTTATAAAAATACCATCGCGTTTTATCAAAATTACGTCGTTTTGATACAATTCTATTATTTAAGGGAGTTCTACTACTTACTTAAGAGTTCTATTCTTAATCCTTTCTATATATATATATACACGGTCAGGATTAAGAGCATTGTCCTTAAAGAGCATTATTCTTTAAATAGTATTCTCTTATTAAAATGACGTCGTTTTGGAGGGACGCAGAAGCATTTTTGTAAATACGTGGTGGCATTGTATTTATAAAAATATCACCGCGTCCCTCCAAAACGACGTCATTTTAATAAAAGAATGTTATTTAAGGAAGAATACTATTTAAAGAAAATGCTCTTGATCCTTACTGTGTGTGTGTATATATATATATCAGATATATGTAGTTATATATCATGATTATTATATGTTTTTTAAAATTTATAAATTAAGTTACTATTGGTATGATAATGTTTATAATATTTATTATTGTTATAATAATTTTATCTAACAAAATATAAATAATTTTAAATTTTTTATTAACTCTAATAAATTATATGGATCATCCAAAGTTGAGATAAATCTCACCGTCCATGCAGTATCAAAAGCACGGGACAAAATTAGTATTTATTATAGTACACAATCGCATGTGATTTGTATTTATTTAATTTTTTTAAGTAAATATTGTAATCATTCTAACTAATAGTGAGTTAATGTAAGACCCCAGCTTATTAATAAATAAAATCAAATTTTCTCTAAATATTATTGTGAATAATAAGGGGTTAATTTAATATAATACTTTGGTTATGGGTGAAATATGCAAATTTTGTAAAATAAGCAAGTGGTTATAAAATATTCATTTTGTCGGGAAATATTCGTTTGATCGTGGAATATTCTTGTTGTCGGAGATTATTCGTACGACGGCGCAGCCTTGTGTGGGCTATATAACGAAAAGCGATTGGATGAAAAAAACGACAAGTATAAGTTGTTTATAAATAACGGCGTAGTTGTTACCGTTAATACTGTTGGAATACCCGGTGGCTAAAATACAGTAGCACACGGTATTGCACCAATTATTAATTTTTACGTAAGAAGACACTACTCAATAATTGTTACAATAGTTATTGTTCAATATTTTATTTTATTGATTCAATAATTGCTGCGTTGATATTTTATATTATTGTTGTTTCAATAATTGTTGCTGCACAGTATTTTCCTTTATCAGATCAATAATTCATATTATTTGAATAATATTATTAGATAACATTATTGGCAATGTCTAAAAAGTTCTGTCTAAGGGGAGGTTTGGTCATCTAATTGCGCGTCAGTAAGGAGAAAATCCTTATTGGAAAGCCCCCTCTTTCCTGGGAACGGTCTGGTTGTCATAAATGTGATTATGTAATATTATTTGTGAATAATTAATTATTAATTCATATGATAAGAAAATATTTATTTTATGTGGATATAAATGAGGGATATATTTTTGTGGTTAAAAATGAAGGAGTTAATGTTGAGGTTTTTATCAGTATTTTTATCGGAATAGATGTATTAAAAATCAGGATTTTTGAGATATTTTGCGGGGATTATAATTTTTAATCCGACCGTTGGACCGTGGTAATTTTTGGATATATTATACATACATAAGTTGAGTATATGTCCACAAATTTTGAACCGTTAAAAATGAACGTATGATTTATTATGAATTTTACGAGATGACTGGTTCAGAAATTATTGAATTTTCGGAGTTAATCATTTTGGTGAAAAATTCTAGAATTGGTGGGCCCCACTCTTGGTTGATAAAGAAATGTGCTGAAATTTTTATTCAAATGTGGTGGGTGGGAATAGTAACAGGTAAAGCTATCAGGTTGCAGGTTAAGTCTGCTTCGGCGTGCTAACATTTTTCTATAAATAGAGGGCTAAGTTAGAATTAAAAATCACACCAGAAAAAAGTTTTCTCTCTTTCTCTCTCTAGATTATTGAGTGTATTTTGTGAGTATTTAGATACTTTGAGAGTTTCTATTCATCAGAACAAGTTTCTTTCAGCCTTATACAGGTATTCCGACCAGAAGTACTGATATTTTGAGGTAAGGAATATTATTTTCTTCTTAAATGATATTATTTTTTTCAATATCATTATGCTGAAATATTGATATGAGTTTTTTTTATCAAATTTGAAACTTTTTGTGTCGGGATTACTATTCACGTATACGGTACTATTCACGTAGTCGGTACTATTCACGAATACGGCACTATTCACCGAAAAATAAAATTTTCTCTTTTTGTCCAAGATGTCTATTATGGTTACTATCCTTGATTGTATCCATGTTTTGATCTTTATTTTTGAATTATGCTTCACAATTGATTATTATGAAGTATTATTGATCTTGGATAAACAATTATACGAATCCTTACATTTTGTCCTTTTGTCTCACTGGATTCGTTTTCTTTAAGATATTTTTTATCATCATCAGTCCTGAATGATGATTTTACTGAATATCTTTGGCCTGTAGTGCAAAGATGTATGATTACCTGATGAATATCTTTTGCCTGTAGTGCAAAGATGAACAGGTGTTGAGATGAACATGACCGACTGGTGTTACAAATGAATATCTTTGGCCTGTAGTGCAAAGATGAATATTTGATTCAAGATGTATATTGATTGATGTTACAGGGATAAAATATTGATGATGGACTTTTAAATCTTAGAAGATAGTAGAATTCTTTCTCTACTTGACTCTTCTAATGATTTGTTGTTTCCGCTGCAGTTGTTGATCTAAAACTTGTTGTCTATTATATTTTATCAGATTTTTTCCTGTTGAAGACTAACGATAATTTGTTGTATATTATCTTAGTCATAATATTCTTTACTGGGCTAATTGAGCTCACCATTTTTCTTTTTGTTCCATTTTTCTTCTTAGGAGGTGAGAACATAGCAGGATCTAGTCGGGGTATGGAGTGATGGTTCTAGAAAGATGTTTTAGCTGTCTTCACTATTTCTGTAAAATAGTATTTAAATAATTATAATGCGGACTTATTTGAGTGTGGATATTGTCTAGAAGACAATATTTATATTTAAACTCACAGTATGTGTTGTCGTATTTTGCACGACAATTGTATTATTGAAGTTGTAGTTTATTTTCTGTACCATGTATTTGGCGACTCAGAATGGGTGTTGTATACCTAATTTGGGGGCGTCACAGTTGGTATCAGAGCTTAGGGATATGATCCCTGGCTGAGATGTGAGACAAGAACTAGGAGGGGAGAGACGGATAATTCTTTCGCTAGTATGACCTGACTAAGTTTATTTTGTGTTTATTTGGTCGATCAGAGTATAGGGATAATATATGACACGACTATTAACCCTTGTTTTATGGCAGTATTTAAGAATGACAGCTGAGAACGTTAATAATGGAGTAAATCAGACCGTGGAGACACCTTTGATCACCACCCAGGAGAACGTGCAACAGGAAGGCAATATTCCTCCTGTAAACAACATTACCGAGCAAACGATGAATGATAGAATGTTTAGAAGCTTTTTGTAGTTTATGCAAAATCAGACGAGGGAGACTCGTGTGCAGAATACAGGTGGAAATGATAACAACGCGCGGTTTATCACAGCCAAGCAGTTCAAAGAATTGGGACCACCTGTCTGTGTGTTTTACACCGGACCTGGTTCCATTATTTATTATTCTGTCGGAATATCCTGTCTGTGCGTTTATACCGGACCTGGTTCCATTATTTATTATTCTGTCAGAATATCCTGTCTGTGCGTTTACGCTGGACCTGGTTCCATTATTTATTATTCTGTTGGAGTAACCTGTCTGTGCCGTCTATCGCATGCCGGGTGATTTCTTTTGTTATTTCATTCTTTATTATACTCAGTTGGTTAAGTTTTAACTTCTATACTCCATGAAATTAGTGGAATATCCTTGATAATTGCGGTTCATCCACTATCTTTTCATGAAAATATTCTTCTAAGTATTCTTGAATTTTACTCCACAAAGCAGTATCATGTTGACAATTTGGACGTTGTTAATTCATGGATAAATTAATTCTTGAACTTGTTTTATTGAATTCTTATATCATTGTCATCATCCTCATGTTTATAAAATGTTGAAAGTCATCTGTGGCCTGTAGTGCATAGATGGACTTGGTATGATTATGACCAGGGATTATTCGGTATAATCATGACCGTAATGTTACAAATGATGTGGTAAAAGTCCTCATTGGCCCGTAGTGCATTGTTGGACAGTTGTTGGCATGATCATGACCATTAATGAATACACGAATATCATTGGCCGTAGTGCAGGGGTGATTCGATGATGTGGATTATTTTATTAAGCTGAGTCTCAGCGATAACAGTGTTGAAAAACCTTTTAAATCATAGAAGATAGTAGATTTTATTTTCTACTTGACTCTTTTAATGGATTGCTTGTTCCGCTGCAGTTAAACTTGATGTTCGTTATATTTTATCAGTTTAACACTGTTGAAGGCTAATGGTAATTTATTCTACATTATCTTAGTCATAATATTTCTTACTGGGCTAGTTGAGCTCACCCTTTCTTTCACTGTTCTCTTCAGGACATGAGAATATAGCTGGGACGAGTCGGGGAACGGAGTGATGAACCAGATGATAGTATTAGTAGTCATCATTATTCTATGTAATAGTATGATAATAATTATAATGAGGACTCCTTTTGAGTATGGATACTCTCTAGAAGATAATATTTGTATTCAAACTCACAGTTTATATTTTGTCGTATTGTGCACGACAGTTGTATTAGTAAGTTATATTTGAATTCTGTACCATGTATCTGGCGACCCAAGATGGGTGATGCATACCTATTTTTGGGGGCGTCACAGTTACAGTAGTTATTGTTCAATATTTTATTTTATTGATTCAATAATTGTTGCGTTGATATTTTATATTATTGTTGTTTCAATAATTGTTGCTGCACAGTATTTTCCTTTATCAGATAAATAATTCATATTATTTGAATAATATTATTAGATAACGTTATTGGCAATATCTAGAAAGTTCTGTCTAAGGAGAGGTTTGGTCATCTAATTGCGCGCCAGTAAGGAGAAATCCTTATTGGAAAGCTCCCTCTTTCCTGGAACGGCCTGGTTGTCATAAATGTGATTCTGTAATATTATTTGTGAATAATTAATTATTGATTCATATGATAAGGAAATATTTATTTTATGTGGATATAAATGAGTGATATATTTTTGTGGTTAAAAATGAAGGAGTTAATGTTGAGATTTTTATCAGTATTTTTGTCGGAATGGAGGTATTAAAAATCAGGGTTTTTTGAGATATTTTACGGGGGTTATAATTTTTAATCCGACCGTTGGATCGTGGTAATATTTGGACATGTTATACATATATAAGTTGAGTATATGTCCACAAATTTTGAACCGTTAAAAAGGAACGTATGATTTATTATGAATTTTACGAGATGACTGGTTCAGAAATTATTGAATTTTCTGAGTTATTCATTTTGGTAGAAAATTCTAAAATTGGTGGGCCCCACTCTTGGTTGGTGAAGAAATGTGCTGAGATTTTTATTCAAATGTGGTGGGTGGGAATAGTAACAGGTAAAGCCATCAGGTTGCAGGTTAAGTCTGCTTCGGCATGCTAATATTTTCCTATAAATAGAGGGCTAAGTTAGAATTGAAAATCACACCAGAAACAAGTTTTCTCTCTTTCTCTCTCTAGATTATTGAGTGTATTTTGTGAGTATTTAGATACTTTGAGAGTTTCTATTTATCAGAGCAAGTTTCTTTCAGCCTTATACCGGTATTCTGACCAGAAGTACTGATATTTTGAGGTAAGGGATATTATTTTCTTCTTAAATGATATTATTTTTTTCAATATCATTATGCTGAAATATTGATATGAGTTTTTTTTTATCAAATTTAGAACTTTTTGTGTCGGGATTACTATTCACGTATACGGTACTATTCACGTAGTCGGTACTATTCACGAATACGGCACTATTCACCGAAAAATAAAATTTTCCCTTTTTGTCCAAGATGTTTATTATGGTTACTATCCTTGATTGTATCCATGTTTTGATTTTTATTTTTGAATTCTGCTTCACAATTGATTATTATGAAGTATTATTGATCTTGGATAAACTGTTATACGAATCCTTACATTTTGTCCTTCTGTCTCACTTGATTCGTTTTCTTTAAGATATTTTTCATAATCCTCAGTCCTGAATGATGATATTACTGAATATCTTTGGCCTGCAGTGCAAAGATGTATGATTACCTGATGAATATCTTTTGCCTGTAGTGCAAAGATGAACAGGTATTGAGATGAACATGACCGACTGGTGTTACAAATGAATATCTTTGGCCTGTAGTGCAAAGATGAATATTTGATTCAATATGTATATTGATTGATGTTACAGGGATAAAATATTGATGATGGACTTTTAAATCTTAGAAGATAGTAGAATTCTTTCTCTACTTGACTCTTCTAATGGTTTGTTGTTTTCGCTGCAGTTGTTGATCTAAAACTTGTTGTCTATTATATTTTATCAGATTTTTTCCTGTTGAAGACTAACGATAATTTGTTGTATATTATCTTAGTCATAATATTCTTTACTGGGCTAGTTGAGCTCACCCTTTTCCTTTTTGTTCAATTTTTCTTCTCAAGAGGTGAGAACATAGCAGGATCTAGTCGGGGTATGGAGTGATGGTTCTAGAAAGATGTTTTAGCTGTCCTCACTATTTCTGTAAAATAGTGTTTGAATAATTGTAATGAGGACTTATTTGAGTGTGGATATTGTCTAGAAGACAATATTTGTATTTAAACTCACAGTATGTCCGTATTTTGCACGACAATTGTATTATTGAAGTTGTAGTTTATTTTCTGTACCATTATTTGGCGACTCGGAATGGGTGTTTACCTATTTTGGGGGCGTCACAGTTAATTTATGAAACTCAATATTTTTTATAAACATCACATATAAAACAAATAAAATATTAAAAATAATAATATTTATAAAGTAAACTGTATTCTTTAAAATAAAAAAAATCTAAGCATTCGTAAAATACTATTATTATGTATATTATATTAATTCTACCATTTACGTTATAAATACTGTGACGCCTCCAAAATTAGGTATACATCACTCATCTTGGGTCGTGAGATACATGGTACAGAATACAAATACAACTTATTAATACAACTGTCGTGTACAATACGACAAAACATAACTGTGAGTTTGAATACAATTATTGTCTACTAGAGACTATACAAACTCAAAAGGAGTCCTCATTACAATTATTGTCACACTATTTAATAGAATAGTGAGGACTACTAATACTAGCATCTGGTCCATCACTCCGTTCCCCGACTCGTCCCAGCTATATTCTCATTTTCTGAAGAGAATAGTGAAAGAAATAGTGAGCTCAACTAGCCCAGTAAGAAATATTATGACTAAGATAATGCAGAATAAATTATCATTAGCCTTCAACAGTGTTAAACTGATAAAATATAACGAACATCAAATTTAACTGCAGCGGAACAAGCAATCCATTAAAAGAGTCAAGTAGAGAATAAAATCTACTATCTTCTATGATTTAAAAGGTTTTTCAACACTATTATTGCTGATACTCAGCATAATAAAATAATCCACATCATCGAATCACCCCTGCACTACGGCCAAGGATATTTTTTAGTATCACGACCACAATTATCCATGCACTACGGGCCAAAAATATTTGTGTACTCATTAATTGTCATGATCATGCCAACAACTATCCATCAATGCACTTGAGGACTTTTACCACATCATTTGTAACATTACGGTTATGATTATACCGAATAATCCCTGGTCATAATCATACCAAGTCCATCTATGCACTACAGGCCACAGATGACTTTCAACAAAATATAAACATGAGGATGATGACAATGATATAAGAATTCAATAAAACAAGTTCAAGAATTAATTTATCCAAGAATTAACAACGTCCAAATTGTCAACATGATACTACTTTGTGGAGTAAAATTCAAGAATGATCAGGAGAATATTTTCATGAATAGATACTGGATGAAACGCAATTATCAAGGATATTTCACAAATTTCATGGAGTATAGAAGTCAAAACTTAACCAACTGAGTACAATAAATAATGGAATAACAAAAGAAATCACCATGCATGCGATAGACCGCACAGACAGGTTATTCCAACAGAATAATAAATAATGGAACCAGGTCCAGCGTAAACGCACAGACAGGATATTCCGACAGAATAATAAATAATGGAACCAGGTCCGGCGTAAACACACAGACAGGATGTTCCAACAGAATAACAACAAGACGGAACCCGGTCCGGTGTAAAACACACAGACAAGATGTTCCAACAAAATAATAATAAAAACGGAACCAGGTCCGATGTAAAACACACAGACAGGATGTTCCAACAGAATAATAGAAGAATGTCAACAAGTATAGGGTAGACCGCGTATACAAGTTATTCCAACAGAATAATAAGAAATGAAATAACAACAGTTCTCTTCATAAATAAGAAATAATAACACCACTTACCGTTTTAAAGAAGAACTGAAATAAGGAAGTAATTAAGTAGTAGAATACTTTTCTTCTCTCTCTCTATAGTTTGTCTCTCTAGAGTTCAGTGAATTCGTAAGAAATAGTGAAGGAATGAGCTGCTATTTATAGAAGAATGGACTGCATATTAACTAATCCATGAACGGTCCAGATTGATTTACTTTAATCTGACGGTCCATATTTAAAGAAAAATCTTTTAAATAAAATATAATATATTCTATTTATAGAATAACTTTAATAAAGTATTTTGTTTTATATAAAAAGATGTTTCTGTTTTATTACGTTAATAATACGAATAAAACAAAACTTCATTACCGCTAAATAATTCATATTATTAACTGGCAATAATTGAATCAAACTGAGTGACTTCTCACATAAGTATTAATAATCAATACCGTGTGCTACTATGCAACCACACGTATTACTGTACTTTTACTACCGAGTAGTTCAACAGTATCAATGTTAAAACTTCCGCCGTTATTTTTAATAAAATATTTTTATCGTTTTCTCAATCCGACAATAATTCCATTGTGGGGTCCACCAATGATTGTGCCGTTGTACGAATATTCTCTGTTAAAACGAATATTTTTCGACCAATCGAATATTATATAACAACTGGCGTACTTTGCAAAATTTGTAAATATTAACCACAACTATAACATTATATCAAAATAACTCCATAATATTCAAAAATGATATTTATAGAAAATTCATCTTTATTTATAAAAGTTGGAGTCTTACAACCTTCCCTTCTTATGAAATTTCGCCCTCGAAATTAGAGTACGTACCTGGTATGTTGGAGAGGTAAGGATACCTTGATTTCATTTCAGATTCTAACTCCCAAGTCATTTCCTCAACATCGTGGTTTCTCCACAAAACTTTGACTTGAGGTATAACCTTGGAGCGTAGAATATGTTCCTTCTTATCCAAGATTTGAACAGTAACTTCTTCATACGTCAAATCTTCTGCTATTTCGTCCAGTTCTAACTAAATAATGTGGTTCGGGTCTTTCACATATTTACGTAACATGGATATGTGAAAAACGTTATGAACACGAGACATACTTAGCGGTAAAGCGAGTCTATAAGCCACAGTTCTTACTCGATCGAGGATTAAAAATGGACCGATGAATCGAGGATTGAGCTTTCCTCTCTTTCCAAATCTCGTAACTCCTTTCCATGGAGCAACACGTAAGAACACATGATCTCCTATATTAAATTCCACGTCCTTTCGATGAAGATCAGCATAACTCTTTTGTCGATCTTGTGAGGTTTTTATATATTGTCGGATCGTTTGAATATTTTCTGTAGTCATACGTACCAACTCCGGTCTGAACAACGTTGCTTCACCCACCTCATCCCAACATACTGGAGAACGACATTTTCTTCCATACAATGCTTCGAATGGAGCCATGCCAATACTTGTTTGATAACTGTTGTTGTAGGAAAACTCCACCAATGGTAAGAACTTGTCCCAACTTCCCTTGAAATCAAGGACACAGAGTCTTAATAGATCTTCAAGAGTTTGAATAGTCTTCTCTGATTGTCCGTCCGTCTGAGGATGATATGCCGAACTAAATCGTAAATCCTTCCACGAATCTCCGATAATAACCAGCTAAACCAAGAAAGCTACGTATTTCGGTCACTGATTTAGGTTGCTCCCAGCTTTGAATAGCTTCAATCTTTGCCGGGTCAACAGATATTCCACGACTTAATACTACGTGCCCAAGGAATGCTACCTCCTCCAGCCAGAACTCGCACTTCTTCAACTTGGCATAAAGCTTGTATTCACGAAGCTTTTAGAGTACCAGCCTCAAGTGTTGCGCATGATCTTCACGGCTTTTGGAATAAATAAGGATGCCTTCAATAAAGACGACCACAAAGTGATCCAAATATTCCTTGAATACTCGGTTCATCATATCCATGAAGGCAGCAGGAGCATTAGTCAATCCAAAGGACATGACTAGGAATTCATAATGCCCGTACCGAGTTCTGAAAGCCGTCTTTGGAATATCCTCAGTTCTAACCTTCAACTGATAATATCCAGAACGAAGATCGATCTTTGAAAAGAATTGTGCTCCTTGCAACTGGTCAAACAGGTCATCAATACGTGGCAATGGGTACCTATTTTTGATGGTGACATGATTCAACTCCCGATAATCAATACAAAGTCGCATACCTCCATCTTTCTTCTTCACGAATAGCACAAGAGCACCCCAAGGAGAAGTACTAGGACGAATAAAGCCAATGTCTAACAATTCCTACAGTTGGATCTTTAACTCCTGAAGTTAAATAGAAACCATTCGATATGGGACTTTGGAAATGGGTTTTGTACCGGGTTCAAGGTCGATACAAAATTCAATTTCACGCTTTGGGGGTAGGCCAGAAAGTTCTTCAGGGAATACGTTAGGGAATTTATTAACAATAGAAATATCATTCAAAACTGATGTATTTTTGTTTAGATCCGTGACATGAGCTAAGAAAGCTTGATATCCGTTTTTTAATAAACGAATAGCTTTATGGCTTGAGATGACAGCGATTGATTTTAATGGTTTGGTTGCTTGAATTCGCATAATAGGTCGATTAGGAATATGAAAGCTAACAACCTTACGAAAACAATCAATTTTTGCATGATGAGTAGTTAACCAATCAATCCCTAGAATCACGTCAAATGCAAGTATTTTTAATGAAATAAGATCGACAGGTAATGTGTGGGTACCAACTTGAACCAATCAGGACTTATAAACCGTGGATGTAATGAAGGTTTCTCCCAATGGAGTTTCAACAGATAAGTCAAAGTCTAATTTCTCCGGAGTCAAATTTAATCGATGAGCGCAAGTAGGAGAAATAAAAGAATGGGTAGAACCGGTATCAAATAAAGTATGGGCTTCGTTAGAATTTATGATAAGCTTACCCGTGATGACCTCATTCGGGTTCCTTGCTTTTTGGGAGGTCACAACAAACGCTCTCCCTTGCCCTACCGGTTTTGACTTTTCTGGGACGACCTTTGGTGTCTCCATCCTGACTGAACTTGTTTTTGGTAAACGATAAAATCGAGCTAAATGATCTTCTCTTCCATAATTATAACATGCTTTAGACGGCATCACGCAGTTTGGACTGATGTGCCCCTCCCCTCCGCATTTAAAACATATGATAGGTGGTCGTTCTCCTTCCTTAACAACGGGTGCTGGTGCTGACGTCTTTCCATCATTATTGAATATCCTCTTTTTGAAATGACCATTCTTATTGTTTTGGCCCTAATTACCACCGAAGTGGTTACCATTTCTGGCCTGTTGATTCCCTCCACGCCTGTTGTTGCCGCTTCGATGACTACTCTCACTGGTATTATCATTTTGCCGACTGCTCTCTTTTGATTGCATTAACTCGTTATCGCGCTCCACTAACTGAGCCCAATTCACAACATCTGAATACAAACAAAGTTTATGAGAAATAAGATGTTGACGTATCTCAGGTTTCAAATCTCGTAAAAACATTCGCGTCATTCGCTCTTCATTATCCACCAAGTGGGACGCAAATCGGGACAACTCAGCAAATTTAGCCTCATATTGCGACACGGTCATATTATTCTGCTCCAATTTGATGAACTCCACCTCCTTCATGTGACGAACACTTTCGGAAAAGTATTTGTCATTGAACAGCTCTTGGAACTTCTCCCAAGACATCTTCAGTGTGGCAGGTTGAGTACGCTTAATCGATTTCCACCAGTAATCTGCCTCTCCTCGCAACATAAAGGCGGCAAAGGGAACCTTTTGCTCCTCGGAGCATCCCAAGACATCAAATATCTTGGTGATCTGATTTATCCATGTTTCCGCTATAAGTGGTTTTGGCTCTCCCTTAAACTCCGGTGGTCCCAGCTCCTTGAACTGTTTAGCGGTGACCGTCCAAGAGTTTTCAGTGTTTCCACTTACATTTTGGACAGGAGCCGCTCTCGCCTGCTGTTGCATGAACTGCATAAAGCTTCTGAAAATTCCATCATTCATCATCTGGTCAGTGTTGTTGTTTGCATGAGGATTGTCACCTTCCTTATGCACATTATCCTGATTATTGATATGTGGTGAATTAACAGTCGCCTGTGCTCCATTGCTATTCTCAACATTCTCAGATGCCATTTTCAGATACTGCCACAAAACAAAAGTTAATGCATATGTCATATATTATCCTTATATTCTGACCGACCAATTAAATACCATGCAAATAAACTTAGGTAGGTCATACTAGCGAAGGAATTTCCCGTCTCTCCCCTCCTAGTTCTATTCTCACATCTTAGCCAGGGATCATATCCCTAAGCTCTGATACCAACTGTGACGCCCCCAAAATTAGGTATATGTGACGCCCCCAAAATTAGGTATACATCACCCATCTTGGGTCGTCAGATACATAGTACAGAATACAAATACAACTTACTAATACAACTGTCGTGTACAATACGACAAAATATAAACTGTGAGTTTGAATACAAATATTATCTTCTAGAGAGTATTCAAACTCAAAAGGAGTCCTCGTTACATTTATTAACACACCATTACATAGAATAGTGAGGACTACTAACTAATACTATCATTCGGACCATCACTCCGTTCCCCGACTTGCCCCAGCTACGTTCTCATTTCCTGAAGAGAACAGTGAAAGAAAGGGTGAGCTCAACTAGCCCAGTAAGAAATATTATGACTAAGATAATACAGAATAAATTATCATTAGCCTTCAACAATGTTAAACTGATAAAATATAATAGACATCAAGTTTAACTGCAGCGGAACAAGCAATCCATTAAAAGAGTCAAGAAGAAAATAAACTCTACTATCTTTTATGATTTAAAAGGTTTTTCAACACTGTTATCGCTGGGACTCAGCTTAATAAAATAATCTATATCATCGAATCACCCCTGCACTACGACCAAGGATATTCGTATATTCATTAATGGTCATGATCATGCCAACAACTGTCCATCAATGCACTACGGGCCAATGAGGACTTTTACCACATCATTTGTAACATTACGGTCATGATTATACCGAATAATCCCTGGTCATAATCATACCAAGTCCATCTATGCACTACAGGCCACAGATGACTTTCAACATTTTATAAACATGAGGATGATGACAATGATATAAGAATTCAATAAAACAAGTTTAAGAATTAATTTATCCAAGAATTAACAACGTCCAAATTGTCAACATGATACTACTTTGTGGAGTAAAATTTAAGAATGCTTAGAAGAATATTTTCATGAAAAGATACTGGATGAACCGCAGTTATCATAGATATTCCACTAATTTCATGGAGTATAGAAGTTAAAACTTAACCAACTGAGTATAATAAAGAATGGAATAACAAAAGAAATCACCCGGCATGCGATAGACCGCACAGACAGGTTATTCCAACAGAATAATAAATAATGGAACCAGGTCCGGCGTAAATGCACAGACAGGATATTCCGACAGAATAATAAATAATGGAACCAGGTCCGGCGTAAACGCACAGACAGGATATTCCGACAGAATAATAACAAGACGGAACCAGGTCCGGTGTAAAACACACAGACAGGATGTTCCAACAGAATAATAGAAGAATGTCACCAAGTATAGGGTAGACCGCGTATATAGGTTATTCCAACAGAATAATAAGAAATGGAATAACAACAGTTCTCTTCATGAATAAGAAAGAATAACACCCCTTACCGTTTTAAAAAAGAGCTGAAATAAGGAAATAGTTAAGTAGCAGAATACTCTTCTTCTCTCTCTTTATAGTTTCTCTCTCTAAAGTTCAATGAATTCGTAAGAAATAATGAAGGAATGAGCTGCTATTTATAGAAAAATAGAATACATAGTAACTAATCCATGAACGGTCCAGATTGATTACTTTAATCTGACGGTCCATATTTAAAGAAAAATCTTTTAAATAAAATATAATATATTCTATTTATAGAATAACTTTAATAAAGTATTCTGTTTTATATAAAAAGATGTTTCTGTTTTATTACGTTAATAATACGAATAAAACAAAACGTCATTATCGCTAAATAATTCATATTATTAACTGACAATAATTGAATCAAACTGAGTAACTTCTCACATAAATATTAATAATCAACACCGTGTCCTACTATGCAACCACACGTATTACTGTACTTTTACTACCGAGTAGTTCAACAGTATCAATGATAAAATTTCCGCCGTTATTTTTAATAAAATATTTTTGTCGTTTTCTCAATCCGATAATAATTCTGTTGTGGGGTCCACCAATGATTGTGCCGTTGTACGAATATTCCCTGTAAAAATGAATATTCCCCGACCAATCGAATATTATATAACAACTTGCGTACTTTGCAAAATTTATAAATATTACCCACAACTATAACATTATATCAAATTAACTCCATAATATTCAAAAATGATATTTATAGAAAATTCATATTTATTTATAAAAGTTGGGGTCTTACAGTATACATCACCCATCTTGGGTCATCAGATACATGGTACATAATACAAATACAACTTACTAATAAAACTGTCGTGTACAATACGACAAAATATAACTGTGAGTTTGAATACAATTATTGTTTACTAGAGACTATACAAACTTAAAAGGAGTCCTCATTATAATTATTGTCACACTATTTAATAGAATAGTGAGGACTGTAACGACCCCAAAATAGGTCCATTCCATCCAACCTATTCTGAGTCGCCAAATACATGGTACAGAAAATAACTACAACTTTATTACAACAATTATCGTGCAAAATACAACAACACGTATGCTGTGAGTTTGGATACAAATATATACCAAATGTGACTCATGTCCCAATCGTGGACAACACCTCACAATGATACCTTACATAAAGGTATAGTCAAAAACTGTTTTAGAAATTAGAATATTTGGGAAGTGCTCAAGGAAACCTTCGTACATGGGAGGCCATGCTTCTAGGTTATGATAGATATCATATGGCCACAGAATTATCCTTGGTTGACCCAATATACCCCAAAGAAAAACGAAAAAATTACTATCATATTCTTCCCAATAGTGAGTCTTCTCTTGACTTATCATTATCTCCACTGTCTTTAATCGTGAATTATACTTCAAACAAACACCAAGATTATATAGGTAGTGCCCATAGATATACTCAGCAAGTGGATGAGCACAACCCTGTCTTATGATGACACGAGGTTGTATGTCATTAGACATCTTGTATGATAGTGACAAAACACCCTTCCAACGTTGGGTTCGCCTCACCCTATTTTTTTCACCAAATATAACAACTAAATGATGACCACCGTTCTATTCCATTGTTACCCCCGCTCGACCCAGCTACACTCTTATTACCTGAAAGGAATTGTGAAGCAAAAGGGTGAGCACAACTAGCTCAGTAAAGAATATCATGACTAAAGATAAATAAATTATCAATAGTCTTCATCACTAATAAATCAAAGATTTAGAACATATGGTAGATGATAAAAATTTTAACCATAGTTGCAGCGGAACGAGCAATCCATTAGAAGAGTCAAATAGACCATAAAATCTATTATCTTCTCCATGTTAAAAATTCACCAACAATATTTTATCCCTGTAATATCAATCAACAGTTCTGGTCCACAAACATATGAATAACTCATAATCATAATTGTGATTCTAAATTCCTCTTCACATCCAGAACGAAGATAATTTTCATCACATGTCTTTACCTGAAACATCAAAGATCATGGTTATACCAAATCACAGTTCCTGTTTATAATCATACTAACAATTTCATCTTTGCACTACGGGCCAAAGATATTCATCAACAGACCATCTTTGCACTACAGGCCAAAGATATTCATCAATAGGTCATCTTTGCACTACAGGCCAAAGATATTTCTTAACAGTTCATATTTGCACTACATGCCAAATATATTCATCAACAGTTAATATTTGCACTATAGGCCAAATATATTAATATCTCAAAGAAATATATAATCACTTCAGAATTTATATAAACAATAATTATAACCATGTTGATCATTTCACCTTTGCACTTAAGCTGAAGATATTCAATTATAAATTCAATGGTCATGATCATACTAGTCAATAATTCAACTTTGCACTACTGGCCAAAGAGAACCCAAAGTCATGATCATACCAATAATCTACCCATCTTTACACTCAAGTGAAAGAGAATTTCAATATCAGGGTTATAAAAATGTTATATATGATAATAAAAACAATATGATCAACATATAGATTTAATCTCAAGAGTAATATTCATAAATTAACTATAATTTGGTTAGAAAAAAATAATAATTTTTGTCGTGAATAGTACCCGTGAATAGTAACTCGTGAATAGTAACTCATAAATAGTAATTCATGAATAGTACTCCGTATTCGTATATAGTACCGTATACGTAAATAATGTCATATGCGTAAATAGTGTCATATACATGAATAGTGTCGTATACGTGAATAGTAACCCCGAGTCAAAAAGGTAGAAATCCCACAATAAAATCCATACCAATATTTCAGTATAATGATATTGAAAGAATAACATCATTATGAAGAATATAACATCCCTTAATATCTTTTACTATCCCTTACTATCCCTTACCTCAAAAGAACAGTACTTCTGATCGGTATAAGGCTGAAGGAAACTTGCACTGATGAATAGAAACTCTCAAAGTATCTAAATACTCACAAAATATGCTTCATAATATAGAGAGAGAAAGAGAGAAAACTTATGTTTCTGGTGTGATTTTCAATTCTAACTTAGCCCTCTATTTATAGGAAAATGTTAGCACGCCGAAACAGACTTAACCTGCAACTTGATGGCTTTACCTACTACTATTTCCACCCACCACATTTGAATAAAAATCTCAGCACATTTCTTCACCAACCAAGAATGGGGCCCACCAATTCTAGAATTTTTCACCAAAATGATAAACTCCGAAAATTTAACAATTTCTGAACCAGTCATCTCGTAAAATTCATAACAAATCATTCGTTCATTTTTAACTGTTCAAAATTTGTGGATATATATACTCAACTTACATATGTATAACATATCCAAAAATTACAACGATCCAACGGTCGGATTAAAAATTATAACCCCTGAAAAATATCTCAAAAACCCTAATTTGATTTGTAATACCTCCGTTCCGACAAAAATACTGATAAAAATCTCAACATTAACTCCTTCATTTTTAACCACAATAAATATATCCAACATTTAGATCCACATAAAAATAAATATTTCCTTATCATATGAATCAATAATTAATTATTCACAAATAATATTACAGAAACACATTTATGACAACCAGGCCGTTCCCAGGAAAGAGGGGGCTTTCCAATAAGAATTTCTCCTTACAGGCGCGCAATTAGATGACCAAACCTCTCCTTAGACAGAACTTTCTAGACATTGACAATAATGTTATCTAATAATATTATTCAAATAATATGAATTATTGATCTGATAAAGGAAAATACTGTGCAATGACAATTATTGAAACAACAATAATATAAAATTTCAACGTAGCAATTATTGAATCAATAAAATAAAATATTGAACAGTAATTACTGTAACAATTATTGAGTAGTGCCTTCTCACGTAAGAATCAATAATTTCAAAAATACTATGCAATACCGTGTGCTACTGTGCAATAACGCGTATTACTCTATTTTAACCACCGGGTATTCCAACAGCGTTAACGGTAACAACTACGCCGTTATTTGTAAAAACTCAAATTTGTCGTTTTCTTCACCCGACAGTTATTCGTTATGGGGACCACAAATAGCTGCGCCGTCGTACGAATATTCTCCGACAGAAAGAATATTCCACGACCAAACGAATATTCCCCGACAACAATGATTATTTTATAACCACTTGCTTATTTTGAAAAAAAAATTCATATTTCACCCATAACTTTAAACTTTTATCAATTTAACCATTTACTGAATAGTAATTATAAGAAAAATTGAATACTTTTATTCATAAAATTCGGGGTCTTACAAGGACTACTAATACTATCTTCTGGTCCATCACTCCGTTTCCCGACTCGTCCCAGCTATATTCTCATTTCCTGAATAGAACAGTGAAAGAAAGGGTGAGCTCAACTAGCCCAGTAAGAAATATTATGACTAAGATAATGCAGAATAAATTATCATTAGCCTTCAACAGTGTTAAACTGATAAAATATAATGAACATCAAGTTTAACTGCAGTCGAACAAGCAATCCATTAAAAGAGTCAAGTAGAGAATAAAATCTACTATCTTCTATGATTTAAAAGGTTTTTCAACACTATTATCGCTGGGACTCAGCTTAATAAAATAATCCACATCATCGAATCACCCCTGCACTACGACCAAGGATATTCTTTAGTATCACGACTACAATTATTCATGCACTACGGGCCAAGAATATTTGTGTACTCATTAATGGTCATGATCATGCCAACAACTGTCCATCAATGCAATACGGACCAATGAGGACTTTTACCACATCATTTGTAACATTACGGTCATGATTATACCGAATAATCTCTGGTCATAATCATATCAAGTCCATCTATACACTACAGGCCACAGATGACTTTCAATATTTTATAAACATGAGGATGATGACAATGATATAATAATTCAATAAAATAAGTTCAAGAATTAATTTATCCAAGAATTAACAACGTCCAAATTGTCAACATGATACTGCTTTGTGGAGTTAAATTCAAGAATGCTTAGAAGAATATTTTCATGAAAAGATACTGGATGAACCGCAGTTATCAGGGATATTCCACTAATTTCATGGAGTATAGAAGTTAAAACTTAACTAACTGAGTATAATAAAGAATGAAATAACAAAAGAAATCACCCGGCATGCGATAGACGGCACAGACAGGCTATTCCAACAGAATAATAAATAATGGAACCAGGTCCGGCATAAACGCACAGACAGGATATTCCGACAGAATAATAAATAATGGAACCAGGTCCGGTGTAAAACACACAGACAGGATGTTCCAACAGAATAATAACAAGACAGAACCAGGTCCGGTGTAAAACACACAGATAAGATGTTCCAACAGAATAATAATAAAAACGGAACCAGGTCCGGTGTAAAACACACAGACAGGATGTTCCAACAGAATAATAGAAGAATGTCAACAAGTATAGGGTAGACCGCGTATACAAGTTATTCCAACAGAATAATAAGAAATGAAATAACAACAGTTCTCTTCATGAATAAAAAATAATAACACCCCTTACCGTTTTAAAGAAGAACTGAAATAAGGAAGTAATTAAGTAGCAGAATACTTTTCTTCTCTCTCTCTATAGTTTGTCTCTCTAGAGTTCAGTGAATTCGTAAGAAATAATGAAGGAATGAGCTGCTATTTATAGAATAATGGACTGTATATTAACTAATCTATGAACGGTCCAGATTGATTTACTTTAATCTGACGGTCCATATTTAAAGAAAAATCTTTTAAATAAAATATAATATATTCTATTTATAGAATAACTTTAATAAAGTATTTTGTTTTATATAAAAAGATGTTTCTGTTTTATTACGTTAATAATACGAATAAAACAAAACTTCATTATCGCTAAATAATTCATATTATTAACTGACAATTATTGAATCAAACCGAGTGACTTCTCACATAAGCATTAATAATCAATACCGTGTGCTACTATGCAACCACATGTATTACTGTACTTTTACTACCGAGTCTCCGATAATAACCAGCTAAACCAAGAAAGCTACGTATTTCGGTCACTAATTTAGGTTGCTCCCAGCTTTGAATAGCTTCAATCTTTACCGGGTCAACAAATATTCCACGACTTGAGACTACGTGCCCAAGGAATGCTACCTCCTTTAGTCAGAACTCGCACTTCTTCAACTTGGCATAAAACTTGTATTCACGAAGCTTTTGGAGTACCAGCCTCAAGTTTTGCTCATGATCTTCACGGCTTTTGGAATAAATAAGGATGTCTTCAATAAAGACGACCACAAAGAGATCTAAATATTCCTTGAATACCCGGTTCATCATATCCATGAAGGCAGCAGGAGCATTAGTCAATCCAAAGGACATGACTAGGAATTCATAATGCCCGTACCGAGTTCTGAAAGCCGTCTTTGGAATATCCTCAGTTCTAACCTTCAGCTGATAATATCCAGAACGAAGATCGATCTTTAAAAAGAATTGTGCTCCTTGCAACTGGTCAAACAGGTTATCAATACGTGGCAATGGGTACCTATTTTTGATGGTGACATGATTCAACTCCCGATAATCAATACAAAGTCGCATACCTCCATCTTTCTTCTTCACGAATAGCACAGGAGCACCCCAAGGAGAAGTACTAGGACGAATAAAGCCAATGTCTAACAATTCCTACAGTTGGATCTTTAACTCTTGAAGTTAAATAGAAACCATTCGATATGGGACTTTGGAAATGGGTTTTGTACCGGGTTCAAGGTCGATACAAAATTCAATTTCACGCTTTGGGGGTAGGCCAGGAAGTTCTTCAGGGAATACGTTAGGGAATTTATTAACAATAGAAATATCATTCAAAACTGATGTATTTTTTTTTAGATCCGTGACATGAGCTAAAAAAGCTTGACATCCGTTTTTCAATAAACGAATAGCTTTATGGCTTGAGATGACATCGATTGATTTTAATGGTATGGTTGCTTGAATTCGCATAATAGGTAGATTAGGAATATGAAAGCTAACAACCTTACGAAAATAATCAATTTTTGTATGATGAGTAGTTAACCAATCAATCCCTAGAATCACGTCAAATGCAAGTATTTTTAATGAAATCAGATCGACAGGTAATGTGTGGGTACCAACTTGAACCAATCAGGACTTATAAACCGTGGATGTAATGAAGGTTTCTCGCAATGGAGTTTCAACAGATAAGTCAAAGTCTAATTTCTCCGGAGTCAAATTTAATCGATGAGCGCAAGTAGGAGAAATAAAAGAATGGGTAGAACCGGTATCAAATAAAGTATAGGCTTCGTTAGAGTTTACCTCATTCGGGTTCCTTGCTTTCTGGGAGGTCACAACAAACGCTCTCCCTTGCACTACCGATTTTGACTTTTCTGGGACGGCCTTTGGTGTCTCTATCCTGACTGAACTTGTTTTTGGTAAACGACAAAATCGAGCTAAATGACCTTCTCTTCCATAATTATAACATGCTTTAGACGGCATCGCGCAGTTTGGACTGATGTGCCCCTCCCCTCCGCATTTAAAATATATGATAGGTGGTCGTTCTCCTTCCGTAACAATGGGTGCTGTGATGACGTCTTTCCATCATTGTTGAATCTCCTCTTTTTGAAATGACCATTCTTATTGTTTTGGCCCTGATTACCACCGAAGTGGTTACCATTTCTGGCATGTTGATTCCCTCCACGCTTGTTGTCGCCGCTTCGATGACTGCTCTCACTGGTATTATCATTTTGTCGACTGCTCTCTTTTGATTGCGTTAACTCGTTATCGGGCTCCACTAACTGAGCCCTATTCACAACATCTGAATACAAACACAGTTTATGAGAAATAAGATGTTGACGTATCTCAAGTTTCAAACCTCGCAAAAATATTCGCGTCATTCGCTCTTCATTATCCACCAAGTGGGACGCAAACCGGGACAACTCAGCAAATTTAGCCTCATATTGCGATACGGTCATATTATTCTGCTCCAATTTGATGAACTCCACCTCCTTCATGTGATGAACACTTTCGGAAAAGTATTTGTCATTGAACAGCTCTTGGAACTTCTCCCAAGACATCTTCAGTGCGGCAGGTTGAGTATGCTTAATCGATTCCCACCAGTAATCTGCCTCTCCTCGCAACATAAAGGCGGCAAAGGGAACCTTTTGCTTCTCGGAGCATCCCAAGACATCAAATATCTTGGTGATCTGCTTTATCCATGTTTCCGCTATAAGTGGTTTTGGCTCTCCCTTAAACTCCGGTGGTCCCAGCTCCTTGAACTATTTAGCGGTGACCGTCCGAGAGTTTTCAGTGTTTCCACCTACATTTTGGACAGGAGCCGCTCTTGCCTGCTGTTACATGAATTGCATAAAGCTTCTGAACATTCCATCATTCATCATCTGGTCAGTGTTGTTGTTTGCATGAGGATTGTCACCTTCCTGATGCACATTATCCTGATTATTGATATGTGGTGAATCAACAGTCGCCTGTGCTCCATTGCTATTCTCAACATTCTCAGATGTCATTTTCAGATACTGCCACAAAATAAAAGTTAATTGATATGTCATATATTATCCTTATATTCTGACCGACCAATTAAATACCATGCAAATAAACTTAGGTAGGTCATTCTAGCGAAGGAATTCTCCGTCTGTCCCCTCCTAGTTCTATTCTCACATCTTAGCCAAAGATCATATCCCTAAGCTCTGATACCAACTGTGACGTCCCCAAAATTAGGTATACATCACCCATCTTGGGTCATCAGATACGTGGTACAGAATACAAATACAACTTACTAATACAACTGTCGTGTACAATACGACAAAACATAACTGTGAGTTTGAATACAATTATTGTCTACTAGAGACTATACAAACTCAAAAGGAGTCCTCATTACAATTATTGTCACACTATTTAATAGAATAGTGAGGACTGCTAATACTATAATCTGGTCCATCACTCCGTTCCCCGACTCGTCCCAGCTATATTGTGACGCCCCCAAAATTAGGTATACATCACCCATCTTGGGTCGTCAGATACATAGTACAGAATACAAATACAACTTACTAATACAACTGTCGTGTACAACATAAACTGTGAGTTTGAATACAAATATTATCTTCTAGAGAGTATTCATACTCAAAAGGAGTCCTCGTTACATTTATTAACACACCATTACATAGAATAGTGAGGACTACTAACTAATACTATCATTCGGACCATCACTCCGTTCCCCGACTTGCCCCAGCTACGTTCTCATTTCCTGAAGAGAACAGTGAAAGAAAGGGTGAGCTCAACTAGCCCAGTAAGAAATATTATGACTAAGATAATGCAGAATAAATTATCATTAGCCTTCAATAATGTTAAACTGATAAAATATAATAGACATCAAGTTTAACTGCAGCGAAACAAGCAATCCATTAAAAGAGTCAAGTAGAAAATAAACTCTACTATCTTTTATGATTTAAAAGATTTTCCAACACTGTGATCGTTGAGACTCAGCTTAATAAAATAATCCACATCATCGAATCACCCCTGCACTACGGTCAAGGATATTCGTATATTCATTAATGGTCATGATCATGCCAACAACTGTCCATCAATGCACTACGAGCCAATGAGGACTTTTACCACATCATTCGTAATATTACGGTCATGATTACACCGAATAATCCCTGGTCATAACCATAACAAGTCCATCTATGCACTACAGGCCACAGATGACTTTCAACAGAATATAAACATGAGGATGATGACAATGATATAAGAATTCAATAAAACAAGTTCAAGAATTAATTTATCCAATAATTAACAACGTCCAAATTGTCAACATGATACTACTTTGTGGAGTAAAATTCAAGAATGATCAGGAGAATATTTTCATGAATAGATACTAGATGAAGCGCAAATGTCAAGGATATTCCACAAATTTCATGGAGTATAGAAGTCAAAACTTAACCAACTGAGTATAATAAAGAATGAAATAACAAAAGAAATCACCATGCATGCGATGGACCGCACAGACAGGTTATTCTTAACAGTATAATAATAATGGAACCAGGTCTGGCGTAACCGCACAGACAGGATATTCCGACAGAATAATAAATAATGGAACCAGGTCCGGCGTAAAAGCACAGACAGGATATTCCGACAGAATAATAAATAATGGAACCAGGTCCGGCGTAAACGCACAGACAGGATATTCCGACAGAATAATAAATAATGGAACCAGGTCCGGCGTAAACGCACAGACAGGATATTCCGACAGAATAATAACAAGACGGAACCAGGTCCGGTGTAAAACACACAGACAGGATGTTCCAACAGAATAATAATAAAAACGGAACCAGGTCCGGTGTAAAACACACAGACAGGATGTTCCAACAGAATAATAGAAGAATGTCACCAAGAATAGGGTAGATCCGCGTATACAGGTTATTCCAACAGAACAATAAGAAATGGAATAACAACAGTTCTCTTCATGAATAAGAAAGAATAACACCCCTTACCGTTTTAAAGAAGAGCTGAAGTAAGGAAGTAGTTAAGTAGCAGAATACTCTTCTTCTCTCTCTCTATAGTTTCTCTCTCTAGAGTTCAGTGAATTCGTAAGAAATAATGAAGGAATGAGCTGCTATTTATAGAAAAATAGAATGCATAGTAACTAATCTATGAACGGTCCAGATTGATTACTTTAATCTGACGGTCCATATTTAAAGAAAAATCTTTTAAATAAAATATAATATATTCTATTTATAGAATAACTTTAATAAAGTATTTTGTTTTATATAAAAAGATGTTTCTGTTTTATTACGTTAATAATACGAATAAAACAAAACGTCATTATCGCTAAATAATTCATATTATTAACTGACAATAATAGAATCAAACTGAGTGACTTCTCACATAAGCATTAATAATCAATACCGTGTGCTACTATGCAACCACACGTATTACTGTACTTTTACTACCGAGTAGTTCAACAGTAACAATGGTAAAACTTCCGCCGTTATTTTTAATAAAATATTTTTGTCGTTTTCTCAATCCGACAATAATTTCGTTGTGGGGTCCACCAATGATTGTGTCGTTGTACGAATATTCCCTGTTAAAACGAATATTCCCCGACCAATTGAATATTATATAACAACTTGCGTACTTTGCAAAATTTATAAATATTACCCACAACTATAACATTATATCAAATTAACTCCATAATATTCAAAAATGATATTTATAGAAAATTCATCTTTATTTATAAAAGTTGGGGTCTTACAACCTCCCCTTCTTATTAAATTTCGCCCTCGAAATTAGGGTACGTACCTGGTATGTCGAAGAGGTAAGGATACCTTGATTTCATTTCAGATTCTAACTCCCAAGTCATTTCCTCAACATCGTGGTTTCTCCACAAAACTTTGACTTGAGGTATAACCTTGGAACGTAGAATATGTTACTTCTTATCCAAGATTTGAACATGAACTTCTTCATACGTCAAATCCTCCGCTATTTCGTCCGGTTCTAACTCAATAATGTGGTTCGGGTCTTCCACATATTTGCGTAACATGGATATGTGAAAAACGTTATGAACACGAGACATACTTGACGGTAAAGCGAGTCTATAAGCCACAGTTCCTACTCGATCGAGGATTAAAAATGGACCGATGAATCGAGGATTGAGCTTTCCTCTCTTTCCAAATCTCGTAACTCCTTTCCATGGAGCAACACGTAAGAACACATGATCTCCTACATCAAATTCCACGTCCTTTCGATGAAGATCAGCATAACTCTTTTGTCGATCTTGTGAGGTTTTTATACGTTGTCGGATCGTTTGAATCTTTTCTGTAGTCATACGTACCAACTCCGGTCCCAACAACGTTGCTTCACCCACCTCATCCCAGCATACTGGAGAACGACATTTTCTTCCATACAATGCTTCGAATGGAGCCATGCCAATACTTGCTTGATAACTGTTGTTGTAGGAAAACTCCACCAATGGTAAGAACTTGTCCCAACTTCCCTTGAAGTCAAAGACACAGAGTCTTAATAAATCTTCTAGAGTTTGAATAGTCCTCTCTGATTGTCCGTCCGTCTGAGGATGATATGCCGAACTAAATCGTAAATCCGTGCCCATAGCTTTTTGTAAACTAACCCAAAATCGTGAAGTGAATCTTGGGTCTTGATCAGAAACTATGGATACTGGCATACCATGCAGTCTTACAATCTCGTTTATGTACATACGAGCAAGACGTTCAAGTGTATAAGTTTCTCGTATCGGTAAGAAATGAGCAGACTTGGTCAATCTATCAACAATGACCCAAATCGCATCAATACCTTGAGAAACCCTAGGAAGACCGGTAACGAAATCCATGGTAATGTGCTCCCACTTTCATTCTGGAATTTCAAGTGGTTGCAATGGACCTTTTGGTACTTGCTCCGCTTTGACTCGTTGACAAGTTAGACACCTTGAGATAAACAGCGCTATCTCTCTCTTCATATTGCTCCACCAAAATGTATGACGAAGATCATGATACATTTTGGTACTTCCAGGATGTATTGCAAACGGTGTGTTGTGCGCCTCCATCATGATTTCATACTTTAAATCAGGGTTGTTAGGAACACAAAGTCTGGAGTTGACTCGAAGTATTCCTTCTTCATCGATTCTTGCTTCCGGCATAGCACCTTCTTGCACTTTCTTCCTCATACGCATCAGCTCCAGGTCCGTAGCTTGAGCAGCTTTAACCTTATCGATTAAAGTTGGTTCTATTCGTATATTCGACATCATCACATGGGTCCCTGGAGTCTTTAACTCTATCTCCATCCTTTGCAAGTCACACAAAATGGGCCTTTGCGTTGTTAATATTGCACGTGTACCCGCATATGATCTTCTACTCAATGCGTCAGCTACCACGTTCGCTTTTCCAGGATGGTATTGAATGGTATGATCATAATCTTTCAACAGTTCAAGCCAACGTCGTTGTCGCATGTTGAGTTCCTTTTGAGTGAAGAAATATTTGAAGCTTTTATGATCCGTAAAGATCTCCACTTTCTCCCCATACAAGTAATGCCTCCAAATTTTTAGTGCAAAGACAACAGCTGCCAACTCTAGATCATGAGTAGGATAATTCCTCTCATAATCCTTGAGTTGTCTTGATGCATAGGCTATGACTTTTTCATGTTGCATGAGAACACATCCCAACCCTTTGCTCGAAGCATCACTGTAGATGACAAATCCCTCCGAGCCAGATGGTATTGTTAGAACAGGTGATGAAATGAGTCTCCTCTTCAGTTCTTGAAAACTCTGCTCACATTCTTCGCTCCAACCAAATTTTGTATCTTTCCGAGTCAGCTGAGTTAATGGAGTAGCGATTCGAGAAAATCCTTCCACGAATCTCCGATAATAACCAGCTAAACCAAGAAAGCTACGTACCTCGGTCACTGATTTAGGTTGCTCCTAGTTTTGAATAGCTTCAATCTTTGCCGGGTCAACCGATATTCCACGACTTGATACTACGTGCCCAAGGAATGCTACCTCTTCCAGCCAGAACTCGCATTTCTTCAACTTGGCATAAAGTTTGTATTCACGAAGCTTTTGGAGTACCAACCTCAAGTGTTGCTCATGATCTTCACGGCTTTTGGAATAAACAAGGATGTCATCGATAAAGACGACCACAAAGTGATCCAAATATTCCTTGAATACCCTGTTCATCATATCCATGAAGGCAGCAGGAGCATTAGTCAATCCAAAAGACATAACTAAGAATTCATAATGCCCATACCGAGTTCTGAAGGCAGTCTTTGGAATATCCTCAGTTCTAACCTTCAGCTGATGATATCCAGAACGAAGATCGATCTTTGAAAAGAATTGTGCTCCTTGCAACTGGTCAAACAGGTCATCAATACGTGGCAATGGGTACCTATTTTTGATGGTGACATGATTCAACTCCCGATAATCAATACAAAGTCGCATACTCCCATCTTTCTTCTTCACGAACAGAACAGGAGCACCCCAAGGAGAAGTACTAGGACGAATAAAACCAATGTCTAACAATTCCTGCAGTTGGGTCTTTAACTCCTGAAGTTCAATAGGAGCCATTCGATATAGGGCTTTGGAAATGGGTTTTGTACCGGGTTCAAGGTCGCTACAAAATTTAATTTCACGCTCTGGGGGTAGGCCAGGAAGTTCTTCGGGAAATACGTCAGGAAATTTATTAACAACAGAAATATCATTCAAGGCTGACGTATTTTTGTTTAGATCCGTGACATGAGCTAAGAAAGTTTGACATCCGTTTTTCAATAAACGAATAGCTTTATGGCTTGAGATGACAGCGATTGATTTTAATAGTTTGGTTGCTTGAATTCGCATAATAGGTCGATTAGGAATATGAAAGCTAACAACCTTACGAAAACAATCAATTTTTGCATGATGAGTAGTTAACCAATCAATCCCTAGAATCACGTCAAATGCAAGTATTTTTAATGAAATCAAATCGACAGGTAATGTGTGGGTACCAACTTGAACCAAACAAGACTTATAAACCGTGGATGTAATGAAGGTTTCTCCCAATGGAGTTTCAACTGCTAAGTCAAAGTCTAATTTCTCCGGAATCAAATTTAATCGATGAGCGCAAGTAGGAGAAATAAAAGAATGGGTAGAACCGGTATCAAATAAAGTATAGACTTCGTTAGAGTTTATGATAAGCTTACCCGTGATGACCTCATTCGGGTTCCTTGCTCTCTGGGAGTTCATAACAAACGCTCTCCCTTGCACAACTGGTTTTGACTTTTCTGGGACGGCCTTTGGTGCCTCTATCCTAGCTGAATTTGTCTTCGGTAAACGATAAAATCGGGCTAAATGACCTTCTCTTCCACAATTATAACATGCTTTGGACGGCATCGCGCAGTTTGGACTGATGTGCCCCTCCCCTCCGCATTTGAAACATATGATAGGTGGTCGTTCTCCTTCCTTAACGACAGGTGCTGGTGCTGACGTCTTTTCATCATTGTTGAATCTCCTCTTCTTGAAATGCCCATTCTTATTGTTTTGGCCCTGATTACCACCGAAGTGGTTACCATTTCTGGCCTGTTGATTCCCTCCACGCTTGTTATCACCGCTTCGATGACTGCTCTCACTGGTATTATCATTTTGTCAGCTGCTCTATTTTGGTTGCGTTGTCTCGTTATCGCGCTCCACCAACTGAGCCCTATTTAAAACATCTGAATACAAACACAGTTTATGAGAAACAAGATGTTGACGTATCTCCGGCTTCAAATCTCTTAAAAACATCCGCGTCATTCTTTCTTCATTATCCACCAGGTGGGACGCAAACCGGGATAACTCCGCAAATTTTGCCTCGTACTGCGACACGGTCATATTATTATGCTCCAATTTGATGAACTCCACCTCCTTCACGTGACGAATACTCTCGGGAAAGTATTTGTCGTTAAACAGCTCTTGGAACTTCTCCCAGGTCATCTTCAGTGCGGCAGGTTGAGTACGCTTTATCGATTCCCACCAGTAATCTGCCTCTCCTCGTAACATAAAGGCGGCAAAGGAACCTTTTGCTCCTCGGAGCAACCCAAGACATCAAATATCTTGGTGATCTGCTTTATCCATGTTTCAGCTAGAAGTGGTTTGGGTTCTCCCTTAAACTCCGGTGGTCCCAGCTCCTTAAACTGTTTAGCGGTGACCGCCAGAGAGTTTCCAGTATTTCCACCTACGTTGTGGACAGGAGCCGCTTTCACCTGTTGTTGCATGAATTGCATAAAACCTCTGAACATTCCATCATTCATCATCTGGTCAGTGTTGTTGTTTGCATGAGGATTGTCACCTTCCTGATGAACGTTATCCTGATTATTGATATGTGGTGAATCAATAATCGCCTGTGCTCCATTGCTATTCTCAACATTCTCAGATGCCATTTTCAGATACTGCCACAAAATAAAAGTTAATTGATATGTCATATATTATCCTTATATTATGACCGACCAATTAAATACCATGCAAATAAATTTAGGTCGGTCATACTAGCGAAGGAATTTCCCGTCTCTCCCCTCCTAGTTCTATTCTCACATCTTAGCCAGGGATCATATCCCTAAGCTCTGATACCAACTGTGACGCCCCCAAAATTAGGTATACATCACCCATCTTGGGTCGTCAGATACATAGTACAGAATACAAATACAACTTACTAATACAACTGTCGTGTACAATACGACAAAACATAAACTGTGAGTTTGAATACAAATATTATCTTCTAGAGAGTATTCATACTCAAAAGGAGTCCTCGTTACATTTATTAACACACCATTACATAGAATAGTGAGGACTACTAACTAATACTATCATTCGGACCATCACTCCGTTCCCCGACTTGCCCCAGCTACGTTCTCATTTCCTGAAGAGAACAGTGAAAGAAAGGGTGAGCTCAACTAGCCCAGTAAGAAATATTATGACTAAGATAATGCAGAATAAATTATCATTAGCCTTCAATAATGTTAAACTGATAAATATAATAGACATCAAGTTTAATTGCAGCGGAACAAGCAATCCATTAAAAGAGTCAAGTAGAAAATAAACTCTACTATCTTTTATGATTTAAAAGATTTTCCAACACTGTGATCGTTGAGACTCAGCTTAATAAAATAATCCACATCATCGAATCACCCCTGCACTACGGCCAAGGATATTCGTATATTCATTAATGGTCATGATCATGCCAACAACTGTCCATCAATGCACTACGGGCCAATGAGGACTTTTACCACATCATTCGTAACATTACGGTCATGATTACACCGAATAATCCCTGGTCATAACCATACCAAGTCCATATATGCACTACAGGCCACAGATGACTTTCAACAGAATATAAACATGAGGATGATGACAATGATATAAGAATTCAATAAAACAAGTTCAAGAATTAATTTATCCAAGAATTAACAACGTCCAAATTGTCAACATGATACTACTTTGTGGAGTAAAATTCAAGAATGATCAGGAGAATATTTTCATGAATAGATACTAGATGAAGCGCAAATGTCAAGGATATTCCACAAATTTCATGGAGTATAGAAGTCAAAACTTAACCAACTGAGTATAATAAAGAATGAAATAACAAAAGAAATCACCATGCATGCGATGGACCGCACAGACAGGTTATTCTTAACAGTATAATAATAATGGAACCAGGTCCGGCGTAACCGCACAGACAGGATATTCCGACAGAATAATAAATAATGGAACCAGGTCCGGCGTAAAAGCACAGACAGGATATTCCGACAGAATAATAAATAATGGAACCAGGTCCGGCGTAAACGCACAGACAGGATATTCCGACAGAATAATAAATAATGGAACCAGGTCCGGCGTAAACGCACAGACATGATATTCCGACAGAATAATAACAAGACGGAACCAGGTCCGGTGTAAAACACACAGACAGGATGTTCCAACAGAATAATAATAAAAACGGAACCAGGTCCGGTGTAAAACACACAGACAGGATGTTCCAACAGAATAATAGAAGAATGTCACCAAGAATAGGGTAGATCCGCGTATACAGGTTATTCCAACAGAACAATAAGAAATGGAATAACAACAGTTCTCTTCATGAATAAGAAAGAATAACACCCCTTACCGTTTTAAAGAAGAGCTGAAGTAAGGAAGTAGTTAAGTAGCAGAATACTCTTCTTCTCTCTCTCTATAGTTTCTCTCTCTAGAGTTCAGTGAATTCGTAAGAAATAATGAAGGAATGAGCTGCTATTTATAGAAAAATAGAATGCATAGTAACTAATCTATGAACGGTCCAGATTGATTACTTTAATCTGACGGTCCATATTTAAAGAAAAATCTTTTAAATAAAATATAATATATTCTATTTATAGAATAACTTTAATAAAGTATTTTGTTTTATATAAAAAGATGTTTCTGTTTTATTACGTTAATAATACGAATAAAACAAAACGTCATTATCGCTAAATAATTCATATTATTAACTGACAATAATAGAATCAAACTGAGTGACTTCTCACATAAGCATTAATAATCAATACCGTGTGCTACTATGCAACCACACGTATTACTGTACTTTTACTACCGAGTAGTTCAACAGTAACAATGGTAAAACTTCCGCCGTTATTTTTAATAAAATATTTTTGTCGTTTTCTCAATCCGACAATAATTTCGTTGTGGGGGTCCACCAATGATTGTGTCGTTGTACGAATATTCCCTGTTAAAACGAATATTCCCCGACCAATCGAATATTATATAACAACTTGCGTACTTTGCAAAATTTATAAATATTACCCACAACTATAACATTATATCAAATTAACTCCATAATATTCAAAAATGATATTTATAGAAAATTCATCTTTATTTATAAAAGTTGAGGTCTTACATATATTCTCATTTCCCGAAGAGAACAGTGAAAGAAAGGGTGAGCTCAACTAGCCCAGTAAGAAATATTATGACTAAGATAATGCAGAATAAATTATCATTAGCCTTCAACAGTGTTAAACTGATAAAATATAACGAACATCAAATTTAACTGCAGCGGAACAAGCAATCCATTAAAAGAGTCAAGTAGAGAATAAAACCTACTATCTTCTATGATTTAAAAGGTTTTTCAACACTATTATCGCTGGGACTCAGCTTAATAAAATAATCCACATCATCGAATCACCCCTGCACTACGACCAAGGATATTCTTTAGTATCACGACCACAATTATCCATGAACTACGGGCCAAGAATATTTATGTACTCATTAATGGTCATGATCATGCCAACAACTGTCCATCAATGCACTACGGGCCAATGAGGACTTTTACCACATCATTTGTAACATTACGGTCATGATTATACCGAATAATCTCTGGTCATAATCATACCAAGTCCATCTATGCACTACAGGCCACAGATGACTTTCAACATTTTATAAACACGAGGATGATGACAATGATATAAGAATTCAATAAAACAAGTTCAAGAATTAATTTATCCAATAATTAACAACGTCCAAATTATCAACATGATATTGTTTTGTGGAGTAAAATTCAAGAATGCTTAGAAGAATATTTTCATGAAAAGATACTGGATGAACCGCAATTATCAAGGATATTCCACTAATTTCATGGAGTATAGAAGTTAAAACTTAACCAACTGAGTATAATAAAGAATGAAATAACAAAAGAAATCACCCGGCATGCGATAGACCGCACAGACAGGTTATTCCAACAGAATAATAAATAATGGAACTAGATCCGGCGTAAACGCACAAACAGGATATTCCGACAGAATAATAAATAATGGAAACAGGTCCGGCGTAAACGCATAAACATGATATTCCGACAGAATAATAAATAATGGAACCAGGTCCGGTGTAAAATATACAGACATGATGTTCCAACAGAATAATAACAAGACGGAACCAGGTCCGGTGTAAAACACACAGACAGGATGTTCCAACAGAATAATAATAAAAACGGAACCAGGTCCGGTGTAAAACACACAGACAAGATGTTCCAACAGAATAATAGAAGAATGTCACAAAGTATAGGGTAGACCGCGTATACAGGTTATTCCAACAAAATAATAAGAAATGGAATAACAACAGTTCTCTTCATGAATATGAAATAATAACACCCCTTACCGTTTTAAAGAAGAACTGAAATAAGGAAGTAGTTAAGTAGCAGAATACTTTTCTTCTCTCTCTCTATAGTTTCTCTTTCTAGAGTTCAGTGAATTCGTAAGAAATAATGAAGGAATGAGCTGCTATTTATAGAAGAATGGACTGCATAGTAACAAATCCATGAACGGTCCAGATTGATTTACTTTAATATGACGGTCCATATTTAAAGAAAAATCTTTTAAATAAAATATAATATATTCTATTTATAGAATAACTTTAATAAAGTATTCTGTTTTATATAAAAAGATGTTTCTGTTTTATTACGTTAATAATACGAATAAAACAAAACTTCATTATCGCTAAATAATTCATATTATTAACTGACAATAATTGAATCAAACTGAGTGACTTCTCACATAAGCATTAATAATCAATACCGTGTGCTACTATGCAACCACACGTATTACTGTACTTTTACTACCGAGTAGTTCAACAGTATCAATGGTAAAACTTCCGTCATTATTTTTAATAAAATATTTTTGTCGTTTTCTCAATCCGACAATAATTTCGTTGCGGGGTCCACCAATGATTGTGCCGTTGTACGAATATTCCCTGTTAAAACGAATATTTCCCGACCAATCGAATGTTATATAACAACTTGCGTACTTTGCAAAATTTATAAATATTACCCACAACTATAACATTATATCAAAATAACTCCATAATATTCAAAAATGATATTTATAGAAAATTCATCTTTATTTATAAAAGTTGGGGTCTTACAAATACTAATTCATATTACTCAAAAATAATAAAATAATAAGTTACGTTAAAAAATTTTAGGATCTTAAATAATATTTTGATTCTGGTTAAATTTTAGATTTAAAAAATATTTTAGTAGTAATAATTAATAAAATAAAATTAAGAGGATAATAATTTATTATATAATAGATCATTGTAAAGTATATAATTTAATTATATATTTGATCTATATGTGTTTTAATTTAAGTTCAGCTTAATCAATATTAATAAATAACTTTTATAAGAAATAAATTAGTATAAAATAATAAGTTATTTTAAAGTTTTTGAGAATCATAAATAATAATGTTTTGATTCTAATTAAATTATAGTCTTGAAATTATTTTAATAATAGTTAATAAAATAACGAAATTTTAAAAAATATTTTAATTACAGTTAAATTATAATCTCATTTAAAAGATCAATTTTATCTTATTATATATATATATAGATTTTAACGGATTTAATTTATGTTATATGAAAATAATAATAATAATAAATGAGTTTAATTAAATTTAAAATTTTTTGGATACGGAGGTTTAAATGAATTTTGTGAGAAAAATAAATAAATAAAGGAAAATTGGAGAGCTACGTACGTGTCGAGATGCACGTGTAGACTGTAGTCTTATAAGTACGAAGCGTGCGCTCCTGGATTGTGTGCATGGCAAGATAGAACTCAGTCTGACTATTTGCTATCTTGCGCCTACAACTAGCGACACCCATTTTAGCATTTATTTTTTAAACTCTTCTATAATGTTTTATAATTTCACTTATTTATATTTTTATTTTTAATTAATGATCAAAATATAAATAAATAAAATTATATAACAATCCTATCGTTTTATGTTCACATAAAATTTTTTTTACTTTTTATAAATTTTATCTCTTAGGACTAAGAGTACGAGACTATGAGTAATTTCACTTATTTATATTTATATTTCTAATTAATAATCAAAATACAAATAAATAAAATTATATAACAATCCTATCGTTTTTATGTTCACATAAAAATTTTCTTACTTTATATAAATTTTATCTACTAGGACTGGGAGTACGAGACATAAAAATTTTCTTACTTTTTATAAATTTTATCTACTAGGACTAGGCTATTTTATCTCTATGAGTGCATTAATTTTTATTTATGAAAATTAGCAGAATTATGCCAACTTTAATTGTGAATAATCAAATTAATTAATTACATATATATTTATTTATTTATATATTATGTTATTGCGTCTAAAGTCGAGACATTTTTAATTGTTAAAAATAAAAGAAGTGAAAAGTAAACACGAAAAATTATACATTATTTAGGGAATTGATAGTTCTTAATTTGTACTCCCTCCTTTCCAGGATAAAAATTTTGGTAAACTTTTTAAGCATATTAAGAAGAGAAATAAAATGACAAAATTACCCACAATAATATATCGTTAATTATTTTCAAAATATATGTGAGAAAGTGACTTTCTAGCTATTCAATTCAAAATATTTTCTCTCCATACTTATTAAATATAAAGAGAGAATTAGAATAAGAAAAATATGAGATATTTAATGCTACAGACATAATAGGAAAAAATGTATAAAAATTTGATTATTAAAAAAAAATAGACATTTAACATGACACTCGTATTTATATTATTTTTACCCAATTTATTACTCGCATTTCTTTTAATAATCACCCATTACCCATTTATTTTTCCTCGATACAAATCCCATTTCACCCTATAAACAACAAGTAGGGATGATATATATATATATATACAACGATTTTGAACATATCATGCTTGGCAGCCTTACATTTCTTTGGCTGGAAACCGTATGTTTTTAGATCACCTGCAACTCGTCGAATCAAGTAGCATAATGAATACATGCGTACATAAGCTTTCGCAAAGGAACTGATATTTCCACATATTTTTGATATGCTATTCTTTCCCGAAATATATCTATAGATAGAATAAAAAACACAAAAAAAAAAAAAACCCATAAAACCACTCGAACAAGACAACTACATCGTATAAAATACATAACCAAATATATGACACAATTCCTTTTTCATCCATCCTCTTATATCCTCGATTCCTTTCCCTCCTTGGGGGTGTACATGGCCAAAAGGAAAGCTTTCTTGCCACATCACATAAAACTCGGACCCTTCCCTTCCCCTTAATTAGAGTACCCACATTCACAACATAGCAGAAAACGTGACGTTTCCCAACCGTACAAACTCTTGCTTGATTGGCCGCCCAAAATGTATACTGAAGACGTATGGTATTCCTAGTAGATTCACCAAAGTGCTTTTGGGGTACTATTTTGTTCAGAGTTCAAGAAGTTTTCAAACAACTTGATCTATTAAAGATTTTATAATTATGAATCTTCAGTAAATGATTGCAACTAACTTACATATGGAGAAGCTAATCAATTGGGTGTTTGTCAGCCTGGCGAGATGTATAATGTGCAGAAAGCAAAAGCAGAGATAGAAAAGCACTTGCTACAAAGATTGCATCGAACCACCGGTGGTAGAAATCAAATTGAATGTCTCCACCCAACACATCAGTTATGATCATCCTGCAAAATAGTATTATCTCAGGTATACCATACTACTCAGATGAAAAAAAAAAGTAGGATTCAAGCAAACGGTCACAAGGTTTTAATTTAACCAGTAAAAAAGTCTTCAGTTCTTTGGCATACAATAAAGCATGTTTAACCTGCTATATAAATACATGTCAGTGGAAAAATTCTAAGAATTATATTATGCATTTTACCCCTGCCGCAGCTTTTAAAAATATAAACACAATTATACAAACAGGCAGAAGTACCACCTGGATTTTGCAGAGGTAATACACTTCCATTTATGTTGGGAAAGAAACTAATGCACATCATCACTGATTACAGTAGCTTCATAATCCAGAAAATGATTACATTTCTCTAGAACCACGAAAGAAGGGATAATTCCTCTACTAAGGTTGTCAATAAAGTATGTTCTTCAACTAAGAATTTCTTAGCAATTTTGCTACAAAATATAGTTTTATTATTTTGTATCTTGAAGAACGAACGGTTTAATTTATAGGATTTTCACTTTTAAGGTGATAAGCCTTCTGTTCAGGCTAAGCAACACCAAGGGATCAACTTATAGTTATTTATGTCTGTCATATGTGATATGTCAGAACCATTCTCAAAAAGGTTTTTTTTTCCAACAAATTTTAAGGAATATCATGCCCAGAGTTTAAAATAAAAACTAATAGCAACTAACTCTGCAGAACGCACAGAAATCTAAAACTATATGGCATGGCATCCAAACCATATATACCAAACACGAATGAAGAGACCTTGCTTGACCATAAAAATACCTGTATTCAGTGGCCAGGCTTTTTCTAATTAAAAGAATTGAAGATACGAAATACATCCCCATAATTTCAGATAGAAAAAGCACAACATTGCTTGAAGATCCACTTCCCACTCGAGAAACAGCAAAGAAGAACTGCACAGAGCCAATATTGCAGATCAGGAAGAAGATATCAAAACCAATATGGCCTGCTTCCATTCCCCCCCCCCACCCACCCCAAAAAAAAATGTATATATATATATATATATGTGTGTGTGTGTGTGTATATATATAATTCTACTTTGAGCAATGCACATTCAAATCACTACCATGCATCATGCATGTCGAAAACCAAAGGACTTTTGTAAATATGAGATAGTAAGAAGAAAAAAAATAAGATCATAGCAGTTATTTTCCTAATACAATGATCAGTACTATGTACAAAATGCAACACAAAAATGAGTAGGAAAAAAAACACTTTACCTTCATTAGATTAGTTAGGAACCCCCTTACAGAAATAACTACCAACATTCCGATGAACAAGAGAGAGATATACTGCATAACAGTGAAAGAATACAGGTGAGAGTAGCAGATCTGCCTTAGTCAACAGTAAGTAAAAGAGAAATCAACTGCATAAGTCCAGCAAAAGAATAAACCCAACTGCATATGTCCAGAAAAATCATAAAATGCAACTGTGCAAAACAACAACAGAAGAGATCAGGCAGTTCAACTTCTGCGTCTCTTTTCCTTCTTCTATAATAGCATTTGCTTGCAAAGTAATTGGACTGTCATTTTACGGACTGACTGAAGCGCAACTACAAACATGGGGCAGAAACCTTTAGTTTCCTTTTTGGTGGACCAGAGAAGAGAGGGAGGAGGGGAAGTTGGACTCAAGTCAAGAAACTGAGATATGAAAACTAACTAAAACTCGTGCAAAGAAAAGACATTCACTATTTGCAGCTAATAAACAGCAATTAATGAAGTTGTAGCTTTCTTTGCTGTTGGACCAATAAAGTAACCCAGTAATACAATATACATTAATTAACATAAATAAAATAGGTCGACAACATTGTTGCATTTGAACAATGGCTACTTGTGCTACTGAGTAGTATCCTGTCATAAAGGCAGAATAACTGAAAATTCATATGGTTTGAAGAATTATGTGTCTGGGAATGGCAACATGACCAATTTAAACTCTCAATGCTTTTTGAAACTGGATTACAATATTCCATACAAACTTAAACTTCACAACTAAAAGCTTCACACCTCTAGAACTACAAGCCAGGGTTCCTGATGCAAAATTTCTAAATCATTTTTACACAATATGTTAAGTAGTTGATGGAGGTTATAATTATAAATTTAGTAACTGGAGCCATCATGTTTTGCCACTCCCCAGTCCCCATAAGAGTGGGCTAGATATACACGAGTACAATCGACTGAGTGGAAGCAGAAATATTAATTTAGGAATTCGTTTGTCCTACTATCATGTTAAGTTGGCAATGACGTGCAACAACAATAATGATGACATCATTAAAACATCGCAAGAATTAAATATGCTTTCACTAGTGTGAGGAAGACATCATTTAGGGGCAATAACTAGCCTGTGATAATAATGCGGCATTGATGCCAATGTCGAAAAACTGTAAGAATATGCTGATTGTCCTTGTCACGGGATCAACCGAACCAGCCTGTCAAAGGAAGACATGCTTTAAGAAACTAAGTAAGGTGTACACAAACAAGTGCTTTAGAAGGAGCTGTATGTGCTTAAGAAGCAAGTGACAGAATAGATAAAGTAGAAATGTCAACAGAAGCAATTAAGAAAAGAAGGGCCTGTACCTCCTTGAAAACAACACTTTGCAGAGACTGCAGGGGGAAAAAATTTAAAAAATCAAACCACCAGATAATTTATTTTAAAAGGCATCAACAATTAAAGACAAGGGATGTTTACACTCCAGCAACAGATGAGATTAAGATTAAAAACAAAATAAAATATTTGCAGTATAATATCTGCAAATGATCGCAATAAGCTTTCAGTGGCAAAACAAAATAATGTAGCGGAGATAAAGTATCAGATACACCACATTGAACTTGCCAACGACAATTTGCATTCTCCAAGTTGTCAGGATGAGAAAAGAATTTCTCTAAACGGGCTCTTGGGTTGAAGATGACGCAAAGGTGCTATGCTTTCCATTCTACTACCCTACAGAGGAATTACTGAATGACAACGCCCGGTTGAAGTTTTGAGGCACGTTTCCTCGAAGATTGAATATATGTATTTATCTAAAGTTATAGGAAGTAGCGTTTTTTTAATTCGAGGTGATTCTATTTTTTGAATCCACTATCTGCATATCCTGAAACTTGACTTTAGGGGACCTCTTCCACCATTATTTCTTCTCAACTAACACTACTACACTAGTCCTCTTAATTTCTGGTTTTGCTTAGTTTCATGGGTTAGTTTAAGCACTTGAGATTTGGTCTTAAGTTGTAGGAAGTAGCGTTTTTTATTTCGAGGTGATTCTATTTTTTGAATCCACTATCTGCATATCCTGAAACTTGACTTCAGAGGACCTTCTTCCACTATTATTTCTTCTTACTCCTCAATATGACCTGTGAATTTTCCTTCTTTAAAGGCTTCTCAGCTAACACTACTACAGTAGTCCTCTTAATTTCTGGGTTTGCTTAGTTTCGTGGGCTAGTTTAAGCACTTGAGATTTGATCTAAAGTTGTAGGAAGTAGCGTTTTTTATTTCGAGCTGATTCTATTTTTTGAATCCAGTATCTGCATATCCTGAAACTTGACTTCAGAGGACCTCTTCCACCATTATTTCTTTTTACTCCTCAATATGACTTGTGAATTTTCCTTCTTTAAAGGCTTCTCAACAAACACTACTACACTAGTCCTCTTAATTTCTGGTTTTGCTTAGTTTCGTGGGTTAGTTTAAGCACTTGAGATTTGGTCAAACTTTTACAATTCCTACCTTTATTGAAGTAGATGGGATATTTCCCAAGACAAGCATCATTCATGAAAATATTACGACGCATTTTAGGATTTACTAATCATACAACTGAAACAAAATCTGCAACCAAGTGAGGAACGTTTATTTACCATCAATCTAAATATGTTGACCCTGTATAAGTCTATACCTTTATCATTTTATACACACAATAGACTGAACACGCATAGCCTAGTAAATTCTGCAGGTGACCCTTCCAAGTTCGAGAGTAAGCAGCAGCTTCCTGAAAGTAACAAACCACGTTGGAAAGTGATATCAGCCAAAAAGGAATAATGAACTGAGATTGTAAAAATACGAATTAGAAGACACCATGTTCTTTTTATTTTTTTAAAGTCTTATCAATGACTTGATAAACATAAATATGATCTATACAAAAAGTGTTTTAGAATTCTTTTTTCAAATATTGATCACAAAACTGTTTGACTGGCTTGACTAATACTCCCTTCGTCCTCCAAAGGATGGCCAAACTACATTTTTCATAGAAATTAAGAAAAGTAGAGTAGAGGAAAGACAGTATAATTTTTTTTTCTAAGTTTATCCTCAGTGGCCCCACATAACTACATAAAATGAAGCATCTGTTTTTATACTAGACCCCACAATGACATATTTGCCCTTTACTTTATGTACTTATTGTCATTCTTTTGAGGACAAAGAAATTATACCTTAGGCCATCCTTTAGAGGACGGAGAAAGTATTTAAGAAACCACTCAAAATATGGACAATTTTACATTGAAGCTGATTTTCTAGACCTAAATATAATAAACTAGACACATAAATTATATTACAAATTGTATTTCAACATATATCTAAAAACACTGTTCAAATACTCTGTCCAAAAATGGAAGTCCTAACTGATTTGTTGACTTTTTCAAGGCAGCTTGCCTATGATACACTCGTAATTTTTATTAATCGTTGTTTCAATACCAAATTTTCAGAAAAATATATTACTAAAAATAATACACGAATGACCTATGCTGCTATGCAAACCTAGATAAGGGTTACAAAAACGAAAAGATCTAACAAGTCAAAAAGGACTCGCATATTTGGAGAGGTATTATATAAATGCACTGACAAAACATCTTAAACTCTGCTCCCACGCCCAAAAAAAAACCCCAACTACAACTGAAACGGGAAGGAGATAGTAGTGTAGTAGCTTATTAGGGTTGTGAATGGCTCCGTTAAGTGACAATTACTACTTAAAAGTATTGCCCAATTTCTATTTGAATAAAAAAATATAGGTTGGTATATTCAAAAGTAAAATACTTGAACAACAAGTTATTATTATTATTAAGAACTCTCTATAGACGTTGGAACCTATGGTACATGACCCAGTTTCTCAATAAACTAGGGGGTAAAAATGATCTCGTGATTTGTCCATAAGTTAATTAATTTTCCATTGAAATTTTGGAACTTCAAAATGTATATACATAAACTGGCTCATATCCCTTAAATTGGCAAATATTACTTACTTCAAAATTATAATTTAATCAAATAATTACGAGGTATCCTTCACAAGTGAGTGGAGATCATAGTCAAAGAACTTGTTATCTAGAGATAGGTCTTGCTCCAATCACAAAGGTCAACAGTCCTTTAATTATCGATTACACAAAAATTCAATTTTATTTTTAGTCAAAAGTATTACTAAACCCTAATATAAAAAAAAAGTATCCTAAACCTTGTTACCCTTTTTAACTAATTCATATATACACAAACAGAGAAGGCACGAAGAAAGTGGAATAAACAACGTTGATAATAGTAGTTCATGAAGTAATATATAGAAGATGTATAAGATGTTAACTTTGAACAAACTTATAGAAATCCAAGCCATAGGAACAAAAGCTAGCTTACAGATAGAATTTCAGAATAGAAGAAAAATCAACCTTAGCTTGGCGAAGTTCATAGATTTCCAAAAAGAGCTGCTTGGAAAGCTCTTCTAAAGCTTGTACCTCTGCTTCCATGCTTTTTATATCTTCAGATAGAAAGAAGAAGGCCATATTAAGAAAGAAGAATTGGGATTTAAATGAAGTGGTAAAACAGAACTGAATTAAATATTATTGAAAGTCCATCTAGAGATAGATATGTATTTAAGACAAGATAAGTTTCGCTTAGAATTAGTTATCTTGGCTCAGAGCATCTCGACATGTCTCTCCTTAAGAGGATAAACTACCAAATGTGAATTACAACAGCATAAACTGCCAACAACTATTTTCAGACCTAGAACTAACGTTTTATTTGCAACACAAAGGCAACCATGAAATAAAGGTTTAAATAGCACACTGATCGACATAGATATATGAGCCACTACGAAGCAATAACATTTCTTTCATACTTTAAAGTGACATTTATGAACCTGTGTTTTAAAAACCCAGCCTAAGCCCTAGGCAGTCCCATACCACCTCTATTATGGGCTCCTAGGTCCTGCTAACGCAGTATTAATCCTCACTCCCATCAATTTATTAAATTGTAAACTTTGAAACTCTACAATGTTTAAAATGAATTTGTTGTGCCTTCTAATATTGTTTTTTGATAATTTTCCTGAAAAATCTAGAATGTTGACATCTACTATACGGTTTATATAGTATATACAAATACATACAATAGAAAGAAATATATATATATGACCGCCTAGGAAGCCTTAGTCTGCCTACTGATTTTAGAACACTAATAAAACTTGAATATCTCAAATGGCAAACATAATTATTCCATAAAGACCAGAGAAAAGAAGAATCATGATTCCCTAAGTTTTAGGTCTTGCTGTTTTGAAGCTTCTAGTAAGCAGCACAATGACTCAGATCCCGTCACAAAATAAGATTGGCAGGTTCCAGTTTTCAGAAAACCATCTCTTGATAATGCATGCAGTATGCATAATTGGTGAAGAATTAATTTTTTCAAAAAAGAAAAAAAAAGTTAAGTTTTTCAACGTCTTAAATGCATTGACATAGATACCACGGAAAACAACAACCATATCAGTCGAGGAAACTAAAGAAGCACCATTCTGACGCACCAAATTTAGTATGTGCTGACCATGTTCTTCTAAAGAAACCGCAGAAAGTAATATTAAACGCATATATACGATATTCCTTTGGAGAGATGCAAAAAAATATATTATATTAGATTTCCTTTACACAAAAATGTAAGAAACAAAATAAACTACCTTGTTCCTTTTGGTCATCCTGCACAGATCTTACAACTGTTCCAACAATGCGCTTGAAGATTGAGCTAGCCTTTAACTTCTGCAACATATAAATAACAGTAATCAGTAACTGAAGATCAAACTGAAAACCTATCATCCGATGTTCGACTCTGGTATTGAAAAACATTGTTAGATTATCAATATCATTTAATTTTTCACAACAGGATTGTACAACAGAAACAAACAAGTTATAATTTATAAAGAAAGCTAGTAACGAAACTTTAAGAAAATGAGAGTCGGTCATTGGACTGGTAACATGATTCATAATATATAATATAGTGTCCACCACCATGTTGAGATATTTAGTGTCATGATTTAATGACTTTGCCACATATCACATTACTGGAACCAAGTAATAAGCCTATTGTGTCTTTATAACGTAAAGTAGGTGCACCAATGATGAGTAAAAGGTCCAAGCTGATTCACTTAAGAGTACAATCCAATGCCAACCCGAAAAATCTACATAAAAGGGGTTGCTCCGGCACATAATAAGTACACAAATGATAAGATAAATAACACAATAGCAACTCTTTTGGTTGTCAGTTAAAGGATTGCATGAAATGATATCTTCGTACTTATGTTCACTCTAACCATGAAATGATGATCTCTTCTTTTTTTATATGTAAAGAATGTTGTTTCTAGTTTTCATTATTTATTGATAAGTTGTTTATGATTTTATAAATACCAAAAATTATGCAAACAGTCGAACAAAGAATAACAATTAGGCTGAAAATTGACCATGTAATTATCATTTCAAATAAATCGCAGTAACTAGAAAGCAAAATGATTTTATACAGAGAGACTATTGAACCTCTTCAGACCCTTGAATTCTCTCCATCTCCATCTGAGAAAGAATGATCCTCTTTTTCTTTGAGATGCAAGTCTCAATTGACTGCATTAGTTGTCTTTCCAAAGCCTTGATCTCTGTTTCTTCAATTTCTCTTCCACATTTAAATAAAAAGGATAATCGGAAAGCTTTGAAATGAAATGAAAAGCACATAATAGTACATTTTCTAATATATTTTGCTTCTTGACTAAAGACAAATTGTTCTTTGCACAGTTGTTCCCATGAAACACAATTATGCTCAGGAAAAGATAGTGATCTAAGATTCAAAACTAACACCAAAAATGATAACAAAAACATGATTTCCTTTTGGCACTTTACAAGGCTCCAATAAGTTGAAACAAGACTTTGTTATTAAGATCTCTACATATATGTATAGATTATGATTTATGCGTGCGCATGGACTTGCTTATGTGAGATAAATTGTGCATCATGTAAGCATTTTTTACTAATCAATTATGATTATAAGTATAAAGGTTTCCATAGTGCCATGAACCTCTTAGCCCCACCCCCTTTTACTTTAGGCTCCCCAACTTTAATATAAGCAAACTTACCTGATGAAGAGAGATAGATAACTGTACGGTAAATTCACAGCTCCAAAACCAGATAGAACAGCCATGACGGTCACCCCAATAACACCAATTCTGCTGACCAGCTGAGGGATGGTAAAAAATCCTGGAAATAAACAATTAGCTTGAGTGACGAACTAACATCACTAACATGGCAGGTTTGGAGTAAGGAAATGGTGCACTTGGTATACCGGGATTGAAAATTAAAGGATGAAAAGGTAAAGGAGCAAAAGGCACATCACATGGGAAGCGAACCCTAAAACTCGTTGTTTGGGTGAGTGGTAAGAAAGGAGGAAAAAAAGGAAAGGGTCTTTATTAATTTAACAATGTAGTAGACCTGTTATTATAAAAGAAAGCTACCTATAACCTACTGAACGGTAAGAAAAGGCTACACTCCTTCCTTGCCCTTCTCCCCAACTGTGGTAACTGGGAAGTGGGAATATTGCGAGTCCCAGAGAGAAATTCATCTCTCTTGTTTTCACTTCCATTCTTTTTCCCACCTACTAAATGTACCAAAATAAACAGATAATTAAGAAGAAAGGCAAAATTAAATACAATAAAGTCGATCAGATGTATAAAGCATTAAAGTTTAACCCCTCAAAAAACACAGTAAACTGTGAGGCTGAAAGCACAACATTCAGACAGCAATTGAAACAAGTGGAACACAATTTGGAATAAGAATACATTATTGAGTTAAAGGAGGAATGATGGGTTTGTTGTACTTGGGAGTATATAAGGTCTATCCCAGGATCTCAAACTCCATATTTCCTTGGTTTGGTAACAAACTTGCTGTTAGCAACAAGGTTTCAATGCAAATACAATTTCAATCTAAAGGGTAGGAATAAAAAAAATGAATTCTTAATAGAGCGTGCACCACAAACACATCAAGATATGGAAAGAAACAAAAATAGAGAGAGAAGGAGGGATGGAGGGAGAGAGAGGTACAATCATAGTTGTCACGGCGCCACGGCGAGTTATGGCAGTAGCCGACTTTCTGGACGCCTAGGCGACCGCTATGGCTTCCGTATGTCGACAAGTCGTTTACAATGTGCAATTTATATATAATTTATTTTACTTAACAAGTATATTGGCAATAAAATTTTATATACATTAAAACTCAAAACATAACACTATGGAATAACATTAAAGGCATAATTATGTAAATACTTAGTAATAACAATCCAAAAATAAAACACTTGATATTAAAAATTAGTAAAAGAAATGAAGAATTCAACAAACACCACATAGAAAATAAAGTTGCAACCAACTATCACAAATATGTAGTCTGATAAAGATGTGTCGAATCCGATTACTGATAAGTTTTTTAGGGTTTTATTTCCTTTCTCCCTGGTTTTTAATCGATGGGTCATGAGTTTGAAATCGATGGATCATGTGTTAATGAATCATAACTGTAAAATACTTTGATTGAACCAGAGTTGCTAAGGCGTGCATCATGGCGTCTCAAGGCGTCGCCAAGGCGCACGCCTTAGCAGCTCCACCTCAAGGCACCCATCGCCGTATCATTTTATCATCGCCCGGACGCCTAGGAGTCGCCTTAACAACTATGGGTACAAGAAGTCGGTAATTACTAATTATAGGGTTCTCAACTACTCATAAAACAAAGGGTAAAGACTAAAGAGTGATTGAAGAGAATGACAAACATTATCAATTTGGCATAATTCAAACTAAGAAGAAAATTTGAACCTTTATCAGGTGAAGGCATGGGGAAATGAATGCCCATCCGCCAAAAAACATAGAGAAACACGAACAGGAATAAGATGGCTCCAAGTGCAGCCCGTTCTTTCCTTAAACCTAAAATACAAATCAGGACTTAGTGAATGCATAAAGATTAAATAAATGAATTACCATAGTAGAATGGAACTTACCATTGCTGCAAAGCATCAGATAACAATGATAATAAGGTAACATGAACACTAGTAACATTATCAAACAAAACAAATCCACCTTCCAGTTTATCCACCTTGCCCTACAGACAATACAGAATAAAACAATGTAATTTATAAGTTGTACAAGTTCCCCCGAAATAAATTACCCCTCAATTTGAAAGTAAATTATTATTAGCAAGTGATTACAAATGTGATTGGCATACTTCTTTTCTTCTAATCTTGTGTATACATCTTTGTATAGATAAAATCTTTTGCATACTATTTCTTTACATTATGAATATAACTATGTTTTGACATCTATCTATAAATATAAATAGAGAAACCATGAAGATTCTACATAACTGACTAATTTTTAGCAAGTATATATATATATATATATATATATATATATATAAAATACTCACAAGGGTTGATTGAAAAAAACAAGTTCACTAATCCAAGTTGGGCATACAAGTCTCGATTTGAGTATGTGTGTTATAATGTAGTACATATTTGATTTATTAATGTAGAAAAAACATTAATAAATCAAGAAAGTACATAGAGAAAATAAAACATTATAACTGACTAATATTTAGTAAATAGATAAAAAAACAAAAAAAAAACACATGGATTGATTGATTCAAACAACGCATGGTTGATTGATTCAAACATGTTCACTAATGCAATATGATCATATAAATCTCAATATGATTGTGTGTATAACGTAGAACAAATGGCAACAAATCAATAAAGTATAAATACAGACAATAAAACAATTAGTAGAGAAAAAAGTGAGAGGGAGTATTAAATGAGTTACTCTTTGGAAAGAATGAGAATGATCTCGAAAAGTACGAGCTGAAAAAGATTGTAGGAGAAGGCGAAAACGACACTGAAGATGATCTGAACCAGTGCCCTCTTCTCTTCGTACTCTTTGTAGAGTCTCCGGCTAAGGAACCAGAGCCCCGTCCATCCTAATAGCGAAATGGAACCCACCACCACAAATCCCTCGTAGATCGCCAATCCCCAACCCGTCTCACTCCTCTATTGCTCTATCGCTTGATCTGATATTTATTTTTGAAGGCGGATATTGAATTACTCATTCCTCTCGAAAAAGATAATAAATTATTTTATTGATAAATATAATGAATTATTTCATTTTATTTAATGTTCAACACCATTAGCTTAAATTTAGATGGCCGTTACTTATGGAGCCTTTAGTTTTCGAATATCATATAATCGTCCCACGATTTTAGAGATTTAATTACATTCCTATAATGAAATCTTAACACAAAAGAATGAACAATGCTTAAAGTGTGGGAACTTATTCTGTTTATTCAACATTCCATAAATTATTCTTTACTCGCACCAAGGCTATGACGGATTTTTTGGACTATGGCGACGGGTGAGAGGAATCTCACCCGTGTCGTCATAATCGATTATGTAATATATATATATATATATATATATAAAATACTCACATGGGTTGATTGAAAAAAACAAGTTCACTAATCCAAGTTGGGCATACAAGTCTCAATTTGAGTTTGTGTTATAATGTAGTACATATTTGATTTATTAATGTAGAAAAAACATTAATAAATCAAGAAAGTACATAGAGAAAATAAAACATTATAACCGACTAATATTTAGTAAATAGATAAAAAAACAAAAAAAAAACACATGGATTGATTGATTCAAACAACGCATGGTTGATTGATTCAAACATGTTCACTAATGCAATATGATCATATAAATCTCAATATGATTGTGTGTATAACGTAGAACAGATGGCAACAAATCAATAAAGTACAAATACATACAATAAAACAATGAGTAGAGAAAAAAGTGCGAGGGAGTATTAAATGAGTTACTCTTTGGAAAGAATGGGAATGATCTCGAAAAGTACGAGCTGAAAAAGATTGCAGGAGAAGGCGAAAACGACACTGAAGATGATCTGAACCGGTGCCCTCTTCTCTTCGTACTCTTTGTAGAGTCTCCGGTTGAGGAACCAGAGCCCCGTCCATCCTAATAGCGAAAGAGAACCCACCACCACAAATCCCTCGTAGATCGCCAATCCCCAACCCATCTCTCTCCTCTATCGCTTATCTGATATTTATTTTTGAAGGCGGATATTGAATTACTCATTCCACTCGAAAAAGATAATAAATTATTTTATTGATAAATAGAATGAATTATTTCATTTTATTTAATGTTCAACACTATTAGCTTAAATTTAGATGGCCGTTACTTATGGAGCCTTTATTTTTTGAATATTATATAATCGTCCCACGATTTTAGAGATTTAATTACATTCCTAGAATGAAATTTTAACACAAAAGAATGAACAATGCTTAAAGTGTGGGAACTTATTCTATTTATTCAACATTCCATAAATTATTCTTTACTCGCACCAGGGCTATGACGGATTTTTTGGACTATGGCGACGGGTGAGAAGAATCTCACCCGTGTCGGCATAATCGATTGTGTAATATATATATATATATATATATATAATACTCACATGGGTTGATTGAAAAAAACAAGTTCACTAATCCAAGGTGGGCATACAAGTCTCAATTTGAGTTTGTGTGTTATAATGTAGTACATATTTGATTTATTAATGTAGAAAAAACATTAATAAATCAAGAAAGTACATAGAGAAAATAAAACATTATAACTGACTAATATTTAGTAAATAGATAAAAAAACAAAAAAAAAGACATGGATTGACTGATTCAAACATGTTCACTAATGCAATATGATCATATAAATCTCAATATGATTGTGTGTATAACGTAGAACAAATGGCAACAAATCAATAAAGTATAAATACAGACAATAAAACAATGAGTAGAGAAAAAAGTGAGAGAGAGTATTAAATGAGTTACTCTTTCGAAAGAATGGGAATGATCTCGAAAAGTACGAGCTGAAAAAGATTGCAGGAGAAGGCGAAAACGACACTGAAGATGATCTGAACCAGTGCCCTCTTCTCTTCGTACTCTTTGTAGAGTCTTCGGTTGAGGAACCAGAGCCCCGTCCATCCTAATAGCGAAAGAGAACCCACCACCACAAATCCCTCGTAGATCGCCAATCCCCAACCCATCTCTCTCCTCTATCGATCTGATATTTATTTTTGAAGGCGGATATTGAATTACTCATTCCACTCGAAAAGGATAATAAATTATTTTATTGATAAATAGAATGAATTATTTCATTTTATTTAATGTTCAACACCATTAGCTTAAATTTAGATGGCCGTTACTTATGGAGCCTTTATTTTTTGAATATTATATAATCGTCCCACGATTTTAGAGATTTAATTACATTCCTAGAATGAAATCTTAACACAAAAGAATGAACAATGCTTAAAGTGTGGGAACTTATTCTATTTATTCAACATTCCATAAATTATTCTTTACTCGCACCAAGGCTATGACGGATTTTTAGGACTACGACGACGGGTGAGAGGAATCTCACCCGTGTCGTCATAATCGATTGTGTAATATATATATATATATATATATATATATATAATACTCACATGGGTTGATTGAAAAAAACAAGTTCACTAATCCAAGTTGGGCATACAAGTCTCAATTTGAGTTTCTGTGTTATAATGTAGTACATATTTGATTTATTAATGTAGAAAAAACATTAATAAATCAAGAAAGTACATAGAGAAAATAAAACATTATAACTGACTAATATTTAGTAAATAGATAAAAAAACAAAAAAAAACACATGGATTGATTGATTCAAACAACGCACGGTTGATTGATTCAAACATGTTCACTAATGCAATATGATCATATAAATCTCAATATGATTGTGTGTATAACATAGAACAAATGGCAACAAATCAATAAAGTATAAATACAGACAATAAAACAATGACTAGAGAAAAAAATGAGAGGGAGTATTAAATGAGTTACTCTTTGGAAAGAATGGGAATGATCTCGAAAAGTACGAGCTGAAAAAGATTGCAGGAGAAGGCGAAAACGACACTGAAGATGATCTGAACCAGTGCCCTCTTCTCTTCGTACTCTTTGTAGAGTCTCCGGTTGAGGAACCAGAGCCCCGTCCATCCTAATAGCGAAAGGGAACCCACCACCACAAATCCCTCGTAGATCGCCAATCCCCAACCCATCTCTCTCCTCTATCGCTTGATCTGATATTTATTTTTGAAGGCGGATATTGAATTACTGATTCTCCTCTATCGCTTGTTTATATTCGTGTTTTAGAATAAACTTTATTTACAACGCTTCGTGAATATGTGACATTGGAGGAATCAAGCTTTCGTTCACCATTACCAGATACTTGGTTTCACTTCATAAAGTATATTGACAGGGAATATGCTTTTAAATTAACAATAGAAGTCTCTTAAATAAATAAATTGTATTTGTGAGTTTGATAAGAAAATAAAATAATTTAAAATTTATTAGACAATAAACAAAATATGAAATGAGAGGAACGTTAATTTGTCTCAAAGTAATACATTATTATTTTTTCCCTGAGAGATTACTTTTGACAAATTAATATAATGATATTGTCATTATTTTAAAATAATATATAAATATTAATTTTCTCTAAAATATTTTCAACGCCGAAAGAAATTTACTTTAGAGTTTATGTTTTTCTTTATTTCTATGGTATATAAATAACTTTTAATTTATTTCCCAAATTTCTCTAATTTTTAATACATGAAATGATAATATTTGTACATAGTTTGTACATGATTTATAAGTGTTTTCTATTTCTTGTATTTTGACAATAATTTTATTTCATAACTTGCAAAATATTTATATATTTAAATATTAAATATGTACAAATAGGCATGAAAACATTTAATTTATCTATATAAGTAACGACGTGTTATTATCATTTTTAATTTTATAGTTGAAATTAAAGATATATCTGTAATTTTGCAACATTAAAAACAAAATTAATATAAACTTTGAAAATTGATCATTTGCGATTATTTATTTTTTAAAAATATTATTTGTAATTATATATTATTATTAATACTTCGTAAGATTACTAATACTCTGTTTATGAGTTTTGAACAGAAAAGAAAATAATAGAAAATTTAAATTAGAACAGAAAAGAAAAGAATAGAAAATTATTTCTGAATTTTTAATAAAAAATAATACAAAATTTAAAATTGAGAACATGAGTTGTAATTTAAAATTTATTATATTAAAAGTTGAGGATAATATGAAAATTATAAAAATATTACTTATTCAAATTTCTTTTCCGTCAAAATCATGCCAATTTTGGACGGAAAATTTTGATAGAAAAAGTGGTCAAGTTTTCCGTCCATTTTTTTTTTCTCTCAATTTTAAAACTCACAAACTGCCGGAGGATATTTTTGGAAATACAAAGGAGTGTAAAACTGGCATTCTGAATTTTTTATTACGTGTATGGGGATGGATGAGGAGCATTGTCTTATAAATGGATAATTGGATTTGGGCGTCAAGCTTAAGCAGAAGGCAAGAGCTTCCACTTTCATCATCAGCACTTGTGGCGGCTAGCCGTCTTTTTCCTCTTCGGTCATCGCCGATTAGGGTTTGGTTTCGCCGCCCTTTATATACTCGTTCATCCTCCTCATCGTTTTTTGAATTTCCAAGCAGTCGTTCAATGGGTTCGCAGCAGGGAGAGCTGGAATGGTCGGCTCACAAGGTCAGGGATACGTTTATCAAGTTCTTTGAAGAGAAAAGCCATGTTAACTGGAAATCTAGTCCGGTTGTTCCTCACAATGATCCAACTCTCCTATTCGCCAATGCTGGTTTGTTAATTTCTTCATTTGATTGTGTTAAATTAGTTTGTTAGAAGAAAGGATTCCAAATTTGTTGAAAATCTGATTTCTCAATCTATATGTTTGATATTTTCTAATATTTATGGAGAAAGCATCTGTGTTGTAATACCTAATTTTTATATGCATGTGTGAAATTAATTATTGTTACTTATTGGTGGAATATGGGCCTGTGACAGGTATGAATCAGTTCAAGCCTATCTTCTTAGGGACTGTAGACCCCAACACTCAGTTGAGCAAACTCACTCGTGCTTGCAACACCCAGAAATGCATCCGAGCTGGTGGTAAGCACAATGATCTGGATGATGTTGGAAAAGACACTTACCACCACACATTCTTTGAGATGCTTGGTAATTGGTCATTTGGCGACTATTTCAAGGCTGAAGCTATCCAATGGGCTTGGGAGCTTCTCACCACGGCAAGTTTGCTTTTCCTTTTTTCCTTGTTTTTTTAGTGGTACATACCCAAAATATACGTTCTGTTGTTAAAAGATTAAATTTTGCATTTTTTTCTACTTATCAATTATGGTCTCATTGGATTGACCAAAGTTGCTGAATTGCTGGTTTTGTAGATCTCATGCTACTGTCTTGCTACCCAAGTTTTCTATAGTTGATTGACCTTCAATTCTGTGTATCTTTCTACTTTTCTTTTTTACGGCCTACAATGTATGTTCTTTGGATTGACCTGTGGTTCTCATTGGATTACTTGATTTTGTTAGTTTTCACCTTGGCCTCTAGGTAAAATAGGGAGTATAAAGGATAACTGAGTCTTGATTTTGTAGCGTTTGTCTTATTTTTTTAAAGTTACCCCAAGGAGTGGGAGAAATGGTAGAGGCTTAGAGGAATAACCTCAAGATAGCTGGTTCAAATCCCCATACTTGGTGCCATATTAACTGTAAAAAATGTTTATAATCATGAGAGAGGCATGGTGCTTGATAACTGGTCATAAATTTGTATTTGATTCGTGGCATTTATTTCGTAAGTGCCTTTACAAATTTCGTAGTTTTTTTAATCTACTTGTGGTCTTACATCAGTTTCTGTTGGATGTACTCATTTGATGCAGCTTCAACTTGTATGAGTTAAAAGATTTCAGGCCTAACAATCTGTTTTGTACTTGGCCTATTCTAATTGTGAATTGTATATCTCAATTGTCTGTCCAATCTTTTACCTTTTAACCCACATGACTTGCATTATGTATTTGTTTGGAGTAGGGGGCACATCCACGACGCTTTAACTTCTTCTCACTAGCTGATCAAATTGTATGTCTTTTATTCTCTATACTTTAGTTTCTTGATGGTTATTGATCTACAGGTGTTTAAACTACCCACGGATCGGATTTATGCTACCTATTTTGGTGGTGATGAGAAATCTGGCCTTCCAGCTGACGATGAAGCTAAAGCTTTGTGGCTTAAATTTCTTCCACCTGAACGTGTGTTGCCATTTGGTTGTAAGGTAAGGGTTCTCTTCTATTATTATTAACTGTTATTATTTTTAACAAGTAGGTTCTCTTGTATTTTGTGATGAGCAATAACTAGCATAACAACTCAGTTTGGTTATGACGACTGACGAGTTTGGCACATGGTTAAAAGTGTATGTGAAGTGTTATTAATTGTTAGGTGTTCAACATCAGCATCTCAACCTTTGGAAGTGTCTATGCTTGTTACGTCATAGCTATCGAATTAATTTTGTCTTGTGATGATGAATTTTGCTCTGCGGAGCAGTTATTGATTTACTTCTTTTCATGTTCTACATATGGTTTCTTCCCTTTATGTAATAAGCAAAATAATTGCTCACTTGTCAAGGGTGTCGAGCAAAAAACATATCTTCTTTTTCGTGTTTTAGCCTTTTGTGAGTATTTATTAATCTTCATAGAGAAAAGATAAAATCTTACCAGAGAGGAATTCTTTCTAAAGAAACCCTCTCAATAAGCTTGCAAATCTTTGCATTTTGATTGCTTTCCCACAACTACTTTGAAGTCTTCCTGTTTCCAAATGACTGCAATGATGAATTAAACTAGAAATTCTGATTCACGTCTTTAGGATTTGCATTGTTTCTATTGGTAATTTTCAACATCCTGTATATCAGTGGATATTATCAGACACCATGAGGTTGGTTACTTCTCTTGAAGGGGGGTCTATTATCTATTTATGAGCAGAAAGGAGGAAATGATTGTCAAATTATGAATTACGGATTATGTCTGTATTAAGTCCGATATACACAAATGTATTACATCTTGCTCTATTTTTTTCCTGCCCAGTGCATACTCCTCCCCCCACCAAAAGAGAAAGAGCAAATAGAACTGTTTCTGTTATTATTATCGATTACCCTGCAAAGTTTATGCAAGATACTACTATGTTGATCTTGTTTTTCGCTTTGCAATTCTGAGTAGGATAACTTTTGGGAGATGGGTGATACTGGACCTTGTGGACCCTGCACTGAAATACATTTTGACAGAATTGGTAATCGCGATGCTGCATCATTGGTTAATAATGACGACCCTACTTTGATTGAGATATGGAACCTTGTCTTTATCCAGGTAGCTTTATATTACAGTTGTCTGGTATATAATACCTCCCCCCCCCCAAACTATCAGTTTGATCAATTTTGTTCTTCTCTTAATTAAATTTTTATTTATAAATTTATTTAATGTTTCTCACAGTTTAACAGAGAAGGTGACGGCTCTCTAAAACCTCTTCCTGCTAAACATGTTGATACTGGAATGGGTTTTGAAAGATTGACTTCTATACTCCAGAAAACGATGAGCAATTATGATACAGATGTGTTCTTACCCATCTTTAATGCTATCCAAGTGGTAAGATGAGATGACCATGCAGTGGAGTTTTTTCTTTTGGCAAGAAAAATATATGTATTTTAAAAAAAATAATATTTGTCAAAAGAAATAGAAGAAGAAGAATATTTGCTTAATGCTTATAATCACTGTATTATTTTTAAGGAGAAGTTGATATATGGTCAAGATAACATCATAGAACTTTAATTTTGAAATTGACTTTTATATTTACTGCATTGCTGATATAGATGTATAAAACGAGCCTTATGTTTTCTGGTCCTTAATTTGATTTTTCCTAATTAATGCAATTAAACATGTCTATACATAATCATAAACATAACAATTTTAAACTTTACCAATTACACATGTCTATACTTTTTATGGTCGCAATTATTCAATAATGTGCGTGCTTTTCTTGTTTGATTCAAACTACAAAATGACAAATTGAATTCATTTTTTCTCTTTACTTTTCTTCTACTGCATACTTTTGTCCTTTTCTGTTTCTATTTATCTTTCTGGATTTTGGCTTCTATTTCCTCTATCTTATATTAACTGTTTTTTTATCGACTTAAACCATCATTTAAACTGCTCTTGAGGGGATTAGATTTGTTTTGATTTTATAAAGATTTAAAATAAATTCTTCAAACACATGAGGTTGACCCACCTTTGTCAGAGTTTTCCTCTTGGACTTGATTTAAATTGCAAAAATTCGGTTTTGTTAGTATGAAGATGAATATATAGGCTTCTTATTTTGTGCACAACTTTGTAGTCATAAAAATGATATCGGCCAGAAAAATAGAAAAGTATCATGCTAATGGTATATATACGCATAGTTGAACATACATAGCACCCAAATATCAGTTTAAGCATGTTTTTGCCTCGTCTTTTAATGCAGCTACTAGATAATTACCGAAAAACCCAGCTAGTAGTTAAGCATTTCAATTTGTATAGATCTAGGAACATGAGTGAGTTACACAAGTTTCTTTTTAATTTTTTCAATTCTTTCCTTGGGATGAATCTTCTAGGACCAACTCCCATCATCATCTGGACTTTTGGTTTTGTAATGTATGTCTGTCATCTGGTGGTAACTACACTATTTGTTTAGGCATGTTGTTTGGATTAATATCCTTAATTCTTATGTCAAGGTCGTTGGTCCAACCCCCATACTTGGGTTGGGGCCAACTAAATGAACTGACATACTTTTTTTTAAAATCCAAAATTTTCCCATGAATCGCTTTTGTGTGTCATACTGTTGGCTGGAACTGGTGTTTAATTCATTCACAAGCAGCTTGTGCAGTCTTTCTGATGACCAAGGTATACGAAATGATGAGATTTTCATGGGATATATTATTAATTTGAAGCTGCTTGTAAAATTTCCTACGGGTCTGTTTGGTTCATGTATTTGGATCTTATTATAAATTTTATTTGGTAAGTTTTCAGCATGAGATTTTGAAATCTAGGATTTTGAAATTTCAGATATCAGATTTTGCAAAATAGAAAATCCATTGTTAGGATAATCACTTATAAAGCTGATTGATTTTATTTCTAACTACAAATCTAGTGTTTTGTATGTCAAACCCCTGCTTAAGAATTTAAGATCTTTCATTTTCTTTTAAGAATTACATTAACAATATCAATAATCAACAACGTAAGTGTATATGAATATCAAAGATGATAACTCTGCAGCAAATCTTAATTCTCAAGTTGAATACATCAAAATATTTGGGCTCATATTCAAATTTCACCCCCAAATCCTACCACTATGGTAGATTTGCAAATATAAATTCTTGATTGTTAATCAAATAAGGATATTTGGGTTGAGGGGTTCATATCCAAATCTCACTCCCAAAACTTGCTACTAATTCCATGAACCAAAAGAATTATACATAGTTTCTTTGTGGTGTAGTAGAGAATTATCACATTATTTATGAGCTTTATCTGTTTGATGCACCATCAGTTAGAGAACTTAATTGCAAGTGCAGTTCTTCATTTTTTGATTTAACTGATGTATTCTGCGGCCTTATTTTCTCAACTATTTTATTAGGCAACTGGGGCTCGACCATATTCAGGAAAAGTTGGTCCTGATGATGTGGATAAGGTTGACATGGCTTACAGGGTTGTCGCTGATCATATTAGAACTCTTTCGTTTGCAATTGCAGACGGTTCCTATCCAGGTGAAGGGCTACAAAATTATACATCTATTCTGCTTACTTGTTTTTCAGATAATGGTTCTTTGAACATTTGTTGGACTATACCTTGTGCACATTACCTTACTTATCAAGCTTTTTGGGTTGGTGAATGGACTTCTATGTTTAATTTTGATGACACATAGGTATTACTACTGGGTCTTTAAGTTTTGTGTGTGTGTGTGTGAGCGCGGTCGGGTGATGTTGAAAAAATATTCTATTTTACTGGTTTGTCTTGAACTTCTTGTGTTGCATTTTTAATTAGACAATGGTGTTAGACAAACTTCTTGGATTGATTTCCTCTCTAAACTGGTTATTCTCCATTAAATTTTGGCGTTCTCATTGACTTGGTAATATTGTATTTGAATTAGGTATACATACATGTAATTTACCTTTTCATTAGGAGCCTTCTGTCTTGAGAGTTCAGAAGAGCAAGGAGTCCTTTGATGTGTTTTCTTTGCTTTTTTAGGGTTACTCTTGCTATGGAACTATGCTACTAGGAAGAGGTATATACACTATAAAGAAGTATATATATTTGATTTTCCCCCCAATTTTTAATCACATTGGTTTGGGAAAAGCTACATGCATTGTTATTACTATATGCATCGTTTTGTTAAAATTAATCTTTTTATTTTTTTGATGGAAGTGAAAAAGGACATGAAGTGATAGGCTGGTTATTTTCTGCTTCTTTCTTTATTTCACATTTATTTTGACTATGATTTGGCTATGTTAACTTGCATTATGATGCTATAATTTCTCTAGTTACACCTTATGACAGTCTCTCTCTTTACAGGAAATGAAGGCCGTGAATATGTCCTTAGGAGAATTCTTCGCCGAGCTGTACGTTATGGGACTGAAGTCCTAAAAGCTGAAAAAGGTTTTTTTAATGGGTAGGGTTTAAAACCTTTAATTTATCTCTTTTAATTATCTAACGTGCTTGTATGCCTTGTAGTTATCCTTGTATATTATGTCTTAATATCTAATGTAATAGTTGGATACTTGGATATACTAGTTTACACATGTAGCCCCTTATAAATATTGCTTTGCAACCCATGTTGTGAAAATCAGGTTGGTTAAGGTTGTGGTGGAAGTGATGGGTGATGTTTTTCCAGAGCTGAAACATTATGAAGAGCATATCGCGGACACAATTGCAGCAGAGGAAAAAAGCTTTGGCAGGACATTGGTTAATGTAAGCTTGAGCCTTTGTCATTGGATATATTTATATATTGCTCTCTTTTTTTTATATCGGATGTGATTCAGCTAATTTTTTTTGCAGAAAAAAAGAAAAAAAGAAAAATGGTTAAGAGTATCTGCACGGAACACTAGTATCATTACTGTTATGAGCACAATTTAATGTTACTTTTCTTGGTGATGTTTGATGTTTCACAGTGGGGTTGTAAAAAAAGAAAAGCACCACTTAAGCCGACCCAACCAGAGTACTAGAAGGCTGTTAGCTTACCTCTGGTATTGACCAAATCTACTGACTTAATGGATTAAAGAACTAGTCCTTTTCTCACTAAGCTTCTGAAATATATCATTCTATGGCTGATATGCTGAAAGTGAGGTTTAAAAGTATTTCCACTCCCACCTATCCATTTAAGTTCTAGATTTCCAAAGAACTAACTGGGATTTAGAGTTATGATTTGTTTCCCATCTCTTCCTTTTGAAGACAAATCCATGTATAACACATTATGCTAAGAAATAATTTTTAAGGAGCATTTTATAAACAAGTGAAATATGGATTTTAGACTAAGGTGTTCGAGTGTTGGAGATTATTGCTTTGTTTTGCTTTATAAGCATCTCATCTTAATTCTCGTTTATGAGAGTGTGTAAAGGAGAAGCTTATAAATCATAATAGGTACATTAACCTAGTGAGCTTGTGATTTTAGATGATCGATCCAGTGTGAAATCTCCAATTCATTGAGTTTATCAGATTCAGAAAAATATTGATATTAGAAGACTTATTGTCTTGTCTGAAAATAAGTTCAAACCTCCATCCCCAATCATTGCCAAACACCGGCAATTTCTTTCTTGTTCATATAGCCTGTTATCATAGGAGAGGATATGGTAAAAATTATCTTATTTATTATTGTGGAGAATGAAACCCTTTTTCAACTGATGCCAGTAGAAACATTCAAAATTCTCAGATGCTGCTCCACTAATTTAAATTTCCAGGACAAGTTAGGAAATTTATTTGACTTATTGATTTACCTGATTTACTCATTCTTCTGATATATTGTTGAAAAACTTACTTAATATTCTTCCTATTGTTGTTCTACTTATTTTCCTCATTTAAGGTTTGATTTTAAATATGTAATCCACAAACTAAACTGGTTATTGATCTGTCTTTAGGGAATTGAGAAATTTAAGAGGGCTGCTCAAGACGTGCAGGGGAAGATATTAAGCGGGCAGGCAAGCATAGAGTTTGGTTTATTTTATTTTTACATACATTCAATGTCCTATCCCTTGTGGCTTGTTCTCATTCTATACGTTATGTTGAGTTTCATGTTAAGCAATAGATTGTATATGGTCTTAGGTGCATCCCTTGTGGCTTGTTGTCATTCATACGCTATTTTGAGCATCATGTTAAGCAATAGATTGTATATAGTCTTAGGTGTTATTTGATAAAACTGAATGAAAAGTTCTGAATTTATAAGAGAATCTGAATGAAGTATAAACTGTGAATATAGAATGAAATAATGTGTTTGATAATTGTGAATCTAAAACTTCTGAATACGTGTATTTCCCTATTTTAACCTTCTGGACTATTATGAATAAATTTATTATGTAATTATAAATGAACAATGCTATTTAAGAAAAATTAAATATAAACTTGTGAAATTTTTTTGATGGAGTATACTATTAGTAATATAATTTTAGGAATAAACACTAAATTTTTTTAATAACATTTTATTAGTCCATAAAACCAAAACAAAAAACTACAAAAATATTTACTAAATTGATTATTGACCAATTTGTTAAAGAAACAAAATTTAAAAATAATTTGTAAACAATAAAATTTGTTTACAATAGTAAAAAAAGATGGATATTAAATGCATTTTTTAACTGTCTATGAGGTTAGGTAGGTAAAAATATCACACTTTCTTACTAATTCAGTCATAATTATTGGATGAATCGTGAGACGCATTCAGAGTTGAAAAATTATAAAACAAACAATTTGACTGACTTAATATGTCAGACTCATTTAGATGCTCCATAGTATGCAATGCTTTTGAACAAAATTCAGTGGTTGTGAATGGTTTTTAATAATCTATGACTAATTAATTATCTTGTGCTAATTTTGTTCCTTGTGCGTGACTTGCTTTAGCTGATATTATGTAATGCTAGTTATTTTCCACGTTTTCTTGGACTTGTTTTTGCATATCTCTGCCCCCCTTACATAGAGGTCAGACCTTTAGTTGAAGAAATTTATTCTCTAACACTTGGCGAACATGCACTTTTATTATTGTCTGTTAGAAAGGCAATGAATTATGAATAATTGAGTATTATTTCCTTCTTTACTTGTTAGAAAGGCAAATTTCCTTTTATTATAAGATCTTTTAACAACACTTGTTGGAGACCTTAAAGAGCAAGCTGTATGAATTAGGATGCAAATCTGGACCTTCTTAAAACTGAGTTCTAATTTTTAAACGTTTTGTCAAGTATACGCGGTTATACTTCCTAGTTCTTTAGAATTTTAAGAATGGATTGGGTTCCCTTAAAGAATATGAATGAATCATTGAGTATAATTTGATGTTGAATTGTAGTTCATTCTCGAAGTTGGGGTCTGATGAAATGTTATATTCCTTTGTTTTACATCGCTAGAACGCTCCTACAATGTCAGTAATGTTAATGTGACAGCGGTTGTAGTCTATTGTTATACACCAAAAGCCTGGGATCAGGGTAGAAATTTTGGATTAAGAGGAGGAAGACAATGTGTGATCCCCCCCCCCCCCCGGCTCTTTTCTCACTTAAATAAGATGGCCAAAACTGAATGTCTGTTCAATTCTTCTTTCAAGATTATGAGGGTCAAAATTAATTTATTAAAGCTTTGCTCATTTATTTTTTTAAAAATAATTTTTATGCCTGTTATTTCCACCCCCAACCCGGAAAACCATCCGGGGGGTGGGTCAATTACCCCTCTTAGTCACTGTGGCTATCTATGCCAAAAGCTGTCTTTAGTTGTTTGTTAATTATTCTCTCATAATAGGAAGAATTATGAGTGATATGCATCCCGTTTTGAGACTTTCACCCCTTGCTGTGACTAAGAGAGTGCCTCTCTAAAAAAATAAATTATGACCATTTGCATCCCTCTCACTGGTTGTTTTGCTTGGTGGTCTAATGGTGAAATGACCTTCATAAAGTTTTTTCAAGAGTTTGTATCAAACGACTAATAAAGCCAGTATGCCAGAATTTGGATTTAATTATTGTTTCACTCTCATTTAGAAAAGATGGGTTTTGTAACTAGATTTAAAATTACGAAGCTTGTTTGAACCGAGGCTACATGATAAATTTGTATTGCAGAACTAAAGTTATTTATGTTTGTGTCTGCTTCATGGGCCTCTTATTTATTTATCTCTTTGTTGCAGGATGCATTTCAATTGTGGGATACTTTTGGCTTTCCATTGGATCTGACTCAGGTGTGTGGAAACGCTGTTAAATTTTGTTCAAACTTTCTTTTATAACTAGCTACTCGTGGTCTGTTTTCAACCAGTTAATGGCAGAAGAAAGAGGCTTAGTGGTTGATGTTGAGGGTTTCAATAAAGCAATGGATGAGGCAAGGGAAAGGTCAAGAAATGCTCAGAATAAGGTAACAAGTTTTGAATTTCTATTTTGTTTTATATCCATCAACAAGAAGCCCATTACCAACTGTGCTCCCTTGAATGTAAGGTGCTAGGAGGAGTACTATTATCCTATATGTATAGCTTTTGACATTTCTTGAGCTGTTATTCTACCAATTTTCAACGATAAGCCATTCCACTTGAAAGAAGCATAAGAAGGCAAAACAAGTTGATAAGAATAGATGCTATCTGAACTTTACTTCAAATCAAGATATGTGCCGAAGTCTTACAATAATTTCTTGACAGCAAGCTGGTAGAACTATTACTTTGGATGCTGATGCTACGTCAGCATTACAGAAGAGAGGGATTGCTACAACAAACGACACCTTCAAATTCACATGGAAGGTTTGTGCAGAAGTTGTGGATATTATTTTCACCTGTGGTTTAATTATTGGGTGAAAGTATTATGTTTTTAACAATGTTCATTATTGGCTCTTTCTTCTGAGGGACTGATCCATATACCTTGGAGGCTTGGATCTATATCCAAATAAAGTTCTGGCTGAGAATCTTTAGCATGTGCTTGTGCCTGTGTGCATGTCTGTTTGTGTTTGATGATGTGTTTGTATATGTTATTCCTTATCAATGACTTGTTGGATCCACCTAGCATACACACATTTTCACTTGATAACAGCTCACCTGTTGTTTAATCAAAAGTCTTACAATGCATAGAGTATCATATTTGGTATACATTTAAATATCAAATCAGTAAAAAAGAAATTCTTAGAAGCTAGCACTGGAATGTATAAAGAAGGTATTAGAGACTTTTCCTCAATATGTAATATATTTAAGTAAATGATGCAGGACAATATATAAATACTCTTGTTTTGTTTCTTGATTACAAAGAAATCTAATTAATTCTCTTACTGTCCCCTCGATCATCGTTGTCCAGTAGGAGACCCTCGTTTCGTGCTTCTGTATATATCCTTTGTGTATCAGCAACCCTATAAGGTGATATGTTATTTGTCTTTTCAAAATATAAATTTGATATAAATGTTAACTTGCAGATTGTTCGTAGCTTTGGATAATTTATTGTATGTATTGGTAAAGAGTAAAACTAACTTGGTTAACTGCAAGTTTACTGGTATTTAGTCTAAGGAATCTGGCATCTTCATTGTGCTTTAGGGCTTCTAAATTTGCTCAGCCATGATAAAAGGGGAGAGGGAATATTTTTGGAACAGCTAATTTCTGAAATATGTGCTGGGTGGATGTGATTACCACAATAATAAATTGAAAAATGTTAAAAGGAAAATTGTTATTTCACATTAGTTTATGACCCACATACATCTCATATGTGAGAGGAAGGCCTCGTGGAACTAACATTTTCCTTTGTAAAATATACTACCAAGTAAATGAACATTGCAATAACTTGCAAAATAGACAGGCATGCATTTATTTTGGCCAGATTTTCAATGTTGATATCGTATACTTCAATGAATTTTACTTGTATCAATGATCTATATTAAATATCTCCACAGTTTTTCTGTCGTTGAATATCTCCCACCTACTGAGGTTGCATCCTTTGTTCTATGTCAGGACCATAGAAGTGTGATAAAAGCTATTTACACAGGGAGTGAGTTCTTGGAAGATTCTGTTACTGGTGATGAAGTAGGTATTGTTCTGGAAAGTACCAGTTTTTATGCTGAGCAAGGTGGTCAGGTTTGTATGCTCCATGCATGTTAATTGGCTATTGAATTACTTAATCCCACAGTTGCTTGACATTTAGGTTCTTCAACTATATTTTTGAACCTAAATGATGATATGTGTGGTTTAGTAATAACATACTGCATGTAGATAATGCCTTGGATATATATCTGTACTTATCATGTATTTTGGTTGAGAATATGTTTCACGTCTTTAAATATAAGATGGTTGCACATCAATTATTTATTAATATTATTTTTTTGGGATGAAAAGTATATTGGTGGATGAAATGTTATCTATGTGTTCATCTCAAATATTTATTGCATATCATGTCTTCAACTTTAATGCATTGAACTTTTGCATCATATGTTATTTAGTTTTTTAAGTGAAAATTACAATGTTAGATACTATGATCTTGTAAAATAAAGTGCCATATATAATACCATATAGAATAACAAGAATATTTAATTAACTCACTATGTACTATATAAAACACAGAAGTTACTCTGAAGTGGTTTGGAACATAGACGGTTCTGAGTAACTTGTAAAATCTGTTCCTACTTTTGTTGTTTGATCTACATCCTGTTATCAGATTGTCCTTTACCTCTTCGAATTGTTGTATCTCAGTATCTGTAAATGTTGTGCATTTTTGGTATATGCTAGAATAGAAATTTTTGTAACTCTTGGATTTCTTGTGGGATTATTAGATATTTGATACTGGAGTACTTGAAGGTCCCTTTGGAACATTTCAAGTCTCAAATGTTCAAACTTTTGGAGGATTCATTGTTCATATCGGTTATTTTACTGAAGACAGTGGCAGATTCTCTGTGGGTGACAGAGTAAATTGTAAGGTAATATTTGAACTTGAACTTTTACCACATAGTTTAAATAGGGTTGATGAATAATAGCTCTCTCTCTATTGGATTTTAGCATTTTTCTGGTTTATTTGTTCTGGCCAAACTGGAATAGTGTACAACATCTTGTTCTTAAATGAGCTGAGCTGAAACAAGCTCCTTCTCAGCCCATTGTTTACTCGAATCACATCCTTTGATCATCACTACTTGATTTTTCTTATTTGCTGGTCCATTTTTTCAAAATTTAAATGGCAGTGGCAATTTTTTGTTACTTTTACATTTAAAAATTATGTCAATAAAAACTAACTTGCCAACCGATCACTTTTTTTTTTGGTCGGTATGAACCGAGCTCAAATCAAGGGTTCTCAGGTGTTAATACAAACAAGCCTAGTTTTATCGGTTTGAAGATCTCCCGTATTACACCTGAGCTCGTACAGTCTGAAACTTGGCTACCAGCCATAGTTGCATATATTGATGCTTACAGTTGTTTTCTTTTTTTCTAACATTGAAGTTATTTTTTAATGTCTCGAGTAGGTCGACTACAACAGGCGTAAGCTCATTGCTCCCAACCATACCTGTACACACATGTTAAATTTTGCTCTCAGGGTAATGTCAACTGATATTCTTATGTGCTTTTAGGCTTGGTTCTTTTTCTTGGTAATTAGCTTATATTCTTAACCCTTGTTTAGTAGGAATTAAAAGAATAGAGGACTGGAAGTAAAAGAGGAAATGGGGTGGGTCTCATGTTTGGTGAAAGAAAAGGGGAAGGAGAGTAAAAGAGGAGGGGTGCCCTCCCCCTCCTGGCCCACAAAACTCTTCTGCCCAAAAATGGGAGGTGAAGAAAAGGACTTAATTGACATGCTTGAGAATTACCCCTTTTTTAGTTTAATACACTTGTAAAGTTATTAAGTATTAAACTGTAAAAATACTAATTCCCTTTGCCTTCCTTGAGATGTACCATACACCATAAAGTGAAAGAGGGTTATTTCTAGTAGGGGTACCCTTCTCCTTGAAAACACTCCCCCTTCACCTTGTACTCCCCTTCCCCTTTCTACCAAGTGAAGCATTAGTTTTTTCTCTTTATTTTTTAGGATATATCTAAGTACTCTTAAATGTTTATGCAGGAAGTACTTGGTAATCATGTTGACCAGAAGGGTTCCATTGTTCTTCCTGAAAAATTGAGATTTGATTTTTCTCATGGTAAGTTTGATCCATAAGCTTTGTTAAGTTTGTGTACAAAAGAATTTCTAAATGACTGAAATTTACAGGTAAGCCTGTAAAACCTGAGGAGCTGAGAAAGATTGAATCTATTGTGAATGAGCAAATTAAAGCCGAACTTGATGTTTATTCAAAGGAGACAACCCTTTCTGATGCTAAGCTTATAAATGGTTTACGAGCTGTTTTTGGAGAAGTAAGCTGCTACAGTGCTGTCATCAGAATCTATTGGAGTTGGTTTAGCTTATTAGGACTGCACTCAGCTAGCAAAGCCTTCTCCAATTTTGATCATTTTGTCCTTTCCTTTTTCTGATACAGGTCTATCCTGATCCAGTTAGGGTTGTTGCAATTGGTAGAAAAGTGGAGGAGCTTTTGGCCAATCCAGAAAATGAAGAGTGGTCATCGATATCCGCAGAGCTCTGTGGAGGTACACGTCTTCTTGTTACCGAGAGTCCCCCGTATAACATTCACATCAAATTGTTGTGACCTTGAATTTGTGGATATATCTAGGAACCCATATATCAAATACAAGAGAAGCTGAGGCATTTGCCCTTTTATCCGAGGAGGGAATTGCCAAGGGAATCCGCAGGGTTACTGCTGTTACGACTGATTGTGCTTTTAAAGCCATAGAGTTGGCATCCACACTTGAGCAAGAAGTAGATGAAGCATCAAAGACAGAAGGAGAGCTACTGGAACAGGTTGTTATATTTTCTCTACAATTTTGTGAAAATAATTATTAATTAGGAAAACAATTAGGATTAAATTTTAGACTTGTCTTTCTTTTCTATAACGTCAAAGATACATATCCTATTTGCTTCCTTTTCTCACTGAGGGCATTGGTATTTCAATTGGTGATATCATGTAATATACTAATATTTATTTATATTAAATTTGTATATTCCACAAGCATTCATGTCTATACCTCATGAGTCATCAAGTTAAAGTTCTACTTCAATCTGATCTGTTCCCTTTATCTACATCTTCACATTTCAACAACTTAATATAAAAGCAATCAAAGGTTAACTAATGGTAAGAAATAATTACTCTTCATTTAGTTGGTTTCTTGGCTTTATCTTAATTATTATCTTCTAGAAAAAGGTATATTTTAGGTGGTGATAGTATGTTGCTTATGAATCTTGAGTGTGCTAGCATGTAATCTGTTTTTTTTTTTGTTTTTTTGTTGCTTAGTATTGCTACTTCCATTACCTTCATAGCCTGGCTTGTGTGCTCTTATCTGAATTCTAAACTTGAATTCTGCATTATTTACTAGCTAATAATTGAATCTCACAAAGTATTACCAACTGTCTTATCCAGTTTAACAATCTGAGAAGTATATAGCTTTTTGTCTGTGTTGATATGTCCTGTGCAATGGTAGAAAAGTACTACCTCCTTACCAAAATACAAGACTATTATTGACTTTTTAAAAGCCAATTTGTTTTTAAACTCAATATTGACATAGATTCATTTTAGACAATTCAATGATATATATTGTAAACTATAACAAGTACTACTAATTATAAGATTTGTTATTTTGTAAGTTTTAATGAATTTTATCGATTTTGAATTTGAAAATGTCTTAAATTGACTTTCAAAAGTCTTCAATGATCATACATATAATTTGGAATGGAGGGAGTGCAGTGCTATTTATTTTCTCTCATATGTAGACCTTTTGGTTAATATTTATGTAATTCTCTATGAAATATTGTTTTTTTGTTTCCCCTCCCACCCAAGTGACTTTCTCACTCTATATACTTGGAACTTTTGAAAAGTATGCATCACAAATATTCAGATACTGACAAGGAATCTATCTCCATTCCATGATCAACATCTTCCTCCTAAACCATTAATGCTCTACTGTTTAGAATAATTTTAGGTATTTCATTATTCATGTTTTCTTTTCCTCGTGATGTAAATTCTTTTTTCACAAAAAGAAAAAATATATGCGTGTAGATATATCTTGTTACATGCCATTTTAAAAGTGAACAGTTTTCTAGTATCAAGATTATTCAGTTATCCTATTTCATCTTGCTTTCCTCTTTATTTTGTGCGCTTGATCCCTTCCTGCTCCTTAATTTCATCAAAGAATTAATTACCATAGCATCAGCTGTTTATAACAGTGGAATAATAAAGCCAATAAACGTGATGTTTTTTCACCTAAATATTTCCCTTTATCCTTTCCAGAAAGTAACTTCCTTAAATGGTCGTGTGGAGTCTGCACCTATCCCAACTGCCAAGAAAGCTGATCTAAAGGCCAAAATTTCAATACTTCAGGTATTTCCATACGTGCTGCAGAAAACTTCTCATGTTCTCTTTTTACACAATGATGCTTGCATCTATCTCTAAACGATGATGATACTGAATTATTGTATTGCCTCATCAGAACCAAGTAATAAAAGCAAAAAAGAAGATTGCTGAAGAGAATATACAGAAAGCTGTCAAAGTTGCCAGTGAAATGGCAGAAGTTGCTTTGTCTGATGGAAAAGCCTTCTGCATCTCGCATGTTAGTGTTGGTTCGGACACTACTGCAATCCGGGAAGCAGTTGTCAGGGTCATGGAGCAGAAGGTATAGCAGCTTCTTACTTTCCTACTGATGTTGATAGTTTGTACTTTGTACATTTTTCACAAATTGGAATTGTGATCTGTACATCCTGATGTTGGTGAATGTGCAGGGGATGGCAGTGATGGTTTTTAGCACAGATGAAACTACAAACAAGACTTTGGTTTGTGCTGGGGTGCCAGAGAAAGGGGATAAGAGCAAGCAGTTGAAAGTGTTGGAGTGGTTGAAGGAAGCTTTGAAGCCTTTGAAAGGAAAGGGTGGGGGCGGAAAAGGTGGTCTTGCACAAGGCCAGGTTAGCATGTATCTTATTGTTATTATCTGTTGTTTTTTGTTTTTAATCAAAGTTACGGTTACAATAGTTTTTAATGGAGACTGAAGTTATTATGTTGTGTGGAATTTGATGATTAAACCACCCTCGGAGAGCATTATATTCTAGGGCAACTGCGAGTAGATTAAACCAAAAATATGCACCTAAAGTAGTATGTCGTTGTTGGTAAAAGTGATAATCCAGCAAATTATTTGTATATGATATGATTATTCTTTCTTTTTATTAATAATCAGTTGCCTGCCCAAAAGTATAATGTTTTGTCTGGTATATATCTTTCTTTGGTCTTAGTGTCACTTGGTATACTTTTATTTGGGAAAATTAGTTTTGTCCATTGTATCATATCATATGAAATCATATAAAGGTTAGTGTTAATGAGCACTTTTAGTACATAACTTTTGAGACATTGTTCTCTCACACTTTTCAGGGAACTGATATTTCACATGTGGAGGAGGCAATAGATGTAGCAACATCATTTGCAAAATTGAAACTCAGTTGACAAGGTTTCCACTTTTTATGTAATTCTTATGAAAGAAACAGAAAAAGGAAATTATTGTTTGTGGGAAATGCAATGACTGGTTGATTTATATGTATTGGGATTTGGAAAAATGAAGGAGAAAAGGTAATTTTGAGTTGGATGTCAACATTGTATAAAGTTTAATTTTCTAATTATTTCTCTATCAAGGCCTCTGAACTTGTCACTGTGGTATAAAGATAGGGATTTTTTACAGTTACTACTCAGGTTGTCAATGACACAACCAATATATGTTGGTGGATATTTGGGGACATCTCGTGAAATGGGGGTATCTTGTAGATAGTCTAATATTTCTCTCTATTTATATGATTTTTAACCTTGTAAAGTAGACATTCTCCGTCAGCCACGCTGTTAATTTTAAGCTGATTTTCCAAGCCAATTTGGGAGGTTGAACCTCTTTTATGTTAAATGCTTAGCGTAGAACCAAGAGCCATGTAGGAACTAACCCGTAGTGAAGTTATATGCATTTAATATAGCTTAATTAATATTTGTATTATTTTATTTCAATATCAATATTTAAAAATCATGTATATGCATTCAATTTCTCGGAAAGAGCATATTCATTCAGTAGATGAAAGACTAGAATACCAAAAAAATTGAGCCCTGAGCACGTTGTAGGTGGCAAGTAGCTAAAAGTCAAAAAGAGCTTGCCCATTAAATCATATTCCCTCCATTCCTAAACAAAACAAATGTCGTTTAAGATTTTTATACATGAATTAAGAAAATTATTTAATACTATCATTTAATAGTTAAAATATATGTAAAATTCTATCATTACCCCCTTATAAAAAGTTAAAAATTATTAATATTAAGAGTGAAAATTTCTTGGGACAATGAGAGAAAGTAAGGGTGATATAGGAAAGTAAATAATTTATTTTCTTAAAAAGTTGTAAACGACAGATAATTTAAAATAAATTTTTTCTTCTAAAACGTCACTTATTTGAGAATGACACTTAGTTAGGAATGAAGTGAGTAAACGGTAGAGCTATATTCCAAAAAAAAATTCAGAAGAAGGAAAAAAACACTTTCAAGGTAACTGAATGTGAAAGCAACCTTATCAAATACCAGACTATGAAAGAAAAGAGGTTGTACCTTCCTTGTATATATAGCAAGGATTTAAGTATTTCAGAAAATATGGCACAAGTACTGCTCTACCCTCTTGAATAACATAATCACTCTTTATGTTCTTGATTTGTTTCCCCATTTCTTCAAGGTGAAGAAGCCCACTTGCCAATATCAACACTATTGAAACGGAAGCTCAATGTTTTCGGTTCCGCTATCATAATTATATTTTCCCCAGTCTAGATGTAAATCTCCTGCCCATTTTAGGCCAACTCCAGTGACATCGATTAAGGTTCACCTTGTGTTCAAATCAAACTCCCCCATACCATCATATCCATTTTCTGTTTCTTCATCATTCAAGAAGTCATCAGATGGTTCTTTCTCATCTCTCTGAACATTGTTTCCCCATCCATTGATCATCTCTTCTGGGTTAACAAACTGCTCCTGATCAGTCATGTCATGACCAATAGGAATATTACTCCCTTGAGACCCAAGGGCATTCGGTCGTATATGAGCTCGAGCCATCATCTCAGCATGAGCCTGTGACTCGGCACGAGCTTGCTCTGCATGAACCATGGCTGCCATTCGCAGATTAGCCTCATGAGCCTCTCGACCAGCCTTCTGTCTTGAGTTCATTTCTACCCTCAGATCGAGTAGGGCTCGTCTCTCCTCTTGTAGGAGAACCTGCTCAATCATCAACCTTTCCTCTGACCGGAATTCCCCAAGAGCCTGCTTGCGCGATATTATATTGAAGGCAAAGACCTGTTTCTCAAATGTGGCAGCGAACTCTGCAACTTTGGCAGCGATGTTGTGGTCCCACTGCTGGGAGCGAGACAGCATCTGGCCTGTTGTATCGCTATCAAGGATTCTGTCATCCTCCTCTGCTTCATAGTCTGCCACCACATGGTAAGGTAGTAGCCTGTAAGAAAAAATGTCAAAGTGTATGTAATAGATTTGCGAGGTCAAAAGGCTTGGAGTCGTTGTTTCCAAGATATTACTAAAAGAAATGTAGACATGGATCATTGTGAGTCTGAGACACTTTCCTCCAAAAATAGATTTTAAAAGAAACAAGGCATATGCATACCAAAAACACAGCTAGGCAAAGAACTAGTATGCATTGACAAATAATGGACTGCAGGCTTTGTAGTTTCCTTTTTGTCTGGTATATTATTTTTCATCTTTTTATTTTTTCATATATAGTTTACCAAGCATAATCATTTCTTAAACATGAAAACTTTTACTCTATAACAGTTTGAATTAAGAAAAACAGACAACACAGAATCCTGTGTCCGACATGCTTCTTCAAGAAACAATGTTAACATCATAAAGGAAGAATGTAGCAGGATACAACATAGCTTTCAAAAGGTTTCCAAATTAAAATGAGAGGGAAAAGAAGAAAATAAATAAAGCAACCAAAATTCAATAGAAGTTAACTACGAAAATATTTCAGTAGTCTAACCAAAATTAAAATTAAAACTAAAAGTAGTAAACAAATGGTCATCTGGACAAGTACTCAAGCTGCAAGCAAGATGAGAGAGCAAAAACATCAGATGAGTATCATGAACTGATACATGACATCTAATTTATATCCTCACAATGTTTTTAACCATTGATGGAAAACCAAATCAACAACAACATTTAGAAAGTTCATTGTACAAATACTTTCCATTGAAACATTAAGTAGGATTGACACCCATGATAATATTAGAACATCTGTAGTACTTCTGAGCCACTAAAAGAATTCACCCTAAGCACCATAATAACCATATTGCATTCTAGGTTTCAGCCATCAAAATGCCCTCAATAGATACAAAAATAGCTCATTTCCATTGAAACTTATATCTTACAAGAGACATAACACAAGAAGATAGGGATAAACCAACTTTTAAGTAGCATGATTAAAACATATCTCAACTAAATAATGTGTAAAAACTATTTCAACAAGTCTCTCTCTTGCATAAGATTGAGATGGGCCCCATCTTCGTGTGAGAACTGGACTTGTTGAAGTAGCATTAAAACTTGTGAAATAGAAAATCCTGAAGTGATTTTTTTTACGAAACCTAGGAAAATCTTGATGACTAGACATTGACATGATACTTTTTGTACTCCAACCAAAAGAACTCCTAATATTTTCTACCTCAGAAAACTGTTATTTCGGATGTGCATCATTACATTTTTCAAAATGGATAAATGACAAAGGAGATCAGCATATGAGCCCGACCGCCAAACAATTCTGCGCATGCCACATACACTTGATGCCTAGTCAATGATAAATTGTGTATATTACAAATTTTTTGGAATAAAGAATATTCAAGCTCACTATCAACTATATCTCAAGTGCCATGTGGTTCACTCACAAAACCAGATACCTGCTTCTCCGTCTTTAAGCATATAAATGTGAGATTTAGAAAATGATTACTTTTGCAGTCTTAATCTATGTGAAGAAGGGAAAATCTTCCTGATCTCAAGGAGGCATGCAACCTATTAGCTCAATTACTATAAGAGCTGTCTATTTACTAATGCCACTGCAAAACTTCATCCGCCATGAATATGCTCAACTTCATCTGGCTTGTCTATTAGCATATCCATGGCTTAAGAATAATTTCTAAATGAAATCTAACTATTACCCACATCCCAGTTCAAATTTTTACACAAATGAGAGCTAATTCAAAAGCGAGAATTAGCATTTGTAAACAATGAAGCAAAAGAATAATGTAAATAACTATGGAAACCCTAAAAAAACAAATTCCAACCAATAATTGAATGAATGAGCAATAGTAGTGAATAAAACCTCTCACAAGCATCCTCGAGGGAAGAGAAAGGGCGTTTGTGTTCAGGATGACAAACTCGCCAGAGATCCTGATATGACATTTGTAGCTCTGCCTGGTTCGTCGCAGGTGGGCCTCGACTCACCTTGGGTTGCATTTGCTGTGGATTTGAGTTGGGGTTTGGTTGTTGATTAGAATTACTGGGGTGATTCGAACTAGGGTTAGGGTTATTAGCGATTTGTTGATGCTGCTGAGATTGTGATTGAGATTGTTGACGATGAAGCACCGAAGCAGCTCGTAAATGAGCGTCAATGTTAGAAGGAAAACGAGAAATTGCTGCTTCTTGTTGTTGATGCTTCTGCTGTTGAATTTGTTGCAACAACAGCAATTGCTGCTGATGCTGTTGTTGTTGCTGCTGTAACATTAGTTGTTGTTGTTGCTGCTGATGAGCAAACGATTTGGCCTCTTCCATTTCTCTCTCTCTCTCTCTCTCTACAATTCTCTCTCTACTTTCTCTCTCCTCTCCCAAGCCAAAAGGTATTGCTCTGAGATCTTCCGTTCTGTAAAATTATTTTTAGTTTCTAATTTATTGTATATTTGATTATTATAAAATATTTTTTAAAATTTTAAATTAATTTACTATTAACAAACAATTATCAAATATTCACAATATTATCGAAATGTTTTTGTTTTAAGTAAGAAATCTAATTTATTTTTCTCGATGGTAGAATTAAAGGAATATCATATTTGTTATTATAATTTATTAAACATAAATATTTAATAAATAAATAAAGACAAAAATTCATTATAAAAATAATAATAATAATAATAATAATAATAATAATAATAATAATACACACAAAAGCAAGTCGCAGGCTCAAAGCACACTAATGGATTTGAACATTTAGAAAGAAAAAATAAAATTTTAATCCGACAATCCAATCATTTCTCTACACTAATTCCTTTGTATTTACCAACAAACTTTTTAAATTAGACACCATTCTATCTGTCAAAACTACATGAGCAGATAAAGATAATTGTTACTCTCTCAAAGTTATCGTTCGTTTTAGAGATATTCATAAGTATTAAAAAAATAATTACACTTATATGTTATTAAATATAATATTTTTTATATTAAAAAAATATTATTTATTAGATATAAAATAATTAAAATTAAAATTATATTTAATATGTGACGCCCCCAAAATAGGTATACATCACCCATCTTGAGTCGTCAGATACAAGGTACAGAATTCAAATACAACTTAATAATACAACTGTCGTGTACAATATGACAAAACATAAACTGTGAGTTTGAATACAAATATTGTCTACTAGAGAGTATCCATACTCAAAAGGAGTCCTCATTACATTTATTAACACACTATTACATAGAATAGTGAGGACTACTAACTAATACTATCATTCGGACAATCACTCCGTTTCCCGACTTGCCCTAGCTACGTTCTCATTTCCTGAAGAGAACAGTGAAAGAAAGGGTGAGCTCAACTAGCCCAGTAAGAAATATTATGACTAAGATAATGCAGAATAAATTATTATTAGCCTTCAACAATGTTAAACTGATAAAATATAATAGACATCAAGTTTAACTGTAGTGGAACAAGCAATCTATTAAAAGAGTCAAATAGAAAATAAAATCTACTATCTTTTATGATTTAAAAAATTTTTCAACACTGTTATAGCTGGGACTCAGCTTAATAAAATAATCCACATCATCGAATCACCCCTGCACTACGGCCAAGGATATTCGTGTATTCATTAATGGTCATGATCATGCCAACAACTGTCCATCAATGCACTACGGGCCAATGAGGACTTTTACTACATCATTTGTAACATTACGGTCATGATTATACCGAATAATCCCTGGTCATAATCATACCAAGTCCATCTATGCACTACATGCCACAGATGACTTTCAACATTTTATAAACATGAGGATGATGACAATGATATAAGAATTCAATAAAACAAGTTCAAGAATTAATTTACCCAAGAATTAACAACGTCCAAATTGTCAACATGATACTGCTTTGTGGAGTAAAATTGAAGAATGCTTAGAAGAATATTTTCATGAAAAGATACTGGATTACCCGCAATTATCAAGGATATTCCACAAATTTCATGGAGTATAGAAGTCAAAACTTAACCAACTGAGTATAATAAAGAATGGAATAACAACAGAAATCACCCGGCATGTGATAGACCGCACAGGCAGGTTATTCTAACAGAATAATAAATAATGGAATCAGGTCCAGCATAAACGCACGGACAGAATATTCCGACAGAATAATAAATAATGGAACCAGGTCCGGCATAAATGCACAAACAGGATATTCCGACAGAATAATAAATAATGGAACCAGGTCCGGTGTAAAACACACAGACAGGATGTTCCAACAGAATAATAGAAGAATATCACCAAGTATAGGGTAGACCGCGTATACAGGTTATTCCAACAGAATAATAATAAATGGAATAACAACAGTTCTTGTGACGACCCCAAAATAGGTTCATTCCACCCAACCCATTCTGAGTCGTCAAATACATGGTACAGAAAACAACTACAACTTTATTACAATAATTGTCGTGCAAAATACAACAACACATATGCTGTGAGTTTGGATACAAATATATACCAAATGTGACATTGGACACCATCATGTATCAGCACCTCACAAAGGTACCTTACATAAAGGTACAGTCAAAAACTGTTTTAGAAATTAGAATCTTTGGGAAGTGCTCAAGGAAACCTTCGTACATGGGAGCCCATGCTTCTAGGTTATGATAGATATCATATGGTCACAGAATTATTCTTGGTTGACCCAATAGACCCCAAAGAAAAACGAGAAGATTACTATCATATTCTTCCCAATGGTGAGTCTTCTCTTGACATATCATTATCTCTACTGTCTCTAATTGAGAATTATACTTCAAACAAACACCAAGATTATATAGGTAGTGCCCATAGATATACTCAGCAAGTGGATGAGCACAACCCTGTCTTATGATGACACGAGGTTGTATGTCATTAGACATCTTGTATGATAGTGACAAAATACCATTCCAACGTTGGGTTCGCCTCACCCTATTTCCTTCACCAAATATAACTACTAAATGATGACCACCGTTCTATTCCCTTGTTACCCCCGCTCGACCCAGCTATACTCTTATTACCTGAAAGGAATTGTGAAGCAAAAGGGTGAGCACAACTAGCTCAGTAAAGAATATCATGACTAAAGATAATTAAATTATCAATAGCCTTCATCAATGATAAATCAGAGATTTAGAACATATGGTAAATGATAAAAATTTCAACCATAGTTGCAGCGGAACGAGCAATCCATTAGAAGAGTCAAATAGACTATAAAGTCTATTATCTTCTCCATGTTAAAAATCCACCAACAATATTTTATCCATGTAACATCACTCAAGAGTTCCTTTTCACAATCATATGAATAACTCATAATCATAATTGTGACTATAAATTTTTCTTCGCACCCAGGACAAAGAATATTTTCATCACCTGTCTTTACCTGAAATATCAAAGATCATGGTTATACCAAATCACAGTTCCTGTTTATAATCATACTAACAAATCCATCTTTGCACTACGGGCCAAAGATATTCATCAACAAACCATCTTTGCACTACGGGCCAAAGATATTCAACAACAGTTCATCTTTGCACTACAGGCCAAGATATTCATCAACAGGCCATCTTTGCACTACATGCCAAAGATATTCATCAACAATTCATATTTGCACTACAGGCCAAATATATTCATATCTCAAAGAAATATATAATCATTTCAGAATTTATATAAACAATAATTATAACCATGTTGATCAATTCACCTTTGCACTTAAGCTTAAGATATTCAATTATAAATTTAATGGTCATGATCATACCAGTCACAATTTAACTTTGCACTACAGGCCAAAGAGAACCCTAGTCATGATCATACCAATAATCTACCCATCTTTACACTCCAGTGAAAGAGAATTTCAACATCAGGGTTATAAAAATGTTATATATGATGATAAAAATAATATGATCAACATATAGTTTTAATCTCAAGAGTAATATTCGTAACTCATGAATAGTAACCCCGACTCAAAAAGGTAGAAATTCCACAATAAAATTCATACCAATATTTCGGTATAATGATATTGAAAGAATAACATTACTTAAATTTATAAACAATTTATTTTAATTGTTTACACTTTACTAATTAATGCATTTAATCATCATAAAATGTCAACTCTTACAATTTCATCATCAATAACCAAAACCCTCATCAAAAATCTGCATATACCTCATATAGGATTCTCAAGCCATAAAATCCTATTTTCCAATTTTCTTTATTCACAAAACATATTTAATTCATTTACTCATAACTAAACCATTTTTATGAAAAATACCAAATCAGTTCCAAAAATATTTCTTTTCTGGGATTTAGCATAATATAGTCCCATAGTGAACATATATTTTTCTCAGAATTTTTAAAAGTCATTTACTATTTTTCATATGGCCAAAATAGCCGAATATTTAGACATTTATCAAAAATTGTACTTTTGTCTAAAAATTCTGAAATTTACAGACTATACTTCTATCATATACATGTACTCCCAATAAAAATTTCATCAATTTTGGAGTTAACCACAAGGAATTATAAGCTGTTACTTCTAAAATAGTCTTTTCTCATAAAATTCATAACTCTCAATCTATACATCCAAAAATCACCATTTTTGGACACAATCAAGAAAACTCATCAAAATATCATTTCAAATTTTTCCAGAATTTTTGAAGATCAGAAAAATTACGAAACTGAAAATCATAACAACCCTTAAAATCTCTTACTATCCCTTACTATCCCTTACCTCAAAAGAGCAGTACTTCTGATCGGTATGCAAAGCCGAAGGAAACTTGCACTGAATAGCAACTCTCAAAGTATCTAAATACTCGCAAAATATGCTTCATAATATAGAGAGAGAAAGAGAGAAAGCTTATGTTTCTGGTGTGATTTTTAATTCTAACTTAGCCCTCTATTTATAGGAAAATTTTGGTAGGTTTGACCTGCAACCTGATGGCTTTACCTGTTACTATTCCCACCCACCACATTTAAAATATAATTTAGCACATTTCTTCACCAACCACAAGTGGGGCCCACCAATTCTAGAATTTTCCACCAAAATGATAAACTCCAAAAATTCAACAATTTTTGAACCAGTCATCTCGTAAAATTCATAATAAATCATACGTTCATTTTTAACGGTTCAAAATTTGTGGACATATACTCAACTTATATATGTATAACATATCCAAAAATTACCACGATCCAACGGTCGGATTAAAAATTATAACCACCGCAAAATATCTCAAAAACCCTGATTTTTAATACCTCCATTCCGACAAAAATACGGATAAAAATCTCAACATTAACTCCTTCATTTTTTAACTACAAAAATATATCCCTCATTTATATCCACATAAAATAAATATTTTCTTATCATATGAATCAATAATTAATTATTCACAAATAATATTACAGAATCACATTTATGACAACCAGGCCGTTCCCAGGAAAGAGGGGGCTTTCCAATAAGGATTTCTCCTTACTGGCGCGCAATTAGATGACCAAACCTCTCCTTAGACAGAACTTTCTAAACATTGTCAATAATGCTATCTAATAATATTATTTAAATAATATGAATTACTGATCTGATAATGGAAAATACTGTGCAGCAACAATTATTGAAACAACAATAATATAAAATATCAATGCAGTAATTATTGAATCAATAATAAAATATTGAACAGTAATTACTGTAACAATTATTGAGTAGTGCCTTCTTACGTAAGAATCAATAATTTCAAAAATACTGTGCAATACCGTGTGCTACTGTGCAATAACGCGTATTACTGTATTTTAATCACCGGGTATTCCAACAGTGTTAACGGTAACAACTACGCCGTTATTTGTAAAAACTCAAATTTGTCGTTTTCTTCACTCGACAGTTATTCTGTTATGGGGCCCACAAATGGCTGCGCCGTCGTACGAATATTCCCCGACAGAAAGAATATTCTACGACCAAACGAATATTCCCCGACAACAATGATTATTTTATAACCACTTGCTTATTTTGAAAAAAAATCATATTTCACTCATAACTTTAAACTTTTATCAATTTAACCATTTACTGAATAGTAATTATAAGAAACATTGAATACTTTTATTTCATAAAATTCGGGGTCTTACAATCTCCCCTCCTTATGAAATTTTGTCCTCGAAATTTACGTACCTGGTATTTCAAAGAGTTGAGAATACCTTGCTTTCATTTCAGATTCCATCTTCCCTGTCATCATGATTTCTCCATTGCCCATCTCCTGTATTTCAGATATCATTCTAGAATACAGCTTCAAAACAAGGGTTAATTGAACAAATTAACATATCACATAATATCCCGATATTATGACTGACCAACAAATAAGCTTAGGTAGGACACACTAGCGAAGGATTTACTCATCTCTCCTCTCCTAGTTATATTCCCCGATCTCCGCCAGAGATCATATCCCTAAGCTCTGATACCACCTGTGACGACCCCAAAATAGGTTCATTCCACCCAACCCATTCTGAGTCGTCAAATACATGGTACAGAAAACAACTACAACTTTATTACAACAATTGTCGTGCAAAATACAACAACACATATGCTGTGAGTTTGGATACAAATATATACCAAATGTGACATTGGACACCATCATGTATCAGCACCTCACAAAGGTACCTTACATAAAGGTACAGTCAAAAACTGTTTTAGAAATTAGAATATTTGGGAAGTGCTCAAGGAAACCTTCGTACATGGGAGCCCATGCTTCTAGGTTATGATAGATATTGTAAGACCCCGAATTTTATGAAATAAAAGTATTCAATTTTTCTATTCAGTAAATGGTTAAATTGATAAAATTTTAAAGTTATGGGTGAAATATGAAATTTTTTTTTTCAAAATAAGCAAGTGGTTATAAAATAATCATTGTTGTCGGGGAATATTCGTTTGGTCGTGGAATATTCTTTCTGTCGGAGAATATTCGTACGACGGCGCGGCTATTTGTGGGCCCCATAACGAATAACTGTCGGGTGAAGGAAAATGACAAATTTGAGTTTTTACAAATAACGGCGTAGTTGTTACCGTTAACACTGTTGGAATACCCGGTGGTTAAAATACAGTAATACGCGTTATTGCACAGTAGCACACGGTATTACATAGTATTTTTGAAATTATTGATTCTTACGTAAGAAGGCACTACTCAATAATTGTTACAGTAATTACTGTTCAATATTTTATTTTATTGATTCAATAATTGCTGCGTTGATATTTTATATTATTGTTGTTTCAATAATTGTTGCTGCACAGTATTTTCTATTATCAGATCAATAATTCATATTATTTGAATAATATTATTAGATAACATTATTGGCAATGTCTAGAAAGTTCTGTCTAAGGAGAGGTTTGGTCATCTAATTGCGCGCTAGTAAGGAGAAATCCTTATTGGAAAGCCCCCTCTTTCCTGGGAACGGCCTGGTTGTCATAAATGTGATTCTGTAATATTATTTGTGAATAATTAATTATTGATTCATATGATAAGGAAATATTTATTTTATGTGGATATAAACGAGGGATATATTTTTGTGGTTAAAAATGAAGGAGTTAATGTTGAGATTTTTATCCGTATTTTTGTCGGAATGGAGGTATTAAAAATCAGGGTTTTTGAGATATTTTGCGGTGGTTATAATTTTTAATCCGACCGTTGGATCGTGGTAATTTTTGGATATGTTATACATATATAAGTTGAGTATATGTCCACAAATTTTGAACCGTTAAAAATGAACGTATGATTTATTATGAATTTTACGAGATGACTGGTTCAAAAATTGTTGAATTTTTGGAGTTTATCATTTTGATGGAAAATTCTAGAATTGGTGGGCCCCACTTGTGGTTGGTGAAGAAATGTGCTGAATTATATTTCAAATGTGGTGGGTGGGAATAGTAGTAGGTAAAGCCATCAGGTTGCAGGTCAAACCTACCAAAATTTTCCTATAAATAGAGGGCTAAGTTAGAATTGAAAATCACACCAGAAACATAAGCTTTCTCTCTTTCTCTCTCTATATTATGAAGCATATTTTGTGAGTATTTAGATACTTTGAGAGTTGCTATTCAGTGCAAGTTTTCTTCGGCTTTACATTCCGGTCAGAAGTACTGCTGTTTTGAGGTAAGGGATAGTAAGGGATAGTAAGGGATTGTAAGGGATAGTAAGGGATAGTAAGAGATTTTAAGGGTTGTTATGATTTTCAGTTTCGTAATTTTTCTGATCTTCAAAAATTCTGGAAAAATTTGAAATGATATTTTGATGAGTTTTCTTGATTGTATCCAAAAATGGTGATTTTTGGATGTATAGATTGAGAGTTATGAATTTTATGAGAACAGACTATTTTAAAAGTAACAGTTTATAATTCCTTGTGGTTAACTCCAAAATTGATAAAATTTTTATTGGGAGTACATGTATATGATAGAAGTATACTCTGTGAATTTCAGAATTTTTGTATAAAAGTACAATTTTTGATAAATGTCTAAATATTCGGCTGTTTTGGCCATATGAAAAATAGTAAATGACTTTTAAAAATTCTGAGAAAAATATATGTTCACTATGGGACTATATTATGCTAAATTCCAGAAAAGAAATATTTTTGGAACGGATTTGGTATTTTTCATGAAAATAGTCTAGTTATGAGAAAATGAATTAAATATGTTATGTGAAGTAAGAAAATTGGAAAATAGGATTTTATGGCTTGAGAATCCTATATATGAGGTATATGCAGATTTTTTATGAGGGTTTTGGTTATTGATGATGAAATCTTAAGAGTTGGCATTTTATGATGATTAAATGCATTAATTAGTAAAGTGTAAACAATTTAAATAAATTGTTTATAAGCTTAAGAAATGTTATTCTTTCAATATCATTATACCGAAGTATTGGTATGAATTTTATTGTGGAATTTCTACCTTTTTGAGTCGGTGTTACTATTCACGAGTTACTATTCATGAGTTACTATTCACGAGTTACTATTCACGACAAAATTGGTTTCTTTTACTAACCAAATTATAGTTGATTTATGAATATTACTCTTGAGATTAAATCTATATGTTGATTATATTGATTTTATTATCATATATAACATTTTTATAACCCTGATGTTGAATTTCTCTTTCACTGGAGTGTAAAGATGGGTAGATTATTGGTATGATCATGACTAGGGTTCTCTTTGGCCTGTAGTGCAAAGTTGAATTGTGACTGGTATGATCATGACCATTGAATTTACAACTGAATATCTTTAGCTTAAGTGTAAAGATGAATTGATTAACATGGTTATAATTATGGTGTATATAAATTCTGAAATGATTATATATTTCTTTGAGATATGAATATATTTGGCCTGTAGTGCAAATATGAATTGTTGAGGAATATCTTTGGCCTGTAGTGCAAAGATGAATTGTAGATGAATATCTTTGGCCAGTAATGCAAAGATGAACTGTGGATGAATATCTTTGGCCTGTAGTGCAAAGATGACTTGTTGATGAATATCTTTGGCCCGTAGTGCAAAGATGAAGTTATTAGTATAATTATGAACAGGAACTGTGATTTGGTATAACCATGATGTTTGATGTTTCAGGTGATGAAAATTATCTTCGTCCTAGATGAGAAGAGAAATTTAGAACTACAATTATGATTATGAGTTATTCATATGATTGTGGACCAGAATTGTTGATTGATGTTACAGGGATAAAACATTGTTGGTGGATTTTTAACATGGAGAAGATAATAGACTTTATAGTCTATTTGACTCTTCTAATGGATTGCTCGTTCCGCTGCAACTATGGTTGAAATTTTTATCATTTACCATATGTTCTAAATCTCTGATTTATTGTTGATGAAGGCTATTGATAATTTAATTATCTTTAGTCATGATATTCTTTACTGAGCTAGTTGTGCTCACCCTTTTGCTTCACAATTCCTTTCAGGTAATAAGAGTGTAGCTGGGTCGAGCGAGGGTAACGGGGAAATAGAACGGTGGTCTCTAGCTGTGGATGTTCTCCCGAAGCAGTATAGAAAAGTTCATTTAGTAGTTATATTTGGTGAATCCAATAGGGTAAGGTGTACCCAACGTTGGAAGGGTGGTTTGCCACTATCATACAAGATGTCTAACGACATACAACCTCGTGTCATCATAAGACATGGATGTGCTCATCCACTTGCTGAGTATATATACGAGCACTACCTATATAATCTTGGTGTTTGTTTAAAGTATAATTTTCAATTAGAGACAGTAGAGATAATGATATGTCAAGAGAAGACTCACCATTGGGAAGAATATGATAGTAATCTTCTCGTTTTTCTTTGGGGTCTATTGGGTCAACCAAGGATAATTCTGTAGCCATATGATATCTATCATAACCTAGATGCGTGGCCTCCCATGTACGAAGGTTTCCTTGAGCACTTCCCAAAGATTCTAATTTCTAAAACAGTTTTTGACTATACCTTTATGTAAGGTGTGTGACGCCCCCAAAATAGGTATACAACACCCATTCTGAGTCGCCAAATACATGGTACAGAAAACAAACTACAACTTCAATAATACAATTGTCTTGCAAAATACGACAACACATACTGTGAGTTTAAATACAAATATTGTCTTCTAAACAATATTCACACTCAAATAAGTCCTCGTTACAATTATTCAAACACTATTTTACAGAAATAGTGAGGACTGCTAAAACATCTTTCTAGAACCATCACTCCGTACCCCGACTAGTTCCTGCTATGTTCTCACCTCCTGAGAAGAAAAATGGAACAAAAAGGAAAAGGGTGAGCTCAACTAGCCCAGTAAAGAATATTATGACTAAGATAATATACAACAAATTATCGTTAGTCTTCAACAGGGAAAAATCTGATAAAATATAATCGACAACAAGTTTTAGATCAACAACTGCAGCAGAAACAACAAACCATTAGAAGAGTCAAGTAGAGAAAGAATTCTACTATCTTCTAAGATTTAAAAGTCCATCATCAATATTTTATCCCTGTAACATCAATTAATAATCATCTTTAACCAAATATTCATCTTTGCACTACAGGCCAAAGATATTCATTTGTATCATCAGTCGGTCATGTTCATCTCAACACCTGTTCATCTTTGCACTACAGGCCAAAGATATTCATCAAGTAATTATACATCTTTGCACTACAGGCCAAAGATATTCAGTAATATCATCATTTAGGACTGAGGATGATGAAAAATATCTTAAAGAGAACGAATCTAATGAGACAGAAGGACAAATAGTAGGGATTCGTATAACAGTTTATCCAAGATCAATAATACTTCATAATAATCAATTGTGAAGCAGAATTCAAAAATAAAGATCAAAACATGGATACAATCAAAGATAGTAACCATAATAGACATCTTGGACAAAAAGAGAAAATTTTATTTTTCGGTGAATAGTGCCGTATTCGTGAATAGTGCCGTATACGTGAATAGTGCCGTATACGTGAATAGTAACCCCCGACACAAAAAGTTCCAAATTTGATAAAAACTCATATCAATATTTCAGCATAATGATATTGAAGAAAATAATATCATTAAGAAGAAAATAATATCCCTTACTTCAAAATATCAGTACTTCTGGTCGGAATACCGGTATAAGGCTGAAAGAAACTTGCTCTGATGAATAGAAACTCTCAAAGTATCTAAATACTCACAAAATACACTCAATAATCTAGAGAGAGAAAGAGAGAAAACTTGTTTCTGGTGTAATTTTCAATTCTAACTTAGCCCTCTATTTATAGGAAAATTTTGGTAGGTTTGACCTGCAACCTGATGGCTTTACCTGCTACTATTCCCACCTACCACATTTGAAATATAATTCAGCACATTTCTTCACCAACCACAAGTGGGGCCCACCAATTCTAGAATTTTCCACCAAAATGATAAACTCCGAAAATTCAACAATTTCTGAACTAGTCATCTTGTAAAATTCGTAATAAATCATACGTTCATTTTTAACGGTTCAAAATTTGTGGACATATACTCAACTTATATATGTATAACATATCCAAAGATTACCACGATCCAACGGTCGGATTAAAAATTATAACCCCCGCAAAATATCTCAAAAACCCTGATTTTTAATACCTCCATTCCGACAAAAATATGGATAAAAACCTCAACATTAACTCCTTCATTTTTAACCACAAAAATATATCCCTCATTTATATCCACATAAAATAAATATTTCCTTATCATATGAATCAATAATTAATTATTCATAAATAATATTACAGAATCACATTTATGACAACCAGGCCGTTCCCAGGAAAGAGGGGGCTTTCCAATAAGGATTTCTCCTTACTGGCGCGCAATTAGATGACCAAACCTCTCCTTAGACAGAACTTTCTAGACATTGCCAATAATGTTATCTAATAATATTATTCAAATAATATGAATTATTGATCTGATAAATGAAAATACTGTGCAGCAACAATTATTGAAACAACAATAATATAAAATATCAACGCAGCAATTATTGAATCAATAAAATAAAATATTGAATAATAACTACTGTAACAATTATTGAGTAGTGCCTTCTTACGTAAGAATCAATAATTGGTGCAATACCGTGTGCTACTGTATTTTAACCACCGGGTATTCCAACAGTATTAACGGTAACAACTACGCCGTTATTTATAAACAACTTATACTTGTCGTTTTCTTCATCCAATCGCTTTCCGTTATGGGGCCCACACAAGGCTGCGTCGTCGTACGAATATTCCCCGACAGCAAGAATATTCCACGACCAACCGAATATTCACCGACCAAAAATAAATATTTTATAACCACTTGCTTATTTTGCAAAATTTACACATTTCACCCATAACCAAAGTATTATATCAAATTAACCCCTTATTATTCACAATAATATTTAGAGAAAATTTGATTTTATTCATTAATAAGTTGGGGTCTTACAAGGTGTCTTTGTGAGGTGCTGATACATGATGGTGTCCAATGTCACATTTGGTATATATTTGTATCCAAACTCACAGCATATGTGTTGTTGTATTTTGCACGATAATTGTTGTAATAACATTGTAGTTGTTTTCTGTACCATGTATTTGACGACTCAGAATGGGTTGGATGGAATGGACCTATTTTGGGGTTGTCACAGGTGGTATCAGAGCTTAGGGATATGATCTTTGGCGGAGATCGGGGAATATAACTAGGAGGGGAGAGATGAGTAAATCCTTCGCTAGTGTGTCCTACCTAAGCTTATTTGTTGGTCAGTCATAATATCGAGATATTATGTGATATGTTAATTTGTTAAATTAACCCTTGTTTTGAAGTTGTATTCTAGAAAGATATCTGAAATACAGGAGATGAGCAATGGAGAAATCATGATGATAAGGAAGATGGAATCTGAAATGAAAGCAAGGTATTCTCAACTCTTTGAAATACCAGGTACGTAAATTTCGGGGACGAAATTTCATAAGGAGGGGAGATTGTAAGACCCCGAATTTTATGAAATAAAAGTATTCAATTTTTCTATTCAGTAAATGGTTAAATTGATAAAATTTTAAAGTTATGGGTGAAATATGAATTTTTTTTTTTCAAAATAAGCAAGTGGTTATAAAATAATCATTGTTGTCGGGGAATATTCGTTTGGTCGTGGAATATTCTTTCTGTCGGAGAATATTCGTACGACGGCGCGGCTATTTGTGGGCCCCATAACGAATAACTGTCGGGTGAAGGAAAATGACAAATTTGAGTTTTTACAAATAACGGCGTAGTTGTTACCGTTAACACTGTTGGAATACCCGGTGGTTAAAATACAGTAATACGCGTTATTGCACAGTAGCACACGGTATTACATAGTATTTTTGAAATTATTGATTCTTACGTAAGAAGGCACTACTCAATAATTGTTACAGTAATTACTGTTCAATATTTTATTTTATTGATTCAATAATTGCTGCGTTGATATTTTATATTATTGTTGTTTCAATAATTGTTGCTGCACAGTATTTTCTATTATCAGATCAATAATTCATATTATTTGAATAATATTATTAGATAACATTATTGGCAATGTCTAGAAAGTTCTGTCTAAGGAGAGGTTTGGTCATCTAATTGCGCGCCAGTAAGGAGAAATCCTTATTGGAAAGCCCCCTCTTTTCTGGGAACGGCCTGGTTGTCATAAATGTGATTCTGTAATATTATTTGTGAATAATTAATTATTGATTCATATAATAAGAAAATATTTATTTTATGTGGATATAAATGAGGGATATATTTTTGTAGTTAAAAAATGAAGGAGTTAATGTTGAGATTTTTATCCGTATTTTTGTCGGAATGGAGGTATTAAAAATCAGGGTTTTTGAGATATTTTGCGGTGGTTATAATTTTTAATCCGACCGTTGGATCGTGGTAATTTTTGGATATGTTATACATATATAAGTTGAGTATATGTCCACAAATTTTGAACCGTTAAAAATGAACGTATGATTTATTATGAATTTTACGAGATGACTGGTTCAAAAATTGTTGAATTTTTGGAGTTTATCATTTTGATGGAAAATTCTAGAATTGGTGGGCCCCACTTGTGGTTGGTGAAGAAATGTGCTGAATTATATTTCAAATGTGGTGGGTGGGAATAGTAGTAGGTAAAGCCATCAGGTTGCAGGTCAAACCTACCAAAATTTTCCTATAAATAGAGGGCTAAGTTAGAATTGAAAATCACACCAGAAACATAAGCTTTCTCTCTTTCTCTCTCTATATTATGAAGCATATTTTGTGAGTATTTAGATACTTTGAGAGTTGCTATTCAGTGCAAGTTTTCTTCGGCTTTACATTCCGGTCAGAAGTACTGCTGTTTTGAGGTAAGGGATAGTAAGGGATAGTAAGGGATTGTAAGGGATAGTAAGGGATAGTAAGAGATTTTAAGGGTTGTTATGATTTTCAGTTTCGTAATTTTTCTGATCTTCAAAAATTCTGGAAAAATTTGAAATGATATTTTGATGAGTTTTCTTGATTGTATCCAAAAATGGTGATTTTTGGATGTATAGATTGAGAGTTATGAATTTTATGAGAACAGACTATTTTAAAAGTAACAGTTTATAATTCCTTGTGGTTAACTCCAAAATTGATAAAATTTTTATTGGGAGTACATGTATATGATAGAAGTATACTCTGTGAATTTCAGAATTTTTGTATAAAAGTACAATTTTTGATAAATGTCTAAATATTCGGCTGTTTTGGCCATATGAAAAATAGTAAATGACTTTTAAAAATTCTGAGAAAAATATATGTTCACTATGGGACTATATTATGCTAAATTCCAGAAAAGAAATATTTTTGGAACGGATTTGGTATTTTTCATGAAAATAGTCTAGTTATGAGAAAATGAATTAAATATGTTATGTGAAGTAAGAAAATTGGAAAATAGGATTTTATGGCTTGAGAATCCTATATATGAGGTATATGCAGATTTTTTATGAGGGTTTTGGTTATTGATGATGAAATCTTAAGAGTTGGCATTTTATGATGATTAAATGCATTAATTAGTAAAGTGTAAACAATTTAAATAAATTGTTTATAAGCTTAAGAAATGTTATTCTTTCAATATCATTATACCGAAGTATTGGTATGAATTTTATTGTGGAATTTCTACCTTTTTGAGTCGGTGTTACTATTCACGAGTTACTATTCATGAGTTACTATTCACGAGTTACTATTCACGACAAAATTGGTTTCTTTTACTAACCAAATTATAGTTGATTTATGAATATTACTCTTGAGATTAAATCTATATGTTGATTATATTGATTTTATTATCATATATAACATTTTTATAACCCTGATGTTGAATTTCTCTTTCACTGGAGTGTAAAGATGGGTAGATTATTGGTATGATCATGACTAGGGTTCTCTTTGGCCTGTAGTGCAAAGTTGAATTGTGACTGGTATGATCATGACCATTGAATTTACAATTGAATATCTTTAGCTTAAGTGTAAAGATGAATTGATTAACATGGTTATAATTATGGTGTATATAAATTCTGAAATGATTATATATTTCTTTGAGATATGAATATATTTGGCCTGTAGTGCAAATATGAATTGTTGAGGAATATCTTTGGCCTGTAGTGCAAAGATGAATTGTAGATGAATATCTTTGGCCAGTAATGCAAAGATGAACTGTGGATGAATATCTTTGGCCTGTAGTGCAAAGATGACTTGTTGATGAATATCTTTGGCCCGTAGTGCAAAGATGAAGTTATTAGTATAATTATGAACAGGAACTGTGATTTGGTATAACCATGATGTTTGATGTTTCAGGTGATGAAAATTATCTTCGTCCTAGATGAGAAGAGAAATTTAGAACTACAATTATGATTATGAGTTATTCATATGATTGTGGACCAGAATTGTTGATTGATGTTACAGGGATAAAACATTGTTGGTGGATTTTTAACATGGAGAAGATAATAGACTTTATAGTCTATTTGACTCTTCTAATGGATTGCTCGTTCCGCTGCAACTATGGTTGAAATTTTTATCATTTACCATATGTTCTAAATCTCTGATTTATTGTTGATGAAGGCTATTGATAATTTAATTATCTTTAGTCATGATATTCTTTACTGAGCTAGTTGTGCTCACCCTTTTGCTTCACAATTCCTTTCAGGTAATAAGAGTGTAGCTGGGTCGAGCGAGGGTAACGGGGAAATAGAACGGTGGTCTCTAGCTGTGGATGTTCTCCCGAAGCAGTATAGAAAAGTTCATTTAGTAGTTATATTTGGTGAATCCAATAGGGTAAGGTGTACCCAACGTTGGAAGGGTGGTTTGCCACTATCATACAAGATGTCTAACGACATACAACCTCGTGTCATCATAAGACATGGATGTGCTCATCCACTTGCTGAGTATATATACGAGCACTACCTATATAATCTTGGTGTTTGTTTAAAGTATAATTTTCAATTAGAGACAGTAGAGATAATGATATGTCAAGAGAAGACTCACCATTGGGAAGAATATGATAGTAATCTTCTCGTTTTTCTTTGGGGTCTATTGGGTCAACCAAGGATAATTCTGTGGCCATATGATATCTATCATAACCTAGATGCGTGGCCTCCCATGTACGAAGGTTTTCTTGAGCACTTCCCAAAGATTCTAATTTCTAAAACAGTTTTTGACTATACCTTTATGTAAGGTGTCTTTGTGAGGTGCTGATACATGATGGTGTCCAATGTCACATTTGGTATATATTTGTATCCAAACTCACAGCATATGTGTTGTTGTATTTTGCACGACAATTGTTGTAATAACATTGTAGTTGTTTTCTGTACCATGTATTTGACGACTCAGAATGGGTTGGATGGAATGGACCTATTTTGGGGTTGTCACAGATATCATATGGTCACAGAATTATTCTTGGTTGACCCAATAGACCCCAAAGAAAAACGAGAAGATTACTATCATATTCTTCCCAATGGTGAGTCTTCTCTTGACATATCATTATCTCTACTGTCTCTAATTGAGAATTATACTTCAAACAAACACCAAGATTATATAGGTAGTGCCCATAGATATACTCAGCAAGTGGATGAGCACAACCCTGTCTTATGATGACACGAGGTTGTATGTCATTAGACATCTTGTATGATAGTGACAAAACACCCTTCCAACGTTGGGTTCGCCTCACCCTATTTCCTTCACCAAATATAACTACTAAATGATGACCACCGTTCTATTCCCTTGTTACCCCCGCTCGACCCAGCTACACTCTTATTACCTGAAAGGAATTGTGAAGCAAAAGGGTGAGCACAACTAGCTCAGTAAAGAATATCATGACTAAAGATAATTAAATTATCAATAGCCTTCATCAATGATAAATCAGAGATTTAGAACATATGGTAAATGATAAAAATTTCAACCATAGTTGCAGCGGAACGAGCAATCCATTAGAAGAGTCAAATAGACTATAAAGTCTATTATCTTCTCCATGTTAAAAATCCACCAACAATATTTTATCCATGTAACATCACTCAAGAGTTCCTTTTCACAATCATATGAATAACTCATAATCATAATTGTGACTATAAATTTTTCTTCGCACCCAGGACAAAGAATATTTTCATCACCTGTCTTTACCTGAAATATCAAAGATCATGGTTATACCAAATCACAGTTCCTGTTTATAATCATACTAACAAATCCATCTTTGCACTACGGGCCAAAGATATTCATCAACAAACCATCTTTGCACTACGGGCCAAAGATATTCAACAACAGTTCATCTTTGCACTACAGGCCAAAGATATTCATCAACAGGCCATCTTTGCACTACATGCCAAAGATATTCATCAACAATTCATATTTGCACTACAGGCCAAATATATTCATATCTCAAAGAAATATATAATCATTTCAGAATTTATATAAACAATAATTATAACCATGTTGATCAATTCACCTTTGCACTTAAGCTTAAGATATTCAATTATAAATTTAATGGTCATGATCATACCAGTCACAATTTAACTTTGCACTACAGGCCAAAGAGAACCCTAGTCATGATCATACCAATAATCTACCCATCTTTACACTCCAGTGAAAGAGAATTTCAACATCAGGGTTATAAAAATGTTATATATGATGATAAAAATAATATGATCAACATATAGTTTTAATCTCAAGAGTAATATTCGTAACTCATGAATAGTAACCCCGACTCAAAAAGGTAAAAATTCCACAATAAAATTCATACCAATATTTCGGTATAATGATATTGAAAGAATAACATTACTTAAATTTATAAACAATTTATTTTAATTGTTTACACTTTACTAATTAATGCATTTAATCATCATAAAATGTCAACTCTTACAATTTCATCATCAATAACCAAAACCCTCATCAAAAATCTGCATATACCTCATATAGGATTCTCAAGCCATAAAATCCTATTTTCCAATTTTCTTTATTCACAAAACATATTTAATTCATTTACTCATAACTAAACTATTTTCATGAAAAATACCAAATCAGTTCCAAAAATATTTCTTTTCTGGGATTTAGCATAATATATTCCCATAGTGAACATATATTTTTCTCAGAATTTTTAAAAGTCATTTACTATTTTTCATATGGCCAAAATAGCCGAATATTTAGACATTTATCAAAAATTGTACTTTTGTCTAAAAATTCTGAAATTTACAGACTATACTTCTATCATATACATGTACTCCCAATAAAAATTTCATCAATTTTGGAGTTAACCACAAGGAATTATAAGCTGTTACTTCTAAAATAGTCTTTTCTCATAAAATTCATAACTCTCAATCTATACATCCAAAAATCACCATTTTTGGACACAATCAAGAAAACTCATCAAAATATCATTTCAAATTTTTCCAGAATTTTTGAAGATCAGAAAAATTACGAAACTGAAAATCATAACAACCCTTAAAATCTCTTACTATCCCTTACTATCCCTTACCTCAAAACAGCAGTACTTCTGACCGGAATGTAAAGCCGAAGAAAACTTGCACTGAATAGCAACTCTCAAAGTATCTAAATACTCACAAAATATGCTTCATAATATAGAGAGAGAAAGAGAGAAAGCTTATGTTTCTGGTGTGATTTTCAATTCTAACTTAGCCCTCTATTTATAGGAAAATTTTGGTAGGTTTGACCTGCAACCTGATGGCTTTACCTACTACTATTCCCACCCACCACATTTGAAATATAATTCAGCACATTTCTTCACCAACCACAAGTGGGGCCCACCAATTCTAGAATTTTCCATCAAAATGATAAACTCCAAAAATTCAACAATTTTTGAACCAGTCATCTCGTAAAATTCATAATAAATCATACGTTCATTTTTAACGGTTCAAAATTTGTGGACATATACTCAACTTATATATGTATAACATATCCAAAAATTACCACGATCCAACGGTCGGATTAAAAATTATAACCACCGCAAAATATCTCAAAAACCCTGATTTTTAATACCTCCATTCCGACAAAAATACGGATAAAAATCTCAACATTAACTCCTTCATTTTTTAACTACAAAAATATATCCCTCATTTATATCCACATAAAATAAATATTTTCTTATTATATGAATCAATAATTAATTATTCACAAATAATATTACAGAATCACATTTATGACAACCAGGCCGTTCCCAGAAAAGAGGGGGCTTTCCAATAAGGATTTCTCCTTACTGGCGCGCAATTAGATGACCAAACCTCTCCTTAGACAGAACTTTCTAAACATTGTCAATAATGCTATCTAATAATATTATTTAAATAATATGAATTACTGATCTGATAATGGAAAATACTGTGCAGCAACAATTATTGAAACAACAATAATATAAAATATCAATGCAGTAATTATTGAATCAATAATAAAATATTGAACAGTAATTACTGTAACAATTATTGAGTAGTGCCTTCTTACGTAAGAATCAATAATTTCAAAAATACTGTGCAATACCGTGTGCTACTGTGCAATAACGCGTATTACTGTATTTTAATCACCGGGTATTCCAACAGTGTTAACGGTAACAACTACGCCGTTATTTGTAAAAACTCAAATTTGTCGTTTTCTTCACCCGACAGTTATTCTGTTATGGGGCCCACAAATGGCTGCGCCGTCGTACGAATATTCCCCGACAGAAAGAATATTCTACGACCAAACGAATATTCCCCGACAACAATGATTATTTTATAACCACTTGCTTATTTTGAAAAAAAATCATATTTCACTCATAACTTTAAACTTTTATCAATTTAACCATTTACTGAATAGTAATTATAAGAAACATTGAATACTTTTATTTCATAAAATTCGGGGTCTTACAGTTCTCTTCATGAATAAGAAAGAATAACACCCCTTACCGTTTTAAAGAAGAACTGAAATAAGGAAGTAGTTAAGTAGCAGAATACTTTTTCTTCTCTCTCTCCATAGTTTCTCTCTCTAGAGTTCAGTGAATTCGTAAGAAATAATGAAGGAATGAGCTGCTATTTATAGAAAAATAGAATGCATAGTAACTAATCCATGAACGGTCCAGATTGATTACTTTAATCTGATGGTCCATATTTAAAGAAAAATCTTTTACATAAAATATAATATATTCTATTTATAGAATAATTTTAATAAAGTATTATATTTTATATAAAAAGATGTTTCTGTTTTATTACGTTAATAATACGAGTAAAACAAAACTTCATTATCGCTAAATAATTCATATTATTAACTGACAATAATTGAATCAAACTGAGTGACTTCTCACATAAGCATCAATAATCAATACCGTGTGTTACTATGCAACCACACGTATTACTGTACTTTTACTACTGAGTAGTTTAACAGTATCAATGGTAAAACTTCCGCCGTTATTTTTAATAAAATATTTTTGTCGTTTTCTCAATCCGACAATAATTCCGTTGTGAGGTCCACCAATGATTGAACCGTTGTACGAATATTTCCTGTCAAAACGAATATTCCCCGACCAATCGAATATTATATAACAACTTGCGTACTTTGCAAAATTTATAAATATTAACTACAACTACAACATTATATCAAATTTACTCCATAATATTCAAAAATAATATTTATAGAAAAATTCATCTTTATTTATAAAAGTTGGGGTCTTACATAATACTTGAAGTAATATTAAAAATTAAATCTTTATATATATTATTTTATATAATACTAATAATAGATATGTATATTAACGGCGTCGATAATCCAATAATTCAAATCTTATATTACAACCGTTGGATCATCCCACATACCTGTTCCACCATGACTATAACTACAGCCTCTGGATGATTAAAAACCCTAGATCTACTCCTCCTGACCTATTTTATTCTTTTAAACAGAGAAATCACGGTTGAGTTGGAGTTGGTAAGGATGAATCAAATGATTTGTATTTATTTATTTCTCTCTCTACCGTGTTTCTCTGTTTAAAGAGATGAACTTGGTCATCGATCATCATCATCCGTACATAACACTTGTACATCTATTTGTTCTTTTCTTTTTCTTTTTGTGCCGGTAAAACAATTCCGATTCTTGTGCTTATAAATTATATGATTAGATGAGTTGATGATTTATGTATCTACTACATCTTTCATCTTTTAATTGGAATACAATTTTTTTCATTTTTATTTTTATTTAGTTAAAAAATAGATGATTGGCAGCAAGCAACCAAACATAACCCTTGTGATTTTGAAACAGCGGTACTGGTCCGCACGTGTGCTGGCCAGGACTCCATTTTACTTTTCTTCCTCCCAGCGTGAATGATGAAACAAATAGACCACACGGTGAAATTGTACCTTATTTTTTTTTTCATTTAATTTTCATGGGGGTGTTCAAATTCCACATAACTAAACATAACCCACATCCACATAATAATAACAATATATTTGTACTAATCCAACAAAATCATCTGTCCCTTAATACCTCTATGATTGAGCTCTGGGGGAGACGCGAGCAAGCAGGGAGTTTTTCATGACAACAGTGAACACTTGCTTTTCTGAAAGATCAACATCAGCGTCAGCACCAACCTTCCATTCAAAGTACCAAATCAAATTGGCCACAAAATATTCCAAGTGAAGCAGAGCCAAACCAAAGCCAGGGCATATCCTCCTCCCTGCACCAAAAGGCATCATTTTGATTTCCCTACTCCCTGTTATATCAAAACCTTCTCCTCCATCCATCTTACTTTCACCATTTATATTCAAGAATCTCTCGGGCTTGAACTCCATCGGATCATTCCACACCTTAGGATCCCTCCCCATCTCCGCCACCATGAAATTGATAACGGCATTCTTCGGCACCACATAGCCATCCAATTCAACATCCTCGGTCACCGAGTGTGGCAGCACAAAGTGTCCAGGCGGATGGCGCCTCAGACTTTCCAACACCACCGCTTTCAGATAAGGCATTCTCTGTAAATCCTCCTCCTCCACCACCGCCATCTTCCCAGGACCTCCTACAGAAAAGGCCGATGACTGCTTTCTAGGCCCCACAACCCCTACAATTTCTTCGTAAAGTTTGGTCTGAATTTCAGGGTACTTCACCAAATTAGCCATAATCCATTCTAACGCGGTTGAAGTTGTATCAGTGCCTGCATTAAGAAATTCTCCACACAGAGAAACCAAATCCCCATAAGTCAACTTTCTATTTTCTTCATCCGGCAACTGCAAATTCAGCAGTGTGTCCACATAACCTACCACAAACTCTTGTTCTTGTCGTTGACTTGATTTTTCGACTCGAGCTTTAATAAGGGGAACTAATACATCTTCCCGATTTTGGCAGAGCTGCAAGAACTCCTTCCATCTCTGGCGAAATACAACCTTCCCCAATTTAGGCCACAAATTGAGTATGTTAAATCGGGTTATGTTTAACAGTAAATCTCGCTGCACCTTTTCAATTTGTTTGATTTGATTCTCTTCAAGCTTGTCCCCAAAACACATAAGGGCGAGCAAACAGAACATGGCGTATTGAAAATTATCCATCACTTTAATGGCAGTGGATTCTCCGGATACGGATATGGATTCGCAGAAGAGCCGGCGGATGAGGATGCCTAGGACCCAATTGCGGGCGTGAGAGTAGGACTTCACCCGAGAGGGGTGGAGGATCTCAGAGGTGAGATTGCGGCGGAGGAGCCGCCATGTGGAGCCGTAGCCAGCGGAGCTGATGTTGTGTTGGTTGCTGGAAATGACCAGGTTGGTGGGAAGGCCTTTGGGACGGTCTGAGAAAACGGCGCCGTTCTGGACTAAGGCACGGTGGGCTATGGAGTGACTGGAGACGAATATGGCGGTGCGAGAGCCAAGTCTGATGGTGAGGATTGGACCGTACTTGAGTTTGAGGTCCTTAAGGATACATTCAAGCTCGAAGAATGACTTGCGGAGCCATAAAAAGCGACCGATGACCGGAATCAGGGTGGGTCCCGGCGGGAGCTTCTTGTTGTAGATGGAGGAGGGAAAGAAGAGAGAGAAAAAGGATTTGAGGAGGGCAGAGATGCAGAGCGTGAGGATGATGATGAACCAAATCTCCATTTTTACTGTGTCTCATCAGCTTGGATGATGAGTATAAATAAGATTGGCAAAACAGGGGATTACCCCTTTCTCTAGTTTTAATCACGGGAGACACCTACAGCCAATAAGGATCCTTCCTAGTCCTACATATTTTATTATTTTAGCTCACGCGGAGAATAAGTCAAACGCACATTATTCTCTTCCTAATATCATCTCCTACTATATTATCCCCAAATTATATAAAATAATAATAATCTCTCCGTCTTATATTTTTTATTTTTTTGGAGAAAATTTTTTATTTATCAGTTATACATTTTAAATAAATATTAAATATTTAATTTCCCATTTTATCCTTTATGATTAAAAGTTAATTTATTTCTCTTCTCATTTTTCAATAAATTTTAAAAAATTGATATTAAAATTTTATACTTAATTTAATCATTCAAATAAAGTAACTAATTATAAAGGTAGTGTCCACCAACTTTAGAAGTTTGTGCAAGGAGAATGATTAGTATGAAATTAATTTTGGTCAATTGATCGTATCGATACGCATGATATAAGTAATCTTTCTCTGTATATCAGGACTGCATTGATCAATTAACCACCTTAAAATTTTGATTCGTTATTTTAAGAAAGAAGGGAACGTTAACGAGAGTCAAGTATCAATATCTATATCTTTTATATTATAAACCTTCCATAGGAGTTTTTGTGATTTTTATGTCTCTCTTTCACCTTTATAACTTTAAGTATATTAATTTTTTTTTGTTTTTATGTATTACTCCTTTTGTCACTAAAATAATGAACAAAATTATATTTGTATATATATATATTAAAGAAATAGAGAAAATAAAATAAAATTTTTTAAATTTATCCTTAGTGAGTCCATAAGATTATATATAGATATGAATACTTTTATTTTTTATACTATGAAACTCATTATTTTATACCATAGAACCTACTAAATGACTTATTTATCTTTTACTTCATGTACTTTTATCTCATCATTTTGAGATAAAAAGCGGAGGGAGTAACTTTTTTATATTTTTGTATTTAATCCTTTAAATTTAATAAAATTCTTATTTTACCCCCATAATAATGTACGCACAACGCATGTGCCACCTGGAGGTAGTAAAAAGTTCTTCTCACAAAATAAATAATTCTCACAAACTTCAATACTTTTAAACTTCTTATACCAATACACACACAAAAAAATAATAATAAATAAAACATGCCCAAATCTAATGAATTTCTTCCTTTTCATTGTTTATGATGTAGAATTCAAAACCAATAAAAAAAATTATTAGAATACTAGTAATTGCCCAAATTTGAAGACACGACGTAACGAAAAATTAGATTAAAATTCTTAAAATACTATATTTCTTAAAAACTATTTGCAACCTAAAATAACTTACAATCAGACATAACAATTATCATAATTCACCATACCATCACAATAATTAATACATACTCAATCATCAACACATCCAACCACCAAATCATAAAGCTAGTCGCTACTAATTTCAAGAAATTCTGGCAGAGCTTCCTTTAAAAATAGATATTCAGAAAAATTTAAATCTGTCTATAAAACTTACAATCATCAATACATATCCAAACCACCAAAACAACCATTATTCCATACCTAAAATCATCATAACCATGTATAATTAATTAACTTTACAAAAGACATAACACAAAATACACACATGCAGAAAATAGAAAAACAACTTTGTATTCTTTACAGTTTACGCCAAGTATCCTTCAATATATACCTGAAAATATTTGAAATATAAAAATTATCGAAATATATGAGTCAAAATAAAACAATTGTAAATCCAAAACATAAGACCCTTTACTTTTTTCATTAGTTGAATTCAATATAATTAGATAAATTGAATACGAGGAAATTCAATATGCAAAAAAACATCAAGATAATTCCATAGCAAACAACAATTCAACAATGTTAGCTTCTTTTTTTCTTTTGAAAAGTACAGAAGTTACTATTAGCTTGTTTGAATGATTATTAGTTGAATGTACAACCTCTATAATGTGAAAAGCTTATTATAATGAAATTCATGGACATGATCATGCAACAAAATTGGATGATTCTAACAATCAGTTGAATAGATAACATAAAGCAAAGCTGCTAACAAATGATTAGAAGAGTAATTACTTGAGAAGCAGCAAGCCACTGAATTATGGCTTTTAGTTTAGGATCTCCGCTAAAAGCACCACAACCTCAATTCCCTGTTACAATTCCAATTTTATGTTGATGGGCCATATACTGACTACCCTTTTCCCAGACTTTCTTGATCAACTTATAACTCATATTTTTCACATTTTTTTCAAAAGACGTTGGAGTTTCATTTAACTGAGGAAAAGCATAATACAAACAATAAAGGCATTGAAAAGTTTAGCATTTGCATTAGGGCTGTATTTTAGGAATTGAGATGGATTAAATTAGACTTAATTATAGGGATTATATTGGGGACTAATCATGGAGATTTGAATATGAATGGTGCAACTATATAACTAATAGCTAGATCTAATCTTCAGGCAAGGATATTGCTAACATTGTATTTAGCACTTAGAGGTTTAGGTTTCCTCATAATAACCCAACTTGGAAGAGCACTAACTTATGAATATCAACATCCATTTGTCTTCCATCGCCAATTCATATACTGAGAATATTTTCTTCCATTGCTTTGGCAATCATAAGCCTCATCAACAAAAGGGTAATTCCATAATTTTCTTCATCTTTAACCTAACTCCCAACATAAAAATTGCAACTTTTCATCGTCTCCATTATTTTAGCATAGAACAAAATCTACAGCCTTAAAGGCAACTGACAATAGATAAAATTGATAATTTAAATACAAATGCATAAATTGGAATACAAAGAAAGATCTGAGGAAAAAGAGGATCAACTCTGAATCACATAGCTCAATATTAATTTTGGGAAAACTTTGTTTAGTACCATCACATTCCTGTAATATTATCGAAAGACACCAAATCAAATTCTAGAAAATGAAGTAAAAAATTGAGAATTTAATATATGTTGTATACATAAATATATAAAAATACAAATATAAGAATATACTTTGAGAGGTTGTGGAAAATGAAGGAGGCGAGGGATTTCAAGACATGCTTCTAGAGATTCCTAGAAGAAAAAATTATGATAGGATCTTATCCTCCTTATGTGATAATAGGCTTAATGATGCAAGAACTCCATAGAACCAATCCAACAAAAACACAATAATTCTCTAAACCGTCTAAAAACTTCCAAAATTTATTCAAAAAATTAATCAACAACCAAAGTTGATAGATCCACGACCTCCATAGTTCGCAATCTCTCAATTTACTCAACCCAAAAAGGCCCAAATCGTTCGAATTCTAGAGAAATAAACCCTAAAGAGAATGAATATATAAAAATAACTTAAAAAAAACACAGGTAATACGATTAAAAAGAAGAAAAAGAGGAAAAGACAGTTAGAAGGATTATTTACTTCCAAATTGAAGCATTCAAAAAAAAAGGTTTTAGCAAAGATTTTCCATTCGAATCGAGATCGAAAATGGGCATCAAGTCATAGCTAGGGACGACAATATGCCTAACCTCGTATCAATACTAATATATAAAAGTAAATACTAATATATAAAGAACACATATAAGTAAATCTGATGATGTTAGCTCAACTCTAGTAAATATTCTACTTTTTACAACCTTATACTTTCAAGTTTCAACCAATTAAAAATAAAATTCTGGTCAGGTTATGTAGTTATATGACTTTGCCAATGAAAATGAGTTGTTTTGCAATGAATTCTTTTTTTCTCTACCCGTTGTTGCTTTCCCCAATGCTTTTTACAAGAATACTTCATTTGAACAACATAAATCTATACCATGATAATTGTGTTTCAATGATTATCAGGTTATTAAATTTTTAACATCTATAACAGTACTTGGAGAAAGAACTGGAAATATATTTTTATAGCTCTGGAAATTTTGCATTGCGTAATGTTATCCACATAATTGGCAATTAGCACAACAAATCCCTTCCTTGTGTTTTGTTACTCCCACAAAGATCCACTAATAATTTAGTAAAGGAACCTACAGTTCTTCATCTCACCTTGTGAAGCCAATCCAATCAAGTTAACAGTAAAGTGTGGTTATTGGAGCCTTTGGTAAATATAGCCAAATATATATGGAACTAATTTATCAAAGAGTGAATACCTGAACAATGAGATTGGCATTGAGCTCAAATCCATTATTAGAGACCCAAGAATCAAAAAGTCGGGTACACTGATCAAACTGTTGGCTCTCGTCTCTATACTCCAAAATTCTCTCCCTATCAACACATATCACCATCTTAACAAAATTAATAAACTTCATCACAAATTCATATTTTTTAGTAAATTCAACTCTAAGCAAATTAATATACTCCCAAAAAAATCATAATTTTTATTAAATTTAACATTTAGCTACTCACTTGCCACTTAAACTACCAAATGAGCCCTAATTTAAAATGTACTCGATTTTGAGGAGGAATTTCTGAGAAGCAGGGTGGAGGTCGGCCCATTTAGTTCCATAGCTAGTGGGAGCCTTTTCATTGGTAAAGAGATAAAGTTAATTTTGTTGTTGATGTTGAAATTGTTGTTGCTGTAATTGCTGTAATTGTTGATGTTGTTGTTGGGGTTGAAGGAACGCGAAGCTCTGCTGAAATGGAGGTTGAGGTTGGAACAATGACGATTGTTTGTGCTCAGGCGTTAGTGGAGGAGAACAGTGACGGTTGTTTGTGATCAAGGGAAAGAAAAGGAGTCGATTGAGAAGAAGAGAAGGAGTCGATTCACTTAACGATTGATTCAATTCTAAACTAGCGTGAGTTTTTCAATTGAGCGAGTTAATTAATTGACTGAGTGAGTTTTCAATTGAATGATGGAGGTGACTGGTGAACAGGAGAGAGAGTAGCTGTAAGGGATTTGGGTATAATGCAAGAGGGGGTAGCGTGTAGAGGTTGAGTTTGATTTGGGCATGATTTATTTGTGTGTGAGATAAAATGTGAGTCATTGAATTGAGATTAAATTGGAAGAATTAAGATAAAATCTAGGTCATTGAATTGAGATTAAAATAAATCTGAACCGTCATTGTACTTTTAAAGTTGGAAAAGATTCAAATTGGGTTCTATCTTATTATTATAGATAATAAAAATGAGACTCATATATGGATTGAGATTGATAATCTTTTAAAATATAATAAAAATTTTATATTAAATACATTGTATTAAGTAGACTATTGATCATTTTATTTTAATGGTTGATATATACAAAAACCTTTTATTTTTTGTAAAAGGCTAAAAGATTATTGAAAATATAACCCAAAATCTATAAGAATTAGACAATAGGATATAAGATTACAAATCTGTCTGCTGAATACAAAGAAAATTGAAATGTTTTTTTAATATGTCACTATACTACTGCTTCTGCTTTCTACAATTGTTGCTACCATTTTTTGATTAAAACTGTTGCTACCAATCTTCCTACAAAATTGCTCCTAAATATTTCTCATTGTCCTTCTACCAGTCTTTGATTTCGGGTCTTGTTTGTTTTCATAGAACATTTGTCAGTCTCATATTCTTCAGAACTTGCATTTGATGACATTTTAAATGGCGTGACTAAAAATATAACCAAAAACTCCTCTAAAACTGATTATGAGAAAAGAAGTTTACTTTCGCTTCTTCCTGCAAGCCTTCTTCTTGCCTCCAATGGCACACCTTTTATGCATTGAATCCCAAAAAATACCTGCAACCTAATATGAAACATTAGTTAAACGTGCAAACTAATGTTGTGTTAGATCATTTTACCAGAATATGTAGAATCTAGTATAATATTACCGGAACATTGAAATACATCCCAACAGCAACTGCTGGAAGGAATAACCATGAGATAAGCCCTGGTCCAGAATAAAGGAGAAAAATATTTCGAAAAGTTTAGCACCGTCAATAATGTAGGGTCACAAAAATTATCGAAGGTCAAAGTTATCATGGTACCTTGGAAACCCGTATGAGGTCCAATTGCTGCGTAATCTTCTGCGATTGATTCCCAAAATGAAGCTGAAAAATGTGGACTTTTGAGTTAGAAAGGAAATTTAGAATTAGTTTACTACAGCTGGACATATCAGAATTCAATTTGAAGAAAGTTTACACATTTAATAAATCAATTGAAGCTCTATCTCATGTTTTGATTGAAATTTTTACTACCCTCCATCTGAAAAAGAGTCGTATTTTGTTGTTTCAATAATATAAAACAACTTTGTCTTTGTATCATCATATCATTGCCATATTAATACAAACCAACATTATCTGCTTCTGAAATTGCTTCTAGTAATCACCAACCATTACTTTTATTACAACCCACCCCCCCCCCAAAACCCACCCCCCCCCCAAAAAAAAAATAATAACTTTACTTCATTAAGACCATGAATGTGAGCAATGTGATGCCTACTTGTGGTATTGTAGCAAACTCCCAAGAATTTAGCTCAAATTTAAACCCTAGACAATTTTTCATGTATGACACTCACATACAGTCAGCTAATGCCTTAGTTACATAGACTTGGATGGAGTGTCCGATCGGACACATGTACTTTAAAGAGTCTAACACAGACACTCCTCAATTTCACCAAAATTTAACACTATAATGAAATGTCCAACACACACCCTTATCCTAGTGTCGACTATTTGACACAAATACGTTAGGATAAAATGAAGAGTCCATGTAGCATCAACCTAATTGTTGAATATTTGGCTCCTCTTTGGTCTTTGGTCTTTGGTCAAAGTCTCCGCCCATTCTTTTTTTCCACAGTCCAGCCAATTGATTTTTGTCTTCTCTTTTCTTTGCCTACAATCAGATTTTTGGGCTATAAATAGGTAGCAAATGAGAAGGGAACGACACACCAAAATTGATAGAACATCTCTTAGAGAGAAAAGAGTGCAAAACTCTAGTTTGAGTGTCAAAGAGTGTGGAGAGTTAGAGAGAAAGCTCAGTTGAGCAAATAGTGAGTTAGAGAGGTTTATTTATCAGTTGAGAGTTTGTAATCTCCATATTATTTTCATAGTGAATTTCTGAAATCTCACCCCGTGGTTTTTTCCAGTTGGGTTTTCACGTAAATTTCTGGCGTTATTATTTTTATATCTCATACAGTAATGTGTTTGTATTTATCTTAGTGTACTTGTGTGAGCTTGATTTCTCAACACTAATGCTTCAGAGAATCTTCAACTGTGGACTAAAAGCTTGGACATATATAAATTATCTACCAATAGTTAGCCAAGCATCAACTTTCATCTTCAAAAGCATAATGGAAGCTTCAATAGTGCTAATTATTTTAAACCTCCTAAACATGTTATTCATGCCAATTTTGTTGGACATAGTCAAAACCAAACATGTGCAAATGTGGATAACAAATGTTCCTTTACTCCAAAGTAGATGTAATTACCTTTCTCATGACTTTCATGGTATGTCTGGTGGTCATCATACTCTCCATATACAAAATCATCTTGTACCACCAACTCAAATTAATCACATATTTTGGTGCACTTTTTGAAGTCAGTTTAGAAATAAGAAAATTCAAAATCAGTACAAATTTATTAAATTTTAGTACAAACAACTATAATTATTACTCCCTCCATTCTTTAATATAGGTAGTTTTAGAGTTATGCACAAGTATTAAGGTAATGATTGTATAGCATTAACTATAATATCAATTGTCTATATTACCCTTGTATTGGAATAAGAGATTGTTATTTATTGGACAGAAAATAGTGAGAGAACCAAAGTTACATTTAATATTTGGGGTAATATTGAAAACTAAGCAATTAATGCTTACTTGAAATTCTAAAACGACTTATATTAAGGAACAAAAATATTTCTCTAAAACGACCTATATTAAGGAACGGAGGGAGTATAAAATAACTAAAGGGTACTAAAGAATCAATTTTGAATTTTAGAATTTTGCATATGGACTCTAAAATGTCAAAATATTGCATACAATTTCGTAAAAGTATAACATCATAAATGATCCAATTGAAGCCAAAAATTAAGAAAATGAAAACATATACCTTAACATCGATCCAACCAGTTGCTTATAAAAAACGTGTCCAATCTTGCTTACCAATGTTACTACAAAAGCGTGTCCAATCTTTCTACAATTATTGGAATAATTTCATTGTGAAATCATTGTAACCAATTAAGTAATTAACAAAATAAAACTCAAACTGATACATCAAATACGACCTTAACTAAGTTCAAATAAGAACAACTAAAACATCAAATAAAACCTCACCTTTTACTTTGAAAGCTACAACTTCTCTATCTTAAGAGGTCGAAACCCTAACCTATGTTCCCTTAACTTACTAAGACTAAGAAAGAGTGGGTAATACAGAGGGATATAGAAACCTTAGAACGAGAGTGACATGGGAGAAAAGTGGGTAATATAGATGAGCGAGAAGATGAAGGGGAAACGGAAGAGTCATACATACCTTTATGTGGGATCGTTGAAATCGAGAGACGATTTGAGGGGATTTACAGAGGATGAGGAGGAGGAGATCAAACCAATTAGAAAACATAACATATCTTAGGACATCAAGAGATGAAGCATTCATACCTGTATGGATGTTGAACATCAAAGACAGCATGACCATTTTGCATACTCAAACTCTGATCCAGTAAAGGTGTGTAAGTTTGGTCATGAACCACAACTCGATATTCCAAAACAAAAGTTGTTCCACACAGAGCCTTTTGCTCACAAATTAGAGTAAATCGGCTCCAAAAAGGCCTTAATCATATTATCACGAACTTTTATGAACTGTACTGTAATAATTTACCTCTTGATGAGATCAGCTGGGAGTGTTTGCTTAGTAAAAATCCATTCCTTGTACATGTTAGCCGACATTTCCATGTCTTACTTTTCTGAAAAAACAGTTTCTCAAGCAGCCCACCAGCGTTTATAAGGGTATGCCTAGCAAGCGCATTTATATTCATTGTATTGCGGAAATGAGGATGCAAAAGCTTATAAATTGGATGAAGGATGCTTAGTTGCCTATTTGTCACAATTATAAATGGCTCAATTAATGCATGAGTATGCAACCTATAACCAAAAAAATAAAACTCATTAAGTTACCCTTAACAAATTAATATAAATGAATCTTTATTTGGCAGATTTATACTAGTGACAAATTAGTTGATGATAGCCAGAGTCATTTACTGCAACATAAGCTTTAGCCAACTGTCAAATGGTACCTTCAGCACCGCGTTCTTCTGGATGTGACAAACTTAATTCACTTGCAACGGGCTTTAATGTTCCGTTATTTTTCAAGAAAAGGAGTGTCCTAGTGGCGTATGTCTTTGTTGCCGTTGTGTTTAATTATACCCCTCAGGTATGACACAAGTGCATCATGGTGGTCTAATATGTACAGCCTGCTGGTCTGTATTGCCTGTTAAAAAAAACAATATACTTTGCACTTAGTGTTCAAATATTAACTGCTAATTGATATTTTTCATATGATTTAATCCTATAAGATTGACAATCTTTGTCAAAAAAAATGTTGTGGAAGTTTTTTTTTATATACCTCATATATCTATGGTTAATCCATCTAAATCATACTATGTGTGTCCATCTACTTGGAGAACTTCTACAAGTAAAAAAAATTGAAAGTTGTAATAGTTAAAGAAAGCTCTTGCTCTTATATTGCCTGTTATGAGAATGGAGTTAATAAAAAAGGACTATAAAAAACCAAACTTAAGCTTTGAAATTTGTTTCTCGTATAATTTTTTCCAACAAAATAAAGTATAAGAATATGGCACAAAAATCTTTAGCATTACTTGAAGACGACGAATGACAACAGGGTTTATTCCAGTCAGCATTTCTCTTGCAAATTCTTCATTAGTTCTCCAGGCAGACTAATTCGCTACTTAAAAACATCAAATGAAAAATTAAATTATTAAAGTTAAATTAAGAAATCAAATAATGTCAACAAAGTTATTGAAGTGGCAGTTTCTAAATTGTTGAATACCTTAACGTTGACAATTTTAAAATATCTCTTCCACAAAACACTCATAGCCATTGGCTAACAAATTGTCACAATTTCAAGCTAATATAACTACTTCAAAAAGTTCTTATGATGGTGACAAATAAAATTGAGGACAGTAAGAAATTCGCTTCATAGATGTGGTGAAAAGAGTAAAATTGATTGTTGTCTCATAAAAAAATTCCAAGAGTAGAGAACCATTCAGGTGTTCTACCCTTTCTTGCAAATACTTAATGTGCATTATTGCAAGTTGCCCAATAATCTTTAGATTATACTATAGTAAGGAATTTAAGATTTTGCCCAAATTCAAACTTGTCGGTGGCTGCCCCATCTCGAATTCGTTGCTATCTATTCTCTCCAACAATATCAATTTAATTTCAAATATAAAGCAAGGGAATTTTTTTGTTTAATGAATAAATAAAATCTGCTCAACATTGAAACAAAAAGCAAAATCAAATCTTTGAATGTATACAAAATATATAAATTGCAAGCGCTACTAAAGTATAAATAATCACTTTCTAAACAAAAAGATAACATAGAAAGCAAATAACCTGCTTTTAGAGGATTTCAAGCAAAAAATGTCCAGAACAGTTGACTTAAATCAGCCAATGTATTTATTAAGCACAAAATTATTCTCAATAGATTTCTACCAAATCCATTTCAATTATACAAATCTATTTACAAATTATTCTCTATCTAAAACAACCCATGTATTCATTAAGCACAAAATTAAAGAAAAGGCAAACCCACATAAATATATACATTCAATGCAATAACGGATAATGATAAGAGAGATAAAAATCAAACCTTGGTTTCTCTATCAAAAAAATTGGGTCGACATAGAGCAGAAAAAATAGCTCTCTTACACAATTTGGAAGGAATTTTTTTAAACAATCTCCGAATGATAGCTGACAGATCTCCTGTGGGTTCATGTACTCAAGAACAAAAGCCACATCACTCTCAGGTAAATCACCAAGACTGGGTTCCCGCGACAGAGCTGAGGACACCTCCCTTCGTGTAAAAATAAAAGAAAAACCAGACCCCATTAAAGCACCAGCATGAAAATCAAGGTTTTGAACAGAAAATAGAGATGACTATATGTAGAATTACAGGGACAAGAGAAGAGGGAAGAGGAAGAGAGGAAGTGTGGAGAAGAGGAGATAGAAAGTGGATTTTTTGGGTCATGAAGTTCACTGGGCGGGATTTTTTTTGGGTGAGATAAAATGTGAGCCTTTAAATTAAGTTAGGAAAACTGAGATAAAATTTGGATCGTTATTGTGTTTTGTCAAATTTTATAGTGGGAATAGATTCAAATTTATTTCTGTTTTATTATATAGATGAAGTCAAATGAGAATATTAATATGTTTTCAAATATCTTAATCTAATACGAAAAATAAATTCAAATCTATCTATATTTCTATTTTTAATACTACGAGTATACACCGTAATATTAAAATACGAATTAACATGAGAATGTTAATATATTTCTAAATATCTTAATTTAATATAAAAATTAAATCTAAATTCATCTATCTTTTTATAATTGAACATAATATTAATGAGTAGAGATTTAATTCAACTTAAAGTTAATTGTCATCTAGTGGGATTCAATTGAATATCCATAAATATCTATAACATCTTTAAAACAATATATTTATTCAATATTATACTAATTTTATGATATTTCTCCTTATCTCTTTATATATTTTACAAACAATAAGAGTTTCTTTTTTGAGTATTGAATTCCATCACACATAATTACTTTTCTACACATAACTATTAGGATACATTTACAGTTCACACATAACTATTTAAGAAAGTCTTGTAATCTCAAAAATTAAAATTTATATATGAAAATTGGAACCAGTCAAAATAAGTATTTATTAACAACTCTGCAAACATTTATAATAATATGTAGAAAAAATAAAATACTAAACATTGATAGTTATAATGTATGAAAAAATAATTTAATATTATGCCTGAGTTAAATTTGACTAAAGCTACTTAATAAAAATAAAATAGTTTTACCTCTTACGGTTAAGTTTTTCATTTTTAATTTTTTTTTAAGAAAATTAATTATAAAATTTATGCAAAATTACGTTGTTTCATTGAAGTTACTATATAGTTTTAGATAACTTGACTGAGGTATGCCTTAAATTCAATTTTTTTCACAATATTATATACATATAATAAGAAGTATGCACACGTACTTTAAAATTTTTATTTTTCAAGAACATTCATAAACTGCACAAAATTCACGTTAATTTAAAAAGTTGTATCATATTGTAATTTACTTATATATTAAAGTTAATTTACTTATATATATTCTTATATAAATATCATGCATTTGAAGTAAAGGATCTTTATAAATAATAAGTAATGAAAAATTATTTTGTTGTAAGATATTAATTTTATATTATTATTAATATATAATTATTTTTTATATAAAAATGCATATTAAAACAGCAAGGAATTAGATTAGTACTCTCATGAAAATCCAATCTGAAATAAAGAACCAGTACAAAGAACTTTTTAAAAAAAAAAAAAAACCAAAGATAATGGGGAAAAACTATAATTACAGGAAACATGATGGGCAAATATTGAAATAATGTTTCTAGGTTCGGTGCCTAAACAAAGTAGTCAAAGTCCAAGCATCCCAAACTTGAAGAAGCATATTCAAATTCTTTAAACTGCATTATACAGAGAGGGTAGGTAGAGCAAGAAGAGAGAGGAATTTACAAGAAGCAATGCCACCAAAAGGAGTAAAGGGTTTGTTTAGGCAAAAGGTGTAGATGTTTAGATGATAAGTAATTACACAGTAAAGACACAGATGTGTTGAAGAAGAATTAACTAATACCTTTATGATTGAGCTAAGCTCTAGTTCTAGGAGAGATGTGAGCGAGCAGGGGATTTTTCATGACAACAGTAAACACTTGTTTCTCTGAAAGATCAACACCGGCACCGGCCTTCCATTCAAAGTACCAAATCAAATTGGCCACAAAATATTCCAAGTGAAGCAGAGCCAAACCAAAACCAGGGCACATCCTCCTCCCTGCACCGAAAGGCATCATCCTGATTTCCCTACTCCCTGTTATATCAAAGCCAAAGCCTTCTCCTCCATCCATCTTAGTTTCACCTTTCATATTCAAGAATCTCTCAGGCTTGAACTCCATTGGATCATTCCACATCTTAGGATCCCTCCCCATCTCTGCAACCATAAAATCCTCCTTCAGATAATGCCGATGGCTGCTTTCTAATCCCCACAACCCCTACAATTTCTTCATAAAGCTTGGCCTGAATTTCAGGGTACTTCACCAAATTAGCCATAATCCATTCTAAGGCGGTTGAAGTTGTATCAATGCCTGCATTAAGAAATTCTCCGCACAGAGAAACCATCTCCTCATAAGTCAACTTTCTATTTTCTTCATCCGGCATCTGCAAATTCAGCAGCGTGTCCGCATAAGCTACCACAAACTCCTCTGGTTCTTCTTGTTGTTGATTTGATTTTTCGACTCGACCTTTAATAAGGGGAACTAATATATCCACCCGATTTTGGTGGAGCCGGAAGAACTCCTTCCATCTCTGCCGAAATACAATCTTCCCCAGTTTAGGTCACAATTGAGTATGTTAAAGCGGCTTAAGCTTAACAGTAAATCTCGCTGCACCTTTTCAATTTGTTTAATTTGATTCTCCTCTAGCTTGTCCCCGAAACACATGAGGACGAGCAGGCAGAACATGGCGTATTGGAAATGATCCACCACTTTGATAGCATTTAGTTCTCCGGTTCCGGATTCAGTAATTAGGCGGCGGACGAGGATACCGAGGACCCAGTTCCGGGCATGGGAGTATGACTTGACCCGGGAGGGATGGAGGATCTCGGAGGTCAGATTGCGGCGGAGAAGTCGCCATGTAGGGCCGTAGCCGGCGAAGCTGATGTTGTGTTGGTTGCTGGAAAGGATCCGATTGGTGGTAACGGGTTTGGGACGGTCAGAGAAAACGGCGCCGTTCTGAACTAACGCACGGTGGGCGATGGAGTGGCTGAAGACGAATATGGCGGTGCGAGAGGCCACTTTGATGGTGAGGATTGGACCGTACTTGAGCTTGAGGTCCTTGAGGATAAATTCCATCTCGAAGAATGACCTGCGGAGCCATAAAAAGCGACCGATCACCGGAATCTGAGTTGGTCCCGGCGGGAGCTTCTCGCTGTTGTTAATGGAGGAGGGAAAGAGGAGAGAGAAGAAGGATTTGAGGAGGGCAGAGACGCAGAGCGTGAGGATGATGATGAACCAGGACTCCATCTTTTTGCTCTGTCTGAGCTTGGAGCCTTGATGAATGATGAGTAGATTAATACCACCGACGACTATGCAAGCCTACCCCATTTATATTGTTTTGAATAGATAAAAAAAAAGAATACAATACAAAATTTAAATTTTTTTTGTGTTATTTTTGAATTTTTAATATAAAAAAATAAAAAATTTAAAATTAAAGATATAAATTATAATTTAAATTTTATTATATTAAAAATTGAGAATAATATAAAAATTATATAAATATTACTTATTCAAATTTATTTTCGTTCAAATCAGACCAATTTTGGACGGAAAACTTTAACAAAAAAAGTGACCAAATTTTCTATCCATTTCTTTTCTTTTCCGTTTATTAAAAAACTCAGAAACATAAAAATTGAAAAAAAAATTTAAATTTTTCGTCTATTTCTTTTTTTTTTCTGTCCATTTTAAAACTCAGAAACAGAACGTTAAAGTTTCAAAATTATGATTTTTAAAGAAAACTTTATTTTATACTAATTTATATGTAATAGTATTAATTAAAAATATAATAGTATTAACATAATAGTATTAATCCAACATTGAGATTAAAAAAATAAAAAATAATATATTTAATTATCATTTTGAAAAATAATTTAATTCAATGTAACGAAAATTCACTCCATTTTATTGCTTTTATTTTCAAGGGGTCAAGACATAATATGACACGATAGAAGATTTATTACAACAGATTTATATATCTTTATACTACAAATTAGCATCACCGTGGAACTATTAATTTTGCTCGTAAAAATACCAATTTCCGCCCACCAACATTTTTGCACACAGTAGTTGGTTACCTTTATAGCAAAATTAAAATTCTGAATAAGAAAAAGGGAATGTTATAAAATTCAAGTCTATGAAAATCCAATATTGAAATAATGTTACTAGGTATCGTCCCCGCTCGGTGCCCATACAACTGTCTCCAAGTATCCTAATTTATGAAGAAAACCTAATTCAAAAGAATTTCAAATTCTTTAAACATATAGAGGCTCTAGAGCAAGAAGTGAAGAGAGACGAAGGAATGCCACCAAAAGGTGTAAAGGGTTTCTTTAGGCAGCAGCAGAAGAAGAAGACCGCCGGAATCTCCAAGCCCAAAACTTCCAAAAAATCTTTGCCTCCAAAACATGCTGCTTCTCTTCATCTCCAAGGTTTCTCCTTTCATTCTTCTCGTAATAGTAAATTGGCTATAGTTTCTTATAATTATATTTCCTCCATCTATATTCCAATTTGAAGTAGTGATAAAGGGTTTTATTGCTTTTGGATGTTTAGAAATTACTACTCATAATAATTTTCGATTATTATTTGCAATGGTTAAGATGATCACGATAGGGATGAGGAGGTGTTGAGGCAGTTCGACATGAACATGGCATATGGTCCGTGCGTTGGTTTGACCAGAATATCTCGGTGGGAACGTGCCAATAAACTGGGTATGAATCCTCCCAAAGATGTGGAGCTTCTCTTGAGAGCAGGCAAACTTAAAGGCATCCCCTTGTGGGAGGGCCGCCTTTAGCTCTTTGCTTATTTGTGACCTTTGTTAGTAGATGAATGAATGCAAACTAGACTAGTTATTTGGCTCATGTCAAACTACCCTATATAACTTTAAAATTTAATGACGATTAACATCTTTTGAACAAAACATTTTTGGGCTTTCAATATGATATGTTTTTTTTTGTTTTAGTTTAGATCTATTAACTTGTGATTTTACACGTTAACTTCTAGCCCTTCTGAGCCTTCTCCATACAACAATTAGAATTAGGTAGGGGGCTAGTTGCACCCCTCATTTTCTCATTCACACTCCAATTCACTCCATAGTTAAAAAATCCCATTAAAAATCATATAATTCTGAGTACACCCCTTTTGTATATTTTTTCAAAAAAACTCAGACACTCCAAACACAGTAAAACTACAAAAAAACATACCACAAACACTTTACATGAACTGTGAATTAAGTTTTTACATGAAATGAGCATTAAAGCCTAAGCATTCAACAATAAAAGTAAGCTAAATAACTAAGAACTAAACATTTGCATCAATCGATGAACTCAACAATCATTGTTTCGCAATTGGTGAAAGAGGTAAGCATATTGAACTTCTCCATCTCTTCTAGATATTCCATCTCTATAGTCTAGAATTTTCGTCGTCCATTGATATAATGTGGTGGCAGTGGAAGAGAGAGAGGAAACAGAGCAAGAGAGAAGAATAGTGGAAAAGGAGGGAGTTGAGCAAATGTTCACGCCATGGAGTGTTTATTAGCCTAAGATTTTTTTGGTGAACTGTGGGGTGTGACTGGAAAAGTAAGGGGTGCAACTAGCCCCCACCTTAGATTTAATATTAGCCATCAAGCAAAGAAGCAAGAATTAGATGGGCAAAGGGATTGTTGCTGCTTACCTGAATAGTGATGTACTTATTTCGGTTCCCCTTTTTGTTCCACGTACTTGTCGAACTGCAAACCAGATAACATTTCTATGTAAAATAAAATCAATCTTGAAATAGATAAATGTACTGTACAGCAAACTTACCAACTTACCTACATAGACTCGTCAGCTGACCTCGTCTTCAATTTCTTGACCCCCTGGATGAATTAACAGTGCAGCATATAGCTACTCTTTTTCATGTCCACCATCATCATAACAAATGAAACAAAATTTTTTATTTAAAATTAGAGCAAAGCCATTAAATAGCACACTATGATCACCCAGCCTAGAGAGATCCCCATGGATGCTTCACAAACAATCATCTAAAAGGAAATTTAATAAACCTTAGTAATTGTGTATAAAACAACTATAACACAACAAATTTGGAATAAACTAGTGACATGAACTATATTCTATATTACTGTGCTGTAGCTACCCATGCATCTGCAGGTGGTGCTCAGTTTTCCTTCCTTTTGGTTTTGATACTTGGATTATCTGGGATACATGATGACCAATATAGTGGCAAAACTGTGCATGCCGCTTGTATTATAAGGCCAAGTGGCAAGCCCGAGAAATCATTGCCAGTCACCCCAACACAGGATGCAAGTGCCACGCCTAAATATCCACTTACTATAAATGCAAGGGCAACAGCAGACATAAGAAATGCCATTAATGATCCTTCACATCCTCTTGGACAGAGCTGGGCCAATAGAACACTAAAAGGTAGAATCTTAAAGAAGTATAGAACCTCCAGAAAGCCCGAGAAAATGACAACATACACAGAGTCTGGTAAACCCATCTTTTGATATATCCTTTTCACGAACAGAATATCTGAAAACATGAGAACCGCTATAGTGGCCTGAATGGCTGAGATTAGTTTCCTTGGTGGAAATGACTTTAAGTGTTTATTATACACAACACCCCATAGCAGCATTGATACCTGCCCGATCACCTTGGAGATCCCCAACACCGAAGTTTCAATCTTTAGATACTGTGTTTGATAGAAGAACATGGTACCTGTCAGGGCTGGAATTATGGCATAAGATGCTGCAAACCAGGCTACTGAATAAGAAATCTCAGGCTTCTGTAATGCAATTAGGAGCTCTGATAACTGCTTTCTGATCCCAGTACTGGATGGACTCTTGGGGAGGTCAAGGGAGCTTTCTCGAATGGAAATTGTTAGGAAAAACTGTATACTAAGAAGAATGCCGAACAGCAAGAACATTGCTTGAGGGGAGAAGCGGTCAATGGCAATACCACCTAGAAGGTTACCAAGCACCCCACCAACTGAGGAGGCCATCCAAACAAATGATTGTAGCTCACCTGAAGAAGATGACTGTGAGTTCTTTAAAGAGGAAGTGGGCTGTTTTCCAGTCTCCGCAACGATGGCATCATTTGCAACTTCAACTATTGAAGCACCAAGATTTCCAAGGAGGAGATATAGGGTGATTAAGAAAACTGAGCTACTTGACGGGGGGAGAAATGCAATAGCAAGCCATGACACCGCTTGCAAGAAAGCTGCACACCATAAGAAGTGGTCAAAATTATGATAATTTCCAACTCATGTCAGCCACCAGTACAAGAATCTTTATTTTTATTTTATTTTTTCTGGAAAATGCTTTTAAATTTGCTTCAAACTGTAGCAAGAGTTTAACAGAGTTCTCAACTCAGATCTATAATCCAAGAATTCTGCTTTAACAACAAAAGGTCAGTTTTTATAAAGCCGCCAAATACAAAGGATAGGAAATATATGGAGTACAGTAATTATATATGCTATGAAGCACTAGTTTGATACACAGCCAAATCTGTGGTTTATAGAACTTTAATAAGAGGAGTAATCAAAGAGAAACTAAAAATGGCCACAGAGTTTAAATACTTGGGTATAAAATATATATATAAAAAAGAGAAAAGAAAAAAGAAGAAGTATTTAATTCGTTTATGTTTTTTTTTTAGAAATGAGGATACAAGAATGTGGAAATAACATCAGGAACACGTGGTAGAAAACGAAAAGAGATTCAATTTGAAGAATAATTTTTGCCACAGAATAAGTGATATACTAGTATCATAATTGGATTCTGGAATTAAAAAACAGCACCATATGAAGGGGAAAAAAAGAAGAAAAAGAAATGAAGAACTTGAATGGTAATAGTTAGGAATTACCTCCAATGGCGATGTACGGGAGGCGATGTTGGCCGGAGATGTAAAAGGAATCGGAGAGAATACCGTAAAAGGGTTTGGCAACCATGGGGAGATTGGCGGAATTCTGAAGGATCTGGAGGGTAGAAGAGTCCACTCGGAGGCCATCTTTGAGGAAGAAAATAACACCCAACCATGGCAAACACCTCATTCCCTGTACCCAAAATCCAAACCCTAACATAAACCTCCTAATTCTCCCAACATTTTCTGCTGCTTTATTACTACTATCACTTGTTCTTGTTGTTGTTGTACCTGTTCTCTGAAAATCACCATTAGATGATACCACCATATCTCCACCTCGAAACAAACAACCGGAGATGGATATAATATATTCTTACAGAGTAAATAAAATAGATCCAGACAGTGAAGAAGAAGAAGCGGGATTCAGAAATTTATATATGATACCAGCCAGCTAAAAAGGAAAAAATTAATTATTTGAATATGCTCCGAGATACGTTTTACTTTTTATCCAAAATATTTATTTATGAGAAAATATTATTGATATTTTAACGTATATTTATGATATTTTTATACGATTTTTTTTATATGAGCACATAGTAAATTATAATTTTATGCGAGAGAAATCATGTAAAAATATCGAAAACACATATATAAATAGTGTTTTCCTTCATTTATTATTATTTATGCAAAATATTATTAGTAATTTTTTATTTTTATTTTATTATTATTTTTAATATCAAACCATTACAACTGGATTTCTAATTAATACTAAGACTATATTTAAAAGTATAAAATTATCTTTAAAACCATTGTTTTATAAATATTTATCTAATTTTAAAACAAAGATTTACAGTATTTTATCCAAAAAAATGAAGAAGAAATCTTAACCTATACAAGTAATAAGATTAAGAGTCCGGCTATATATTACAAAAATTTCCATCGAATTACTATTACGACGTATATTAATACTGAAGATTGCACAAGACTGAATAGATATTATATTAAGTACATCGTACAATTATTATTTGCCCCTTTACCTAATAATTGATAGTCATTATTCTCATCTTCTCTTCACACATATATATACATTCATACTTTTTCTCTCTACATACTACTCCGTTTGTCTATTTTATGCACTCATACTTTCTCTCTCTTCCTCTCTCCACACATATATATGCACTCATACTTTCTCTCTCTTTAGACTATTTGTCTATTTAATGCACTCATACTTTCTCTCTACATACTATTTCATGCACTCTTTTTTAAACACCTTTTTCATATTTTCACTAATAAGGGTATTTTAGTATTTTTATCACATATATTGGTATCTGTGTAAAACTCTAGAACAGCAGATAATTTGGGACGGAGAGAGTAACTCACAATAAAAAAAAGTATCATATAAAGTTACAATATATATATATATATATATATATATATATATATGTATGATTTTCCCAAGAATAATAAAAGATATTCGGGGACACCTTTATAGTTTTTGTTTTGCGTTAGCTTTTGCTTTTTTAGGTTCAGTATCCATCCATAGATCCCCATGTACCCGTCCACCCGGCTTTATTAATGTTCATTTATTTAAATTTAAAAACCATAAATTAAATCTCATACATAATAACCTACATATACATATTACTAGTGGTGTAACATTGTACATTAATCTAAATTTACTACATGGTAACGGAATAATTAAATATGAGAAATTTATCCCTCTTCTTGATTCACATTAAATAATTAGTTGACTTATAATTTTTTGGTCTTTAGTGTGAATTCTATAGAAAATTTAATTGGTAACTAATATTTCTCAATTTTATACACAATTTATTGCACGAAAAGATTTATATATATATATATATATATATATATATATATATATATAAAGATGTATTTTGATCTATATTTACTATTATCTCATTTCTAAAATTAGAAATATAATTTGATTTTTGAGGTCAAATGACTGTATGTTAAACTTTTAATTTATGTGAATTTATTTAGTTTCAATTGATAAAATTATTATAATTGGATAGTATATAACAAAAATTATTAATAACAAAATTTATTTCATTCTTAACTTTGATGAATTATCTCAATTTTAAAATTTAATATGTCATTATTTGACTTTAAAAGTTAAATTGTATCTCTAATTTTAGAACGAATGGAGTATTAAATATATTAAGTTAAAAATGATAGCATGACGATAAAATTAAGATAAGAAACTTGAAAATTTTGTCATTTTTTAATAATGTTTTCAATAAAAATAAATTTATTTATTTGAAAAAGATTGCAAAATGGTGGAACATAGATTGCTTATTATTTATTTATTGATTTCCATTTGCCGCCACATTAATATTAATTTATTATATCATTGTAAATAAATAAATATTAAGATATTCATTCATTCGAGTATTTTTCGCCCAACCCAATTGGCCCAACTTTACTTGAATATTACTCAAAGGACCTTCTCATAAAAATAAAAATAAAAATAAAAATAAAAATAAAAGAGAGTAAAGAAGCAAGATGGGGGTGATTATTTTTTATTTATTTGCATGCCTCTAAATTGAATTCCTATTAATACTACCACCCATTCAAATTATAAAGTTTTCAAATTCAATTTGAGAAATTTTCACAATTCAAATTGAGATGATTTATTAAAATTTATGAATCTTATAATAAATAATATTTTTTAAATATGGACAAAGATTTAATAAATACATATTAATTTTGAGTTTAAAAATATTTTATATAAACTACAAAAAGTTAATCATAATTATATATATATATATATATAGACCTGATAAAAAACAGAACAAATTTTTTTTTTTTTTGCTTTTTTTTTTTAGAATAACTAAAAAAAATTAATATTTTATGGAACTGAAATTTTTTCATAATACAATGTTTTGGGCTTAATTTAGATACCTATACCAAAAAATATATGTACAGACCGTACAGACATATTTTGTTATATGTATCCAAATCACACCCAAAATACTGTATTATGTAAAAATTTAAATTTCATAATTATTTATTTATTTATTTATAGTTGTTTTTTAAAAAAAAAAGGTCCGAATTTTAGTCCGGTCCAGGAGTTCGGACCTGATCCAACCTCTATATATATATATATATATATATATATATATATATATATATGAGATTAATAGAACTACACAACTGTTGCAAACTCCCAAATGTATACAGTCTACGATCATAGAATAGTCACTCTACTATCTGAAAATTAACTCTACGTTTCTACAATAATTATAAAGTGACTATTCTACGATCATAAATTAACTTAACTCTACGTTTCAATATATAATTATTGAAATGAAGAGAACATATGATTACTTATTTTTATATTATTTTATATTTTCAAAGGGAAAGAGTACTCAATTTAGGGTTCACTTGATTAAAACTGATCAGTAGTGTTGAAATTGGGGATAAAACTGGCCGGCTAGTTGGCTGGCTCCCCAAGTAAACACCCATTATTTCTACCAACATATTATCCCCTGAGCAAATCTATAGGTACATCAACTCTACTCCCTCCTTCCCGATACACAGGTCTAAATGTCGTTTTGGCAAAATATATAATTCACTCTCCAAATATCGAACGCAGTTCTCTCTCTTCTCTCCCCGAAATCCTTTCGTTCTAACCCAAACAACCTTTCTCTCTCCTCTATAATTCTATTTGGCCCAGTAATCGCTTGCTGAAATCACTTAACCCCCATTACTTGCTGAAATCACTCAGCCCCCGCCAGCCTTGCCATCTCTTTATCTCTCTTCCTCATCTCCGACTGGCCGACCGTTGTAAATTGGAATCCTTAGACCCAAATTGGAATACTTAGACAAATTGTTGTCTTCTCCATCACTACTACCACTGAATTGTTATTATAACAGCTATTCCTCAATAAATTTGTACTGCCCAAAAGTCGAATTCTTTAATGGGTCTCCTCCTCATAAGCATTCCCATTTCAAATGTGTGCTCAATTTACTGAAATTATGTGTCTTCTAAAAAGGAATGATCGATTTAATTTGTTTCTAAGTTAGAATGACTATTCGAGAAGAGCAGGGCTAGGGGCTAAGTAATTTCACTCGAACAGAGCATTTTGGGAAGGGTAGAAGAGAAGAGAGAGAAATGTGTCAGAGTTGGAGAGAAGACCTAAATAAAATAAAAAAGACAGACAAGTCTGCGATTTATATTTTACCACAATGACATTTAGAACTTGAGGATTTCGGGGAGAGAAGAGAGGGAACTGTGTTAGAGATTTGGAGTGATTAATATATTTTGCCAAAACGACATTTAGTCTTGTGTATCGGGAAGGAGGGAGTAGAGTTGATGTACCTATAGATTTACTCTTATCCCCTCCTCCTGTCCAAGTTTACACCATTTATAGTGAGCTCAATTTTATCATCTGGCTCGAGAAAACAAAAAGGTCTACCAATTTGGGTCTGCTAAAAATGGTCAAGATTAAGACTGATAAGAATGGCTCAATTCTTGAGATAATTCCAGTCCTGAGATCATCTAAATGGTGCACGTATCAACAAAACAAGACTTGACAACCTCTTTTATCACAACCAAGACAACGACACGCATTGCATTTGGTGCCTCTGTATCATACCTACTCAATCACAGTAAGTATGACTCGACAACAGTCCGCCCAAACTTCTCTTCAAAATCTTTAGGGGTTTCTATCTGGAAAATGTGACAATGAAAAGAAGTTATCAAGAAATTTCTAGAGAATTCAAACAAGGAAAAAGATCCACCTTTTAGAGATATAGATCCTACTACTTACCGCATTTAGAGCCTTAAAAAGGGCTTTAACTGTGTTATGGGGATTCCTTGAGCCAACAACCTGAATAAAAGTTGATGTTAGAAACAAGAGCATAATTTTAAGAAACACCTTTTGCAACACGGGTGGAGGTGGGGATTCCTTCAGCTCGCTTACCTTAGATTTCACATTTCTAAAACCAGCTAGATGTAATATAGTTTGGACATGTCTGCCTGCTGACATTCCTGATTGAGTTGAGCCAGGCCAAAGATACACCTGAGGAAATAAATATACAAGCTGAAGGTTGAGTGGGCGGGCTATTGTTGTGCCAAGATAAAGATTTTGGTGGGGAGAGGTATTTAGGAAAGAGAGGAAACTAGATAAATGATTAGACACCTTGGTTTTCTTATATGATGCTTGAATTGCATGTGCAATTGTGTGCTCGTGACGCTCTACATAATGGAGATTCTGAAAGCATTTCTCGCGTGCCTGTCACAGAATCAATCAGTAAACAAAGATAACATAGCACGCAACTGAAACAAATGTAGATATAATAATATGCACACAGCCTTTTAGAAGTGGAATCCTAAAATTTGATCAACATCACCGAGGACTTCAATGGGAATCCTCCTCCTCTTGAGATATTAAGGGAAATTATATTATAGACTGATTTGCACGCAGATGCCTCTCAACTCTTCTGTGACCAACTACTAATTTGACAATGATGCAACAAAAGGACAAAATATATAAACAGTGATATCCAATTATTTATTTTACAAACATGTAAGGTTATTAACACAATGAAAACCACCAAATGGATAGACAGCTCTATTAAGATGGTTTAGAAAGGGGAAATGAGATACTACTGTAGATTCGCAAATCAGCAGCGTATTTCTAGAAAAGATTATCATGTTTGAAAATCACCAAAAAAGAAAGAAAAAAAAAGAGCCTGCTGAAGTAATACACTGTTCTGGTTCTGCTTCTTCGTACTTCAATCTAGCTAGCTCAAATACACGGAAACATTATGGTTCCCTTTGTTGAATCACACACTTAAACTATGCCATAAGTCATAAAATACATAGACTGCAAATGACACTAGCACCTTCCTGAATTATAGTGTGCGTGTGTATATATAAAATACCGGAAACTGCCATGCTGTCATTCACACTATTAGAAACAAGGGAAAATGATTTTCCAAAAAAAATGGTAATAGTACAGTTTTTCACCAAGTTGTACAGACAAAATTAAAAACTTGATGAAGAAATAGAATTTGAGAATATAAAGATGTATCCGCTTAGAGAGAAATTAAGGATCGTGGTAAATTAGAATATACATAAAATATCTAAGATGTTATATGACAGAGTCCAAAATTTGAAGAGAAATTACCCTGCATACTGGATTCTTATCATCTGAACATAAACTAGGCCAGCAGAGCCAACGAATTATATGAAAAGCACAAATCCTAAATAGCATGATCAACTGAGACACATCACGACAATACCTTCTGAATGGCAACATTAATTGTTGATGCTTTTGCTTCTGCAAAACCAATAACACCATGATAGTTACCACATGCTACTATAGCAGTGTAGTTTTTTAGTTGTCCTCCCTACAGCAGAAATAAATTTAAATCATGACCATATTATTTGATCAATAAATGGAAAGTCCCAAAGAGTCGTAAGTATTACCTTCGTTACTTTAACAGTTCGATTGACATCAATCATTTTCTCATCAAAACCCTGCCAGTATCAAACAACAGTCATCGTTACAATATTGATGATAAATATGCACACTACTACATAACAAGAAACAAACAAAAATGACGACACACATATATTTGGAAGTAAATGACAATATAACAGAGATGGCTGCAGAAGTAAATATCACAAAAGGACAGCAAATAAAAGTAAAAAGCACTAGAAAGAGAAAACCAAAAGGAAAAAAGAGAAAATGAAAAAAATAATAACTGGGGCAGAAGAAATCAAAACACACTTGTCAATAAGGAGACAGCAATGAAATTGGCCTTAAAGGTAACAAGTTAGCTTTTATCACTTCAGAATGTAAAACCTCTCTACAGGAGCATCAAGTGGTTTAGCTGAAAATGTTCAAAAAAATATTATACAACTTCATCTCATTGTCCATGGACCAACTCTAATATCTACACAAATGAACTTCTCTATTTCATCTCATCATCCTTCAACAAAGCACTAAGTTATCATCCAACTTCCAGAAGCCACATAATCTGCATCATTAAGCTTGATGGGTACATGTCCACATAATTTGACTGCTATCTAGCGATCATCAGGCAGTCCAAAATAACTTCCCCACTTCATCTATCGACATCATTTTCATTAGAATTCTCCTTTCAGACTTCCTTCCCTTATCCATTAAATGGTCAAAAGATAATAATGACCATTCAAGTAACCACATACCAGTAATACATGACCAGCTATCTCAATTAATTTGAAACCTCCTCTATAGTTCCGTGCATGTAGTCTATTAGATTTCTCCCAAGTTACAAGAATGATTTCCAGTGAATTTAACAACCCTCTACCAACATAAACAGCCATCTAACCATTAGCTACGATATTGTAACCATGGCTTTCAGTGATGGGAATTAAACTTGGATGAAACATGAAGCGACAAAAAGTAATTTACCTAATTAAAAGAAGCTCTTCTTAAACATCATTCACGCACAAATAAGTTGATAAGCTTACCCTTGCAGACATCTATATAAATTCCTTGTGAATACGTCATATAGAAAACTCAGGTACTCTTACACACATATAAGAGGATGGTTAAGATTTTAATGATTGAAAATAATTTATGAAAATATAGTGGTAAAAGCATAATTCATAGTGCCCACCATATTATCTAGTAAGTATGAATACAAACATATCAAATAAATATCATCAAGCAATACTTCTAGATGAGAATCATGGAAGAGACCACAAACCCGAAAGGATGAAGTTGATGAATTTACTTACTATCATGTAAACAGGCCTTCTCTTCTTCTCAGTCAAGGAGCTTCTTTCTTCGGCAAGATCTTTAATCTCCCCCTCAAGTACCTTACCTTTCCTCCCGAAAGTATGACCCAACTGCCCTAACTTCTCTTCAAGAAGCTTATCAATAGCATTAAGCTTCTCTAACAGTTTATCATCCGTCTCTTTCATGTCATCAAACATCATGTCATCATCGTCGCCATCCAGACCTGCCCCTTGTTGTTCCTTTTCGGATTTGGAATCTTCATGGTCACTCTCATGCTGTTGGGGGCCTTGGGCCCCCCCTGTCCGGTCTGGAAGACACCATAATTGGCGGGATTATTGGGATCATAAGCTTCCTTCCACTCCACTAACCGAATTGCCCTATTTAGCTTGTGTTGGAGAAGGAATTTGTCCTTCCCAGTCGCCTCTTACAGTCGGTTCATCAACTCGCCAATTACTCTATACTCGGCGAGGATGAAAATGTTTTTTCTCAAATTCGTGAATTATGTTCATCCACTTAAAAGAATCATCAAACGTCTCTGCCCAGATAATAAATTAATCAGTCATGTCAAAATTAACTGCATTTATAATTCATGAACTGTGTAATAAATAACTGGATTAATTCTACATTTTTAAAGCCAAAAAGATTGCATTTTTCCACGGAATAAGAAAGTGAAATGTTAAGTCAGCAAATTACTGGAGACATCGAAGTTCTTGAGCAGCTCTTCAAAGCGCTTGAACTTCTTCTCGGACTCGTCCCCGCATTTCTGAATAGCCTTCGGGGAGAATCTCTCGTCATCTTCATCACTATCAGAGTCAGTGGGCTCTTCGTGCCTCATGAGATTTCTATCGCCAGGGTCCTTTAGATTCTCCATTGCAATCTGCTTTTCAAGCTTTTCGATAAGTGGGCCGACGCCCATGTAATCCTCTTCGTCCTCAGCGTCAATGTCGGCGGTGTCTAGTCCCTTTTTTATCCTCTCCTCTCTCTCCCTCTGCTTATCTAGCTCCACCTGCCGCAAAAGCCTCGTGGCCGGGTTTTCGTCCGAGAAGAATCGGGTCCCAGCGAGGCCGCATTGAGAATTGGGAAACGGTAGGTTTTGGAAATGTCGAGGGTTAGCAGTAATTGATCTTGCAATCGAAGAAGAAACGGAGAATGATCTGGAGGAGCTATTGACGAAACGAATTTGGGTTTGAATGAGACGTGACCATGCTGATACTCGCGATTTGCTCATTGCTGCTGCTGCATCGTCAATCAAACCAAGAATTTCATAAACCCTTATATCAAAATTTATTATAGTGCATACATATTGTATTTATATAGTAAGAGGGAAGTATGAGACTGGGAAATGCGGATTACATGTGGGTCTTTGAGAGAGGAGGCGGCTAGGCTAGGCTAGGCTAGGGTTCTGGGTTTTTATTTTGGAACAAGTCTAATATCAAATACACATGAATTATTGTTTATTTTGCCAGAAGTTTTCCCGACCCACCACTAACACTTTGTTAGTGATATTTATTTAATTATTTAAATAAAAAGGAATTTTTTTCCCTTAAAACCTTTTCTACTCTTGGTTTGTAAGCACTTATAGTTAAATCCTTGAGTTGAAGCATGCAACTTTATTCATGAGGTAGAGAAAAATCAATTCAAAGGTTTTCCTGTGCTTTATCTAATGAAAAACTATGCAGCACTAGTGACATAATAGATGAGTTCAAGAGAAGACACGAATATAGAGAGAAAAAGCATAATAATCAGCTATCATGTTAATATAAAAAGTACAAGATTAGCGAAAAAAGAGATACATGGTTTTCTTCCTATAAATTAACTTGAATGTACTTTGGACGATATATTTGTAGTGCAAATGTGATCACATTGTAAGACTGGTCTTCTCAATGAATGATACATAAAACTTTGGCTACATTTTACAAGCTCTTACCATGTGTTGAACCCTTTCTCAGTATATATGTACTTATAACTTGTTCCTCATGGAAAAAGATATGAGAGATACAACTTCTCTTTCTATATATATACAGGAATTTTTTACCGTTGTAGAAAAAATATCAAATCAATGTTTTACCAGCATGGCCTCTAGTCGTTTCTTCCTCGCAGCATGTTTTAGTTTCTCCAACGCAACAAGTCCAACTTGTCTAACCCTTTCCCTGGACAAACCTATCCTGCAGGGTTATAGAGAATATAACATACGATTAAGATTGAAACTTGGAAAACACCAGAAAAACACACTTTCATTTAAGATACTCATAGGAAAGAAGCACGCGTACTTGCAAGTACGCGTGTGACACACAATATGAAACACGAAATCTAGAAACTACGATACATAGACAACACGCATTCAAAACACATATATGGTCTAATTTTGAATATCTATAAGTGATAGCCACCATTTTAAACCTCTTGATCATTCTAAAGTAGACATGCACTTAAGTACCCCCAATATCATTTGGATTGCTGTAATCAGAGGACAAGCTAATTATGTGTTTAATATTATCACTTTCTAGCCAGTATAATATGACAAGATCAACTCTGAGCAAATTCCAGAAACTAGGTGACTAATCCATTGCTTAACAAACAACCCTGTCAAAATCATCATTCAAATTTGTTCATAATGCATATTTTGAGGCAGGAATCTATGTTTGCACCTTTTACTTATATCCTCCCAAGTAAGACATTCATTGTCCAAACCATAGTAAAGACGGATAATCTCTCTCTCCCTCTCCCTTAATGTTGTATTCATGAGCCTGTTTACTTCATCCTACAAAATAGAATTAGCACTATATTAGTTGAGGAAGACAATGTGCATTAGTTATAGCAAAACTAAAACACAGTAAGCTCTAAGCAGTCAACTGGCTTCTAGTTCTGGAGCAAGTCAGTAGAGATAAAACAGAATAGGGAACCCAGTGAAACAAAATCAAAATCATGATGAGAACTGTAAGGAATATTAAAAGTCTATAAATCCAATCAAGGAACTATCATTGATTAGGATTTTCTGGTTTGATGTAAATGCAACTCGTATGAAATAATTATTTCTAACAATAAGCTTAATAAACTTAGTAAAAGGAAAAATATTATATAAAATTGAACTTGTAAATTCTTTTCTTATTATAGTATCGTTATCTGTTGTGACGCCCCCAAAATTAGGTATACATCACCCATCTTGGGTCGTCAGATACATGGTACAGAATTCAAATACAACTTAATAATACAACTGTCGTGTTCAATATGACAAAACATAAACTGTGAGTTTGAATACAATTATTGTCTACTAGAGAGTACTATCCATACTCAAAAGGAGTCCTCATTACATTTATTAACACACTGTTACATAGAATAGTGAGGACTACTAACTAATACTATCATTCGGACCATCACTCCGTTCCCCGACTTGCCCCAGCTACGTTCTCATTTCCTGAAGAGAACAGTGAAAGAAAGGGTGAGTTCAACTAGCCCAGTAAGAAATATTATGACTAAGATAATGCAGAATAAATTATCATTAGCCTTCAACAATGTTAAACTGATAAAATATAATAAACATCAAGTTTAACTGCAGCGGAACAAGCAATCCATTAAAAGAGTCAAGTAGAAAATAAACTCTACTATCTTTTATGATTTAAAAGGTTTTTCAACACTGTGATCGCTGGGACTCAACTTAATAAAATAATCCACATCATCGAACCACCCCTGCACTACGGCCAAGGATATTCGTGTATTCATTAATGGTCATGATCATGCCAACAACTGTCCATCAACGCACTACGGGCCAATGAGGACTTTTACCACATCATTTGTAACATTACGGTCATAATTATACCGAATAATCCCTGGTCATAATCATACCAAGTCCATCTATGCACTACAGGCCACATATGACTTTTAACATTTTATAAACATGAGGATGATGCCAATGATATAAGAATTCAATAAAACAAGTTCAAGAATTAATTTATCCAAAAAATAACAACGTCCAAATTGTCAACATGATATTGCTTTGTGGAGTAAAATTCAAGAATGCTTAGAAGAATATTTTCATGAAAAGATATTGGATGAAACGCAATTATCAAGGATATTCCACAAATTTCATGGAGTACAGAAGTCAAAACTTAACCAACTGAGTATAATAAAGAATGGAATAACAAAAGAAATCACCATGCATGCGATAGACCGCACAGACAGGTTATTCCAACAGAATAATAAATAATGGAACCAGGTCCGGCGTAAACGCACAGACAGGATATTCCGACAGAATAATAAATAATGGAACCAGGTCACGTGTAAAACACACAGACAGGATGTTCCAACAGAATAATAACAAGACGGAACCAGGTCCGATGTAAAACACACAGACAGGATGTTCCAACAGAATAATAATAAAAACGGAACCAGGTCCGGTGTAAAACACACAGACAGGATGTTCCAACAGAATAATAGAAGAATGTCACCAAGTATAGGGTAGACCGCGTATACAGGTTATTCCAACAAAATAATAAGAAATGGAATAACAACAGTTCTCTTCATGAATAAGAAAGAATAACACCCCTTACCGTTTTAAAGAAGAGCTGAAATAAGGAAGTAGTTAAGTAGCAGCATACTCTTCTTCTCTCTCTCTATAGTTTCTCTCTATAGTTTCTCTCTCTAGAGTTCAGTGAATTCGTAAGAAATAATGAAGGAATGAGCAGCTATTTATAGAAAAATAGAATGCATAGTAACTAATCCATGAACGGTCCAGATTGATTACTTTAATCTGACGGTCCATATTTAAAAAAAAATATTTTAAATAAAATATAATATATTCTATTTATAGAATAACTTTAATAAAGTATTCTGTTTTATATAAAAAAATGTTTCTGTTTTATTACGTTAATAATACGAATAAAACAAAACGTCATTATCGCTAAATAATTCATATTATTAACTGACAATAATTGAATCAAACTGAGTGACTTCTCACATAAGCATTAATAATCAATACCGTGTGCTACTATGCAACCACACGTATTACTGTACTTTTACTACCGAGTAGTTCAACAGTAACAATGGTAAAACTTCCGCCGTTATTTTTAATAAAATATTTTTGTCGTTTTCTCAATCCGACAATAATTCCGTTGTGGGGTCCACCAATGATTGTGCCGTTGTACGAATATTCCCTGTTAAAACGAATATTTCCCGACCAATCGAATATTATATAACAACTTGCGTACTTTGCAAAATTTATAAATATTACCCACAACTATAACATTATATCAAATTAACTCCATAATATTCAAAAATGATATTTATAAAAAATTCATATTTATTTATAAAAGTTGGGGTCTTACATCTGTGGACAGATACTTGTACATGTATCAGGAAGAAAAAAAACAGCATCAAGGCCCAAGGGTACTTAGAATAGGTAGAGCTAAGGACAAGCCTTCAAAGATGAGGCACATGTCTAATGTGAGCCTCAGTCAGGTTTCAGCTCTTGAGCTTAGGTTATGAAGCACACCTACCAAGAGCCAAATACCTTGGTATATCAGCCTTAAAATTATACCATTCCAGTGTCCTTACTGGACCTTGCATTAAGGTGAGAAAAGAACAAGGTACTGAAAACATGTTGTAGTCATGTAAACATACTGTGGTTACATCATGTTTTTAAACAGGATAATAAGGGATTCACTTTTTGGGTGTGCGCAAAGAAATATTAGTCATTCATCAGTTCAATAGTTATAGAACCTATTTTCCTTCACAATGAAGTAGTTTCCAATTAAGACATTGTAAACTTACAAAAACTCATAATGTTGGTTTTATTTTACTACCTTGAGTGCCCATTCATCTACTCCATGCCACGGGTTGTTCTCGAGGCGATTATCTGCAATGTACTGAGGAAAGTAAAGAAGAGTCAAAACTAGGAATTCAGTAAGTTCTGGCCAATAACCACGTCCAGAATAGTATAGAAAAAGTAATTAAGTTGTATGATGTGGTAATTCTTTTCTTTCTTTCGTTCTCTCTCTCTCTTGGGAATAGATAAGCATGCTCAAAGTATGGGAAATGGAATTAACAAGCTTTCAGATTCTTCCTTTAAGGCCTCTGCCATTTCGCCACCCTGTTTAGTATGTTGTGATAAATAGCTTTCCTTTTATAGGACAGGCATTTCGAAGAACTTTTTTAAACCAAGTTCATTTAATGAAGGAGATATAAGACTTATACTATGAAGTGTTTCCCCTGGAAGACCATTTAAGGATGGGAATGCTTCCCTATCAAGAGAGTAGACCTTGTTGATTGCCTACAAGTATAGATTTCTAAAATTAAGCAGAATGAAAGTAAAGGCACAAGTACTAGAACATTAAAGATCTCCAAAATTGTTAAGTACCTCAGTGGCATTCCTAACTTTCTTCTGGGACATGTTAAGACTTTCTGCAATTTTCTGAAAAATTAAAGTGGAACATAAGTAAATAACATGTGAGAAGTTATGAAATGAATACAAGTTAAGATCTTGATCAGACACTGAATTGGGGAAATAAGAAAGCCCCTAATGTTTATATAAAAGTAACAAAGACTAAACTTAGTCAGATAAGCATTAGGTAACTTACATCGATAGAAGGAGTTATTCCTCTTTCTTCCAGTTTGGTCTTGGCATTCCAGATTAAATTTAGTCTTTCGTGCAAATAAGTGGGCAATCTTAAAGTTCTTGAATTCTCAACTAATGCTTTTGAAACACCCTAGCAAGCAAGTGCATTGGCTCATCATCTTGAGTTTCAAAAACACTGATAAAAGCATGGACATAAAATAATGACTGATGCGATAACATATTGAAGGGAGGAACTGAAGAACAGTTGATTATGGTTTTCTTGGAAATTGTGGATGCTAACAAAGACGATAACAGAAACTTGCTTTTGGTTTAGCAATATGGAAGACATCTAATTTATTTTTTATCTTCTTCAATAGAAACCTTAAGTAAGATGAAAGCTATAACAAGAAATCATTTAAAAATTTTATGCAGTTAAGTAGAACCTGCCAATTTCACAAATTTAGGTTCACCAGTAGATGACACTGTATGGTTTCATTTCAGTGGTTATTAATTGAGTAATCTTGTAACCCTATAACCTAAACCCCAAACATACAAAAAAAACTAAGAAACCAGAAACATCATGAACCCCCAAGTATAGGTAAGGATGAGATCTAGAAGATGACCCTGTGCTCAAGCTGTTCACATATTTAAGTCAGATGCCAACTCACTTGACGTATCCACCAATAGACATAAGTTGAAATTTTGAATCCCTTTGAAGAATCAAATTTCTCAATCCCACGGAGTAGTCCAATCAGGCCTCCCTATACAATAAAATAAATCTGTTTAGTCATTGGTGTAAGAGCAAGTGACTAGCATTCTACTTCAGTCAGACACTAGACGATCACCTGAACAAGGTCGGCCATTTCAGCACCCATGTTATCATATCTTTGTGCAATAGACATTACTACACGAACATTGCTCATTTCCAGCTTCTCTCTAGCCAAAGAGCATTCTATTTGTGTGTATTGTAACTCAGCACGGGAAATCTTCAAGGAAGATGATAGTTGCTCCTCTGAAGGTTCGCATCCTAATCTTTCCTTCAGTCTGAAATAACCAAAATCACAGAAATAGGTGATTTATGATGTTTCTTTTATCAGCCAGATCATTGAAATGGTGATAACTATTATAGACAACTGCCAATGTCTTTGTAAGTTGAAGGGGTTATCTGCCACCAACTTAAGTGGACGAAAATATAACTAATTATCACCTATTTAAGGCATGATTATGTTACCACATGACTTTCTCAGCATCAGCATGCAGATAATAAGATATGAAGAGAAAAATTTTAATCCAAAACAAGTCGATGGTTAATCCTCAAAAAAAAATTTGAAAAGCAAGTACAACATTTAAGAACTGGGTTGACATTGTTAAGAAGGATCACATGACATCTACTTTGGCGAAATGTCGACAAGTATGGAACATCATTTCTTACATTTCAATCATTAGATAAACAGAAGATCATTAGATCTCCTGTGTTGGTAAATGTCTTGCTCCACAGACATTCACATTTAGGGCAGGGTGAGTACCATAACAAGTTAATGAATTAATACATTTAACAAGAAAGAAAACAATAAAAATAATAATTCAGTTACCTTGATTTCCGATCTTCTATGTGAAGACCAGTCTTAATTATTTTTGACAGTTGCACAACTTCTGTATGGGTGAGCAACTCTTCACTTATTACACCCTTCACATAACTTTTCAAATGATTCTGAAGCAGCTTTGGACTGATAATGGAGACTTGCTGCTTATTTGTACTAAGCTGCATATGATAACTTCTTTGGTTCACAACTCTCCTCCTAGTGTCTATTCTCCTCGGCCGAGCAGCTGTCCCTGAACCAGTGACCTGCATCTTCTTATGGGTTCTTTCTCTTGATGTAGAAGCTATAAGAGTCTCCTCAGTTGTCAGATTCCACTGCTTTTCCAGCATAGACTTCTGCAACAAGAGGAGAGCATCTACTGAAAATTCAGGATTAGCGATTTCATCCTCCAAGTGGTTCGAACTCTGATTCCATGGCTCTACATTTGAAGGACTAGAAGCAGTATCCACATGTTCTTTTACTGCCTTGATGGATTGTGCATCTCGACTGGAGAGAAAATTAGGGCTATAGTTGGATGACCTCTTCGCATTGATCACGTTCTTGGACGAAGTAACCTGATGGTGTGAGAACCCAAGATGATCGCTGCTACTCGACAGCTTCTCAGCAAGATCAGAGTAATAAAAAGTGGAACTCAAAAGCCTCTTTCCCGCACTAAGTCCAATAACTGCAGTGGTGGCCATTTTTTATGGCTTTCTTTTGGTTGTATTCAATATCATTTACATGCGTCTGATGAAGTGTTGACCCACCGCCATACCTCTAAACCTTAGTGATAGTCTGAGCTTTAAATTTCCCCTTGATCAATTCGTCAATCGTCCACAAAAGACTCCTTAACACTAAATACGCCGAAACAAACAACACAGAGCGAAATAGTTCAGTACAAAGGACAAGTTCAGCTTAAAGTGGCACAGTATGAGAATCAAATTCAAGCAGATTATGATAATACAGAGGTTTTGAGAATCACGTACTTGTATCTGTTTAGGTTAAATTCTCTTGCGAATATATGTGGAAAACATCGATAAACAGATTTTTAAACCGATTATATACATATTTTTGTACATAATGTTAGCTTCTTTTTTTCCTAATTACTGCTAAACTTTGAGAACCGGAAACATATCATTAGAATGAAGAAATGAAACATATACATACAGAAAGATAGATACAAACTATGATTGTATAATTACAAATTGATGAGCAAAATTTACAAGCATTTATTTAATTAGTAAACCATCATCAACACATATGTACAGAATTTATTAGCAAAGAATTTGGGTGAGTAAAAGCTGAAAATATACCTTGAAACAACTTCTGGAGAAAACGAAGAAAGAAAGAAAGAAAGAAAGGGTGGTGACGATAACGAAGTTAGTGAACGTGACTGTTTTAACTGCCTTTCAACTACTCTCTCAACCTTTCCTTCTGGAAATTGATAAAAGTGCACGTGTATAACTACGGAAAAAATTGTCCCTACAAAATATATAGACACATTTTCCACATAAAAATATCATTTTTCTTTATTTTATCTATTCTTATTTTTTATTCTTCAAATAGGCGAATTTTTCAATAATAACATAAATTAACTCGAGTCGAGCTGAGCAGTTTGAATTTTAATTTTTAAAAGAATAGGATTCAAATATTAATAAAAAATTATTATTAAATTTTAGGTTTTTATTTATATTTAAATTATTTATATTTTAAATCCAGTTTTTAGTAGGAATCTGAGCCTGAACTTACAGCCGCCTCAACAATAGTTACTACTATAAAGATCTGAATATTATTATGGTTATTAGGGATATGGAATGGAGAGATGGGATTGGTTGGATGAGATATTTGGTCTGGCTTGTGGTTGTGGTGCATACTTTCCCATGTTTCCTAAATTGCCACATCTCTATTGCCACCTTTCTTTACTTTTTCTTTTTGTGTCCTTTTCCCTCTATAAAAAAAAAGTATTTTTTTCTTCTCTAAATAGACTCACCTTTACCAATTATTAGTTGGAATAATAATGTTCTAATTTATCAATTATATATGTTTTGATTATACAGAATTTATTCTTTTAGATTATTTTTTATCTGTCTCAAAATATAAATCAATAGCGACTTTTTAAAAGTTAAATTTGAATTCAAACTCAAACTCACAATTGTGAGAATTTAATTATTTAAAAATATTACTAATTATGAGAATTATTGTTTTTAAAAATTTAATTAGTTCCAAATTTTTAAAAAAATATCAATCTTTTTATTTTAATGTAAAAAGATTATACAAGTATATGCATAAACTAGTATTAAAAACTTTGTAGGTATGTTTTTAATTTATTTTATATAGTGATTATTAAATATATTTTTTGAATTTATAAATGACTTACTATTATTTATTTTACTTTTTAATATCACATACAATTGTCGAATATTGACAATTAGTGTTACTAATGTGATTCTTTTATTATTATTAATTTAATGTTAAGTTTTTATATAATTCAAAATTTAATATTTACATTATATTTCCACACACACACACACACACACACACTATATATATATATATATATATATATATATATATATATACACACACACAGTCCGCTCCTCTAGTAAACCGGAAGGGGAGCGAATTAAGAACAAACCGACTATATCGACGGTTTTTTCCGTCGCTATAGTATAGAAAGACGATTTTTATGATATAGCGACGGAAAAACCGTCGTCATAGCCGACTGTGTAATACACAAATGTGTACATATATTTTTTCCTATATATATATATATAGCTCGGTTTTTTCCAGCGAACTGGAGGGAGCGAATTAAGAGCAAACCGGCTATAGCGACGATTTTTTCTGTCGCTATAGTATAAAAAATCAGCTTTCTACGCTATAGCGACAGAAAAAATCTTCACTATAGCCAGTTCGTTCTTAGTTCGCTCCTTCCAGTTCGCTGGAGAAGCGAACTATATATATATATATATATATATATATATATATATATATATATATATATATATATCGGGAATGATCCGTGGAAAACGTTAGCTATTAGCACTGTTTGAACTAACGTTAATATAGCCGTCCAATATTAGAGTTAATGGCTGAGATGAATGCCCAGCCGCTAGGGGGAGTAGCGGCCAACAATAAATTAAAAAATCATCTCTGCTGGCCGCTAGAGGGAGTAGCGGCCAACAAAAAAATTTGGCCAATTACTGATTATCCTAATTATTCTCATACATGCTACTTATTAATTAGTAAAATAAAATAATAAAAAATATTAAGTATAATCAGTAATTATCCTTATACTTATTAATAAAATAAATATGTATAAGGATAATTAATAATTATCGTCTTATGATTTTTAATTATAAATAGAAAATAGTGATTGAATTTATATTATATTCCTACTCAAATATATAAACTCAATCACTATTTCCTATTTATAATTAAAAATCATAAGACGGTGATCAGTAATTATTCTTATATATATGATCAGTAATTATTCTTATATATACTTATTTTGTTAATAAGTATAAGGAGAAATATAAAGATAATTACTGATTATCCTTATAATTTTTTATTATTTTATTTTACTGATTAATAAGTAATATGTATAAGGATAATCTGTTACTAAGTGCAAGGATAAGTATAAAGATAATTATTGATTATTATTATAATTATACTTATAATTTTTTATTATTTTATTTTACTAATTAATAAGTAGCATGTATGAGAATAATTAGGAAACCAATTTTTTTTGTTGGCCGCTACTCCCTCTAGCGGCCAACATAGAGGATTTTTTAGCGGCCAACATAGAGGATTTTTTAATTTATTACTGGCCGCTACTCCCTCTAGCGGCTGGGCATTCATATCAGCCATTAACTTTAATATTGGACGGCTAGATTAACGTTAATTCAAATAGTGCTAATAGCTAACGTTTTCCACGAATCATTCCCCTATATATATATATATATATATATATATATATAATGTAGTAAGAAAGAGTGAAACCCATCCTGATGCTTGTCCTGTGTAGTGTTAGTGTTATCAGTCGAAAACTTAAATTGGGTAGGGGTAGTATTCAAGTTGGAGATTTTTAGCCATCTAAGAGGATTGGATTGATGTTCCTCAATAACATCTCACTGCCAGGCCAGGCTAATTTTACCTTATGCCATGACTTGTAGAAAGGAATATACACATACATACATGCAAGAGCCGGAATAATAGATAGTTGTCAACTGAAGAATAAAGGAAACCTGATAGAAAGATAAATGTCAGGCTGCCTGCATCCCCGGTCCGGTCCGAATGGAATACAAAGATCAATCAGATGGATATTCAAAACCTGAATGAATGGTATACAATGACATTGGGGCAAAACAATTATTTTCTTTGGCTCTGCAGCTAAAAGACCAACTTAAATTCTTCAATTATTCAAATCACCAGAAAATCACATTCTACATTTTGAAACCAAATGCGGTGGAAGTGACCAGAAAAACCCCATAATCATAAATTATATTTTTGCAAGCACAATGAATGACATAATTTGGATGAGGATTCCGTAACATGAGCACACAAGGGCCAGGGGCAGGCAAAACCAATAGATACAACTTTTTCCCACCTCTCCTAACATAATCCTTGCAGCAGCAGCAGCAGCAGCAGATGATATGACACGGCAGCATCAGGAAATTCTTCCGTAGTCTTTTCTACCGCGGGAAGTTGGGGGAATATTTGTGACCGGATGATTTACCCTACGCCCTACAAAAAAGAATGACATGACTGGTTAAAACTTACCTTGTCCCCTCTCTTTAACCCCTATTGGAAAATCTATTTTAAGGAAGAAAAAAAACCCCTCTGCTTGTGCATATTCCATAATTGAATGGGAGTCTGTAACACTTTTCTTTCCCAGTTAATTAATAAAATGCATTTCATTTATGAGGGAAATATTTAGCGACTTGAAGTGGAGTTAGTAAGTACCCCATGGTGTGCCATTGCTTCCAGGAGAACGGGGACCCCCGGAATTAAAGTTGGAAAGAGGAGCCTGGACCTTAAGATGATTCCATTCAGTTCCATGGACAACCATTGATCTCCCATGATTAAACCGCTGACCGGGCTGCTGTCCCAAACGGCTAGGAGAATTTTGTGGGAGATGAGGCATGTAATGTGGAGGCTGTGTCATGTAGTGGACAAACCCACCATGCAGATCAAGAGATGGACTGCCAGCTTCTCCGTGCGTAAAGGCTTGAATAGGCCCATTTGGTCTGAATCATGAGACATGTAAAATGTTTAAAATTAAACTGAACCCTAGGTAAATATTCTTTTTTCACTCTTGTAAAATTCAAAGAACTAAACACTTTGAAGATCAAAGGGATATTCTGTAAGACAGTCGAGCTTTTGTTATTTCCACTTCGGAGGACAGCATAGTTTCCTCTATTGTACAGCTTGCTCTTTTATATACTATTTTATCTATTAAGCAGATTGGTATAAGAGTAAACGAATTTATGCTTTACCTTTGCATCATCATGTTTGAACTAGTGTTCAAGGTACCACTGAATCTCTTCCCCACGCCTACCAATGGTTCTGTAGGAAGTAAAGCTTGACGGAGATGCATTCCCTTGCCGAACTCGTGTGTTATGCCACTTACTTCTGAACCATCTCCTTGCAGAAGCAGTTCATCACTGAAGTAAGAATACAAGGGGTTACAGATGTAGGATACTTTCAAATGGACAAACACTTTCTAATATGAACAACATACTCTTTTAGACAACAATTAACCATACTTTTTCAAATTCAATGACTAAAAATCTTAAATTATAATGACAATTATGAGAAATTAGTTTCCTACACTTTATTTTACAAGTAGCTATGTGTCATACAAATCTAGGAAGCAGGGATTCTAAATTATCCCAGCGAACTGCCATATCCCTGAATTGGGAACTCCGATTCTTGGGGAATTTCTCCTCATTTATAACTTGTATTTTGAATTATCTATAAATATTTTTTATTATTGTTTATGAATTCATAAATTATATTGTTTGTTGGATGTTTGTTGTTTTCCACTTGTAGTATGTTTTATCATAGATATACACATAAATATATACATATTTAATAAGAAAATGTGTCAAATCCCCCACGCCCGGTTCCCTGTCTTCTAAGATTTGACAAATAGTCATATCCCGTATGATGCACCCGTATCCGTCCTCCTTAGATAAAAATTGAAATCCATAGCAAAATAGGGATAAGAAAATCTTGAATCCAACTCTTTAGTTGACTCACATATCACCAGGATATAATGCGACAAGTTCAAAGGTATAATGTTTCAGATGAAAGAAAATTTTATTAGAAATGAGAGATAAATTACAATGCAAAAGGATAAAAAATTAAAAAAAATCAAGCTTCACCAAATGAACCACCAAAGCTAGTGTAAAAACCCAACATGGAAAATTCAATTAGGACCTAGTCCAGAAAAAAGAAAATATTATACTTCACAAGACTAGAAACCAAGATAACAAACTAAAATTAAATAGAACCCTTGGTGTGAACTACTTTCGGCCCAGGCAATGTGTGTGTATAAAAGAGAGAGAGAAAGAGAAACTACAGTTTTGAGGCCTTCTTACTTTGTGTCAGTAACAAAAGTAGATATATAAACACATGAATGGAACAAACAGATTTACCATGTATCTGCAGAACCAAACAAAGTTGAAGGAAAACAAACAGAGCTACAAAAAGCTTGAAAAACCAGACCAAACAAAATTTCAGAGAAACAAAAAAGGTAGATTTCTAGGAAGATCAGGAAACGGAAAGCCTGACAAGCAAGGTTCATAGTAGCAATACTGTCAAACAGTTAAAGGAATACAAAAGCTGTCTCTGTCGTACTGTACTGGGGTCAGGTTCGGTAAGACAGTTTTTTCATAAATAGAGATTGAAAATCATTCCAACATTAAACATAACTTGAATGAAATATTAATTCACAACATAAAGAAAAGACAGCAATCAACACACAGTATGTCTAACAGATCCATACATGCTTTACAGAGGCTGCACTACATTGATATTTGAAGCACATGCATTCTCGGTTATGTCCAGATGATATACCACACCCAATGACATATATAACGTGATCAGAGAATGCTTACCTGTAGTTTGGATCCCAATCTCCAGGATCAGGAAGTGAGTTACTAGTCTCAGGCTTGTCATGACTGGCTTCCTTATTATGTGAGGATTGCATACTTGAACCGCGTGTTGATAAAGTTAAGGTGTTAAGAGAGGCAGAGTAGATAGCAGTGCTTGCATTGCCTCCTTTTTGCTGCCCCCAGCTTCCAGTATTTGAACATGGGTGTAAATGCAATGGTGAACCACCATGTAACGGAGAGTTTCCCTCAGTATGGCCAGAGATGGCACCATCAGTAAATTGCCTTTGAAAATAAGGAGCTGATGAATTCTCTTGAGACTGTAAACTTCCAGTATATCCCCAACTTTTTCTTCTGTTAAATTGGCCTACAGCAGCCATTTTCCCTAAAGGTGACCCTTGACTATTGCCTTGTGCGGGGGAAGTTGGACCATACTGTCCAGGAGAACCAGCTGAAACCTGACCATAGGAGCTTGGAGGAGTAAACTGTGAAGGACTAGTACCAAGGGACATAGGCACAAAGTTCCCTGATGGGCTAGCACCAAGTCCATTCCCATGTGGGTATTGATTAATCCTTCTCCTTGCATCAGGACTGGTCCCAAGTATTGGCACACCACCCTGTACATGCATATTCATCCCAGATGGGCCCGCTGGTGAAAAAAATTTAAGCATGTTACCTTTATCCCCATAGCTTCCATAGCTACTTCCAAGAGCTAGACCATCGTTATAGCTACCATGGCTTCCCAAACTGCCATAGCTGCCTGCATGTGAATATGGCACCACGTGATAATGTGGGCTATTATGGAAGCTGAGTCTGTTTCCACCTGGAACCTACACGAATTGTAAGAATAATTCAGTGACGTAAACCTCTAGTTGATGTCCATAAAGATATGGTTAGTGTAAGTGTTCAAATATCGAAAAAAATAAATAGGCCACATATTTCAGAAAGGCACCCTCACATTAGGAGAGAGACCAGCAGCAAACCAATGGCCTCCAGCTGGATGATGATTCACCCTCATGTTTTGAGAAACAGGCTACAGGGGAAAAACATAAGATAATAATAACAGAAAAAATGTGAATAGAAGATCTTTGTCTACCCAGCAGCCAGTATGTTAAAAACAAACCAGGAATTTTATGAGGGAGCCAAGGTCATACTGATAAAAGTAAACATATAATAACATTACATAATTAAACAAAACAAAGCCTAAAAGTTCAATTTTGTCTCAAGTCCAAACAGGGAGCGAAGGCAACTCAATATATAGTTCACACGAAATTCAGGATGCAACTAAAAGCATATAACTAAATCAAATGGCAGTAAGGATGCTAATATAAATAAATAATATGACAATAGAAACAAATTGCTTTCCCAATGTATAGATAATGGAAGAAAATAAACATGAAAATATGTACAGAAACTTCACAGAAGCAACAAAATCAAATCAAAGACATTAAAATTATATAGGATATGAACTATAACAGTGATCCTCCCAATATTTACTAAAAAGCCAAAACAAATTATATGGAGATCTTCTGATAAAATGTGTCTACATTCAAAAAGTATAAATTATTTCCCGAAAGTATCATCTTTAGTTCAAGATTGCTAGCTTATTCGGCAAGTTTAGAGAAATATCTACTTACCACACGAGCAGTCTCTGGAGCAGGTTTATAAGGGCACGTGAAAGGTTCCCCAGTCACAAAAGGGTGTTTAGAAGCCTGTAGCACAAACATTTAAAACATCATGTCAAGTTGCAACATAACTGTTAAGATCTTATTACCATGATATGTTAACAGCGAAAGATGATGCCTAATGAGCTCAGAGAAACTGATACCTATTTGTAAAAATGTAAGAGCCAGGGTTAAAATTAACAGCTCTTCTTCTGTCCCATTTTAATTTTTCCTTTTTTTTTTGGTACGTGTCATGGAATTTAAGCCGCGCCAAAAACAGATTTATATAATAATCCCTCCGTCCTAAAAAAAATACTACTATTTGGTTTGTTGTTGACTATTTTAGTAAGATCTGGCAGATCTACATAGGACACACTTCAACATAATCCTGTTTAGTTCTTTTAATAATAAATTTAGTCTTTAATATTTAAGAGTAATGCTAGAGGTCTCAAATTTTTTGTCTCAAATGTCATGACATTGAATATTTTAATGATAATTTATGGCATAACCAATGACATGAGATCTAACCAACCAATGTTATGGTGCACATCATTTGAGACCAAAAATTTGTGACCCCTAGCATCATCCAATATTTAATATTGAAAAGAATCATTAATTTTATTTCTTTTGCAAGTGTGACCCACGAAAACCTTAAATTCGGGAAAACAAAAAAGTCAAAAGTAAAGTAGTAATCTTTCTCTAGATAGAAGCATATAATTTTTTAGTTTTTAATTTATTTGAAAATATAATATATATATATATATATATATATATATATATAATATACACATCTTGAGAATATAAAAAGAAATGCTAAAAGTATAAAATATAACTGGATTTTTCCAATTTTTTTGCACGGTCTTAATATCTTGCAAATATCATTTCTTCTTCTTTTTTTTGGTTCACTTTGCTTGGAAAACTCCGTGTTGTCCTACCTGTAACTTTTTCTGCTTCATTTATAAGATCTATTTATATCAACGAAATGTTATCTTGGGATTGAATTAGTCAGAGACATGACAAAATGTTGAAAGGAATTGATTTAGCAAAAACTAAGACAAAACAACAGTGTTGGTGAATCAACTTTACGTAGGAGGTAATAATGGAAGGTATCTATCAATCCAGGATACATGTGGCTTTGCAAAGGGAAAAAACAAAATATCTCCTTATGATTTTTTTTACAAATTAAAATTAAAAAGTTTATAATGATAGTCTCATATGTTGACATGGATTTAGAAAGTGGGATTAATTGACATGATAGAGGACATATATGACGTAATAACTATTACTATGGTTTACAAATTTTATATGTATGCGTGTGTGTGTGATAATAGTCTCTATACGGTGATATGGATTTAGAAAATGGGATATAATGACATGATAGAGGACATGAATTGATGTAGTAACTAGTACTTATAAAGCAAGACAAACAGACGAGTTACGCACCACATAGGCTTACATCAAGAATCAACCTTCATCTACTGTCTGCTTCCTTTAATTAGAGATGGACCGCTATAAACATTCAAGGCGACATGCTATGGTGTATGCTATTAGATGAGGATATTGTCTTAATTAATTGAACTAAAGCAATGATAATACTAAACTAGAACTATGGAAAGAAGCTGGAAGCAGGAAAATATAGAATAGGGACAAAAGCTGAGTATATGGAATACACTTTAGTTAAAGAAAGTACACAAATAGCAGAAATTGAAAGATAGATGTAACAGATATTGAATGGTGAATGGTTCATTCATTTAGACAAAAGTATCCATATGAGAAGCAGATTGCATAAAATTAAATATCGTTTGGGAACGGAAGACTTGGAAACCATGTGACCTGGAGATATGAAACAGAACAGGAAAACAACAAAAGCCAGGCTGTAACAAAAAGATTTAACAGATAATAGTTCCAGGCAGACACTTGTACTATGTAAATTATATTTATTGGGGTATTCAATTTCAACTTTTCAGCCAAAAAGGTGTCGTCAAATAATTCAAACGCAAACTTTTGGTTTAGTTGTAAATTACCATAAAATGATTTATGGAGGATCAGTCGATTAAGAGGGATCAAGTCTTGAATGATTGTGGATACAAGGAGGCTGAAACTGGCGAGTCACTTGTTACACTGTGTGGTGCAATTTTAAATTCTCTTTCAATATTTATATTCAGAGTGTCATGGGCTGCCTCATTATCTCAGTCAACCATGAAACATAATTTTTCTTTTATGGGATCAAGGCTGATAATAATAATTTTGAATATGATTTTGCATGTTGGAAGGTGAAAAAGGGGTTGCGAGGAGAGAGAATCTGTGATACCCGGGGGAGGAGGACTCTCTCGGTGGAAGGAACACAGAAGTGGCATGTTTTGGCAAAGGGTAAGGAGCAAGACTTCCGTTGGCGCATTCTTTGACAACCAGGAGCTCCTAAAAAAGTTGTGGTTTTCAATTGGATGGCAACCTTAGGGTAGATTCTGACGCAAGACAATCTTTGGAAAAGGATGAAATTTATTAGGAACCAGAGTTAGATATACTGTCACGATTCGGAGTCAATAGACCATTTGCGGCTTGACTATGAATTTGCTTGTAAGCTTTGGTGTTTGGCCTTCTCAATTGTAGCTTTGTAGGTATGGAGTGAGTGATGCCAAAGTTGAAGGTGGATGTTTTGAAGGTGGCGGGGTTTGTCAAGGTCAGGAGGCGCTGGTCTTCGATTCAATATTGTTTATGGCTGTTATTGTGAACGGAGAGGAACAACAAAAATAGACTGATTCTGAATATCTGATTCTTGTTCCTGCATTTATTATTGTTTTGGTTGAATGAAGTTTTTCCAGGAGCTATTGTATCATTTGTTAATTTTTTGGCCGAGATTGATTTGTGAACATAATTTGGATATCTTGTGTGCTCCCAGCATCTCTCATGGTCTGCACATATCTTTTGGGGCTATGTTTTTTAGGCGCTTCAGAGGATTATAGTTGTTCTTATTGCCTTTTCATAATCCTTGTGTATATGGGCATCAACCTTTCTGGCAGCTTGCTTTTAATAATATAGACCTTTTTTTAACTCTTTTTTTTAATATTAAAGTTTGCATAGACTTATTTAGGCATAATCTTTTTCAACTAAAAATTTTACTTATAAATTCTACCTGTTAGTCGTTAAAATTAAGTATAAAAAAAATCATACAAAAAGTTCATGTCTAATACAAACCTTAGTACTCGAAACGAAAAAGTGAACAAAAAATTGAGTACTCTTTTTTGCAGACAGAGGGAGTATAATTTTACTTATAAAAAAAGAGTGTGATGATGTTGAGTCTCCACCAAATGGTCAAAGTCTTAATGACTACAAATCCTTTTCTACACCAGGCTCAACATGGTAAATATATTTACCAGTATATTGGCAGCCTTTTCTATGAAATGATATCTTATCTTATTCATAACTCATGTACAAGGGCTTGAGCCTCTATTATACTAGAGTTATCTTTCCTTGGAAACAGAACAGAAGAAATAATGGCAGTTGAGGAAAGTTCATTAACCTGCAAAGGCGACCACCGCTTTGCCGGATCAAACTCAACCAGTCCCCTCAAGAAATCAATTAATGCTAAACGTACTTGACTCTCTGTTACATGTTCAAGAAAACACAGATATTAGTAACTATGGAAACTCAGTAACAAAATTTCTAGTCGGTATCAACTTTTTTAAAGAAATATCAAAGCTACCTTTAACCATATCTTCCTCTGCCAAGTTTTTTCTGTAAGGGTATTTTCTTACAATTGTTTCAAGGTTCATATGATTAAAATACTCCTTCCCAATGGACGGCTTCTTCAATTCCCTCTGAAAGGATAGCAACATAACAAACAATATTTGAAGAGAAATGAAGCTCTACAAAAACATATTACGATTTAAACACCCGGGAGTAAAAATCCTAATAAATGCAAAAGCCAATAAAACAAAAAGAGTCTTGTATAATGGAAGACATGGGTTTTAGGTGAGGTCACATTCATGCAAATGGGTCAAGGATAAAGCTGAAGCAAGTTTATTGCTCACAGCCCCAAAAAAGTGTGGACCTGGTAAATGCCATTCTTTTATTCTTTTGTTAGCAAGGGATAAAAGAAACATTAAGTAGGGGTGAGCAAAAAACGGTTAAAACCGAATTACCGAACAAATTTTGTAACCGAATTATTTCAGTTATTCTTTTTTTTTTTTCTAATTTCGGTTATATCCGATTTCTTGTTTGGTATTCGGTTTCGGGTTCGATAGTAAAAATCAAGCTATTCGGATACCCGAATAAACGAACTTATTAATTAAAAATAATGATTTTATACTTGTCTGTATTCACAAAAGTCTGCCTTACCCCTTAATTTTCATTTCCCAAATCCCAGTCTCATCTCAGTTCTCAGTCTCTCCGCCTCTCTCCGTCTCAATTTTCGGCCTCCGCCTCTTCTTAAAGAGACACAGGAAGGTGTTGAAGGAGAACATCCAGGGCATCACAAAGCTAGCAATTCGTCGATTGACCAGGTGTAGAGGTGTCAAACAAATCAGTGGTCTGATCTATGAGTAGACTCGTGGAGTCCTCAAGGTTTTCTTGAAAAATGTAATCCGTGATGCTATCACATACACTGAGCATGCTCGTCGGAAAACTGTCACTGCCATGGATGTGGTATATGACCTCAAGTGCCAGGGCTAGACTCTCTACGATTTTGGTGGTTAATTTTATGGGGGAGATCTAATAATATTTCTCTATTTTTTTTTCATTTTACCCATTTTTTGTGCTCAACTAAAAAATAAAAATACTTGTGATTTTGGAGTTGGTAGTTAACAAAGATGTACTTTTGTACAATAGATGCCTAAGTTTAGTTTTCTGCTTTAATGGTGCTTTGTTTTGGGTTAACACAGTAAAATTCGGTTGTGCTTTGTTTTGGGTTAACACAGTAAAATTCAACCGAATTTTTCAATCCGTCAAGTATGTGGGGAACCTTCATTTTATTAACCGAATAATAAATATTATTCGGTAATTGGGTTATCAACTATTTCGGTTACCAGTTCGGATATCAAAATTATATTAATTTCGATTTTCGGTTATAACCGAATTGCTCACCCAACAGTAAGTCAGAGATGGCACAAAACTAGGGGTGAAAATGATCCAGAGTCGAGTCGAACAGTACATTACTCAGATTCTACTCTAAACTTTTTTAAGGTACTCGAATTCGTATTCGGATTCGAATAAAATTTTACAATCTTTGCTCAGATTCAAATTCGACTCGTTTTATTGTACTCGAGTCCGACTCAACTCGTTTTTTAATCGAACTACTCGCGAGCATTTGAGACATACACAAATTTGAACTGAATAATTTATACTATGATACTGTATATAAAATTACCTCAGTCAAGTAGTTGAAATAATTAAGATTTGAACACTTAAAATTAGATCTCAAGCCTAGTAAAAAAAATTAATGAGATGAGATGTTATTATCACTCTTGAAATAATTAATGAACTACTTCCAATTCTAAAAGTATGTAGAGAATTTAATTGTTAAATAATATATATTAAATAAATCGAGTATACACGATACTGTATACGAGTAAGGATCAACGTACTTGTATCGAGTATATATCAAGAAAAATTAGATACTCTAAATGAGCAAACAGGATGGCTCATATTTGACTCGTATAAGTGTCTGAGTATCAAAATGGATTCGAATTCGACTAGTTTAAGTATCGAATCCGAGTCTCTCGAATTTTTTGAGCCAATCCCGAACCGGGTTTCGAACCACTCGGGTTCATTCTCAGCCCTACACAAAACTTTATTATATTCCCTTTTTTATTCATTAATATACTCTTAGTGCAGAGGCTATGAGATAAACACTTACAGCTTCGTATTCTTCTTCTGTTAAAGCTTGATAAGCACCGTGCCTACTCATAGAAACCTGACCACCATTGTTTTCATGGCTGATACTCCCAATGCATTTGAAAAACTTGCTGGTGTTCTTGGCCTCTCTAAGCACATAATCAGGAGGTTGTCCCCTATAGAGTCAAAAAATGTATGATTAACCAAGACAAGAAAAAACAGTTATATTGCAATAGATTCCAAGAAATTTTTTTATTTCCTAAAGAGAACAAAATGTTGCCATGCAAATGAGGAAAGCGTCAGTTTATATACATTAATACATGACATTATGAGGCAATAATAAGAAAACAGATTCCCACATTTTCAATTTAATTAAACATGAGAAAAGAAACTGAATATCCCACTATATGAAAGTAATCCTTCTGAAATTTCATGAAGGATTCCATAAATTACAAGTTCAAATTCCTGATGGTATACAACACATATTTCTTTCTTTATTTTTCAAAAGTAATCATTTCACTTTGAAAGAAACTACCAGAAAATAAGAGGCATAATAGTTAAACTAATACATTGAAGACTATAGTGCCAATATTCCGGCACAGTAATTTGTGCCCAATACAATAGGACAACAGGTCACTCAAACACGAGTTCAAGAGTCATACCCAAGTATTTTTATCATCCTCCCGAGAAGATCAAACTCTGATGCTCCAGGAAACAGCGGCAGTCCAAGATACAATTCAGTAACTATGCATCCAAATGACCACATGTCTATAGCTGTTGTATACCTGAGGCAGGGTCAAGGTCTACACTAAACTTTCAGGAGTGATCAGGATAAAAAGAATCAAGGTTTTACCCACCAAATGTATCATGTACATAGTATCTCATGCTTAAACCAAATTGTATAACAAATGTACTTTCAAACTAAAAGTCTGAAAACCCAATAGAAAGCGTGTAATGGGGAAGGGATGGACAAACTAAATACTCATATCATGACATTATAATGTTGGATTTGTACGTCTTCGGTGAAAGATATTCTTCTATACAGTTTCAAGGGTTTTGACAGTCAGAAGGTATGAAGATTTATGTAAATGTGCTTGTTTCATCATGTTGTTGAGAGTTTTGATCAAGAAAATGCAAGGATTTTTTGTGGGTTTCGAGGAAATTCTTTATCAAGCTGGCGGTTCTTCACTTATGCCTCAATGTTTCTTTCGGAAATTTTCGTTGCATTATTTTGGTTTTCTTTTGGGAGGACCTCTTATCCTACATATACATTGTAAGTGATTCTCTCTTAATCGTTAAAATTTTCTTCTTTTACTTAAAAAAAACATATTAAATATCTAAACAAACATAAACTTAATGATCATTTTATTAAAAATTAAATTAATTGTCGCACTCGAACTATATACGAGTCTCATCTATAATATGTATTTTAGTATTAAGCATTTGTTTCACAGCATGGTTAACTTTATTAAAAATAAGATAAAAATATAATATAATAGATTTAACTAAACAAATAGTAGTACAAAAACTTCTTCAAAATACTCTTCCCTTCTCCTTAGCCCCCAACCTAACCACAAACAACATTGAGCTTGTTTTTCTCCATGCCCTTATTGATGCAGAATTCATAACCTGTCATTATAAGAACTTAAATATCATAGATCGAGCTTTGGATTTCTTAAAAATGTCTTAACAATTAATTGGTCTAATTCAACATAAATTTATAATACAGAAAAAGTAAAGAAGTGTGCATTTATATTTAACGAACAAACTTTAAAACGGTGAGAGCCACCTAGGAGCCTAGGTAATTGCTTTTTAATTACTCTACCCTCAAGTCAATTATCTCCTTCTTATTCACCTGTGGCAGAAGCATTGAGTAAGTTGTTAAACAGGACTTAGATGGCGGAGCTGTCATTTCAGAACTCAATAAAAGTTGATACTTAAAATTTCCAACCAAGTATACCACAATCCTCACAAGTTAAGCGCATTTTTCCTCGTAATTGACTTCAGAATACATCTAGTTCAACCATAGAAAGTTGCAGCCACCAAAGAAAGTAAATGGAAAGAAAAGCAATTGACTTCACACTCAAGGATACTGATATCCAAGAAGAACTTCAGGTGATCTATAGTAGCGACTCTGCAGAAGAATTGAAAAGGATTCAGATAGAAAGAGTAACAGCTTAATAGAACTAAAACACAAGTCTAGGAGAGAAACATCTATAAGGACCTGGATATAAGAGTACACAGTTCGATCTTCCATGCATGCTGATCCAAAGTCTATAATTTTTATTTCTGCTGGCTTCACGCTATTAAATTCACGAGACAAAACTATGATTGACAAGAAATGAGTCTAAAACTTGATTTTCAGTCTAACTTCACTAAGGACTCACCTAGTGCATAAAAGGATATTCTCTGGTTTGAGGTCACAATGAATTATTCCAGCATCTTTCATCAGAGCAAGTCCATGCAATATCTAATTTAAGCATAGATATCATAGAGGAAAATATGACCATTTAAAGGAAGCTACGACATCATGATCGATGCAAGGAAAAGCATGATGAGTATACCTGTTTTGAGAATAGCTGGACAATGCTCAATGACAATCCCCTAAAATGATTCAACTTTATAAGCTCGTAACTGAAAGAACAATATTGTAAATACCAGGCAGCGCAATAAATCAAAATTACAACTAAGTTGCTGTGAGTAGAGTAAAAGTATAATTGAGTAACCTTTATATTCAGCTAGTATTGAAACTATGTTATGCAACTTACAGATTAGTATCAAGCAGTTCGAAAGCAATGCACAAATGACGTTGATAGACAAAATAATCATAAATACGAACAATGTGATGCTTATCTTCGGGATCAAACTTCTTATTTAACTGCAAAAGGTAAATAAATGAACAAATGAAAATGAAATTGATAGTTAATATCATTGTAAATAAGAAAACCAGCAGTACAACCACTTTCTTTGTTTTTTTTTTTGCTAAATCAGTACAACCACTTTACCGTTGTCAGTATGGAAACTTCAACCAGCGCTTGCTGATAGTATGCAGGTTGATTTTTAATGATCTTCACAGCAACAAAATTCTTTGTTTCTGTGACCCAGCACTTCGCCACCTGCCCAAATGTCCCATGGCCAAGAATATCTTTGACAATGTATCTGCAAATGATGATCAGAAATACAAAAATTCTTACTTAGGAAGGCTCACTCGAAATTCTTACACGGCTATTATCTGAAAAATAAGTTATTACTCAACAGAAGTGAAAAATTAAATACTAAAAGAAAAAAAAATTACACTACTGCAGTAGCTCCAAGGTCTTTATTGCATCTTCATAAACAACCACGGTAGCATATCTCTATTGAGTTTTCATTTCACTATTTTTATCACCAAAGAAAGTTGATGAAACTACAAACAGAGACGATATTTAGTTTTATCATGAATGGTTTAAATATGAAAAGAAAACATCCAAGTGTTAATGTCATAAAGCAACTTAGGCTAGACTCAAAGTCACAGAAGTTTGCTTTTGAGTTAACCAAATGACGTAACAGGTAGGAAAACGTGAGCACGAAATTCCGTAGCTTTTCGCACATATAACACACATATGAGGGAGAAAACCCTTGTAAGGCATCCACAACTGCAACATATCTTTGGTGTTGATCTTGTTGAGCACAAAAAACCAAGTGAAAGCTTTGAATTTGGGATGATCCTTACCATTCCTAATGAAATTTGTGAACTGAATGGTGTGATTACCTTTAGAACACACTAAAAAGGAACTCAATTCAAACAAAACCCCTAAGGACCCCAAAGACCAAGAACGCCAGTCAGCGAGACAGCAAAAACTAATAAGAGTTTAAAAAATGGATTAGCATATGCAACTCACCACTCTACCTATCATTTTGGTTTCTATAAAAGTGGAAATCCCTAGAGGCAAAAGAACTCTTGACAAATAAAAAGTAAGAACTAAAGGCACCACGTAACAAGATTGGATTAAAATATTCGGAAAGCAGTATAAAGGGGAAATCGCCAAACCAAAGATCCTCTCAAAAATGAAACACTAGTTTCAATCCCCACTCTTTTAGTACACAAAGGAATAAAAGAATAAAGGATTTAAATTAACTTCCAAAAGCTCAATGTGTGACACTTGATCCAAAACATCCCAACCATTCCGATGTAACTCAAACTTGCCCCAAATCCCAATTACCTCTTCCAAAGGGCGTGGAACTCTTTAGGAATTTGTATCCTTACTTTGTACTTCTTTATTCCACTTCCTTTCTGTATAATAAAATTCTCCTTCTATAGTAAAGAGAAAGTACATCACAAGGATGATAGAATCCAAAATGAGGCAGACAAAACAACAAGAAAGAAACAAAGTGAACATTTCGAACCTTTGCTGAGATTCTAAATTAACCAACGCCAAGTTCACAGACAGAATGAGGTCTGAATTTGCATTATCATGGCCATCATTTAGCACTCCAACAGATGGGCTTGTCAAAAACCTCTTTGGATTCAATTCTTCCGAATACTTCAATTGCGGGTTGCATGTTTGGTACGTTTCCAAAATATCCTTGGTTAGTCTTGCCACCAACTGTGAAATGGAAAGCTGTATGTCAAAATAGGGTTCAATTTAAAACAGATCTTTGCTGTAGGTAATGATCCACATGTAATAGGTCCAACAAGCTAAAAATTCCGGTCAAATATATAATATGACTGCTAACTCGAATACTGGATTTTCATATGCAGGAGGCAAGGGGCCAAGGGCAGATGTTACTTCGCAACTAGCTGAATATACCTTCCTACAAATAGGACCATAATTTCAATTCAATCAAATAGTACAGACTACTGATCCACAAAGTAATCTTTATCTATCCATCAGATAGTATCTATATTGCACGGAACAGATAAATAACAATCTTGATATAGTTGTCTTCCCATGGGTGGTGGGACAACAAGAAGTTGTCTGTGTAGGAACTGTAAGAATCATACACATTTTTACATGATATTTCATATATTAAATTACTTCACGACAGAAAACTAACAACTCATACATGGTTGTCCTTCCATGGGACAGACAAATGAGAAGACATATTTAGTTGTCATAGTTGGATTCACAAGAATGTGATTTATTGCATTTACATGATACTGCACAAATCAATTTACTAGATATACCATTATCCATAACATGAGGCACAATGCCACAATCTGCATTTAGGTTTAGCTTGATGACAAACAGGTGATTAGATTAAAGATCACTTAAAAACTGATCAATGGCATTACAATATGATTATACTCTTCATATTTGTTTTTTTATGAGAGAAGTGGTAGAATCTTGGGAAAAATCTTTGGAACTTGGGCATGGCAACTTGGCGGCTTTGGTCAGGGGTAGCCCTTCCCATCCCCACCTCGCCTATGATAGCCTTGCCCCCATCCCATCCCCACCCCACCAGATTACTAGAACCCCAACAGCCCTGATAGAACCCCTCCCCCAAAGGGCCCAAACATCATGGAATGCATATGAAGCCGAAAAGAATCCAAGCAGGAGAATTACCAAGAGATCTGCAGAAAAATTGTTAATGGTGAGACAGATTTGATTTGCAGCAAGCAATGAATTCGCACAAAGAACAAAGTTGCACATGTAGAGAGAGGGAAATTAGGAATAACAAGAGATCTTTGATCTATGAGATGCCTCCTTACTTTTGTTGCAGTCTCAAGGAACCATGAGCAGGAAAAAAAAGTGGAATCAAGGAAGAGAGTAGGAGGCTGGGCTGGCTGTGTAGAAGTCAGAAAGTAGGAACTCTAACTTAACCTTGGATAAACAATAAATAAGCATTTATTTTAAGAATATGTACAAAATAGATAATTGGGTCGGGGCAGGGTTGATTTTATCACATACCCTACCCTAAGTTCCTAACCCTATAAGGTTTAAATAATCGGATCACATTAGGGACTGGATCAATCGGGTCCCGTAGAGTTCGGGTAAAATTGCCAAGCCTGGGAGAGGGTGGTCCTTTTAGCGTCTCTCCAGTCTTCTGCTCTAGGGGCACTTCTCAAGGTTTCCATATCTAAACCATAGGCAGACCCCTGTTGAGGACTTCATATCTTTTTCTTTTATCTTTTTGCCGTAAAGGACCATGTGTACTCTTCTAGTACTCTCTCTCTCTCTAATACAATTTCTTTTTCATCAATAGGAAAAGGTCACAATGTCAATATTAATTAAAAAAAAACTATTGTTCAGTCTAACAAGAATAAGAACTCAAATATCATGTGAACTGCGTTTGGAACCTCGTGTTTACATGAACACAAAGTATTATTTTCTCAACCTCAGTAGGCAATATACATGAGGTTAGTAAGCCAATGTTTACTACAAGAGTTTACTATATTGCTGGGTTCTCCCTTATTTGTACACTGCAGTTAAAATTAATCATCTCATGGGACTCTTATGTGTGAACTCAAATAGTTTTGAATTAGTCAAAGTAGACATTTTTATACTCATGCAATCTCACTCTGAGTAGAGGTGAAAAACTACCACCAATAGGTGTAAGTTTATTTCAAGAGTTGAAATTATCTGAGGTTTGAAATTTTTTATGTAATCTAAACCTTGTGGGTGAAGCCAAAAGGCCTGATTTGTTTCACACTTTCACAAACAAAGATCTCACAATTGGACTCTTTCTTTCATCATGGTTTCAATGGACAAATAGGTAATGCAACTAGGAATCCATGTGGCCGAAGAATAGTCAAATATGGCCAACTAATTTCTCACAGTTTTCCAAGTCATTTAACAGGTCCGTAGTTAAATTTTCAGGATGTCAACTTAATCAATGCACATTCAGTATTAGAATTCATATGAATCAAGGTTGATCTTCATTTTGTCTCAAGGCCTACTAGTTCTTGTTCTTGTACGGATTAAACTGTGTCATTTATCATTTTAGGATACGGTATTTGGTGGACATAAATATTGATTATTGAGTAATTATGCAATAAAATTTATTTCAAAACTAAAGACTGCTAACATATTGCTACTTAATGTTTTTTTTCTTTTGACAATAAGGAAATTAAGAATATAGATGGCAAGGAGATAAGATGTCAACTAAAAAAACCTCACGAGTGATTTTTGTAGTTTGCACTTATTTCTTTACTTGGGTGGACATTATCTACTATAGTAATTTTCTAAAACAAGTAAGAAATGTCATTCACATCATCTAATTTATAAATGTTAACGCCAAGTTTCGTCGGCGAGTCCAATCACAAAATCCACGCGCTTGAACCTGCACAATAACAGATCACACAAGAAGCTTGATGCCTTGTGCCGCCAGGAGATAGCTCCGGTATGCGAATAAGTACAGGCCGTTCACAAGGTTTAACAATGGAGCCTTAAGTATTTAGTGCTCAATAGTAGGTATTACCTGTTAATTGTAGTTAAGTCTTGTATTTATAGCCGTTCTCATCTCCCTAGAATACCTCTCCGAGTCGGACTAGGACTCCTAAATATGGTAGTTACCTATATTTGGGTCCAACACAATATCCTTAAAAGGTGTAAGTAGAATCCTATTCCATTACTACCTTTGGAGTTGCCTTATCCACATATGGTTAGGGTTCCAGACTCTGCACGCAGGATGACCCACTGCACAGGCCCAACCCAACCGATCTTATCATCGTGTCTGAGCTTCGGCCCAAGAGACTCGAGGGCCCGACACCGAACACCATACGCTAAGGCAAGGCTCCGGCCCAAAGGACTCAGATGCCGAACCCGAATATCTTCAGCTTCTCTATGGGCTTCGGCCCAATAGGCTCATAAGTCCCTTCCAGTGTTAGGCCTTCGGCCCACATGAGAGTCGGTAAAACGCTCCCGAACATTATCCCACAGTCTCTCGTTATAATCTATTTATAATTAGAGACTCTGAAAAGACAAGGCTCGTGAAACCATGCCAGCAAATGATGAGTTGTATGGGGAAGCCAAACGGTCCCTTTTCGTTTCTCGAAACGTCACACGCTTCCCCAAGACTGGTCTCCACTAGTCATAAATAGCCGTCCTGGGGTTTCGTGCAACTCAGCTTATAAAAACCCCCCTTCCTCCATTTCTGTCACTTTTTCCAGATTTTCTAAATTCAAATTCCTCTCTTGAAATTTCCCGGCGAAGGCGATTTCCGGCGAACACCTAACTTCATCAAACTTTGCTGATTTCAGGTTTCTCCACTCTCAAAACACCTTCATCACTTCCCATTTCTGCTTCCTTTTGCTCCAATGACTGATTCCATCCCTGAACAAGCATCAAACGTCGATGTCATTACTATCCCCTCTTCCATTGGCACCACTGACCTAGTTCCAGTGGACCTGCCGGCACCACCTCCTGATACCACCACGTCTTCGATTCTTCCCACTCCGATCAGTGCCGAAGCCAAAATCCGAAACGCCTATCACTCCGAAACGGAGTTTTTCCACATCAACACCACATCCACTGTCGTTCCTTCCCAGCTATCCGACATCCGAACTCTCTTCAACATCCCTAACGAATATAAGTTGCGAATACCCAAGCCTAGAGAGAAAATGTTTTGAAGACTCGAGGATGAGTGGGTTGTCGTACCTCTGTACCTCCTAAAGTACGGGGTTCGGTGTCCCCTCCACGAATTCATCTCATCTTTCCTCTGCTTTGTCGGGATTGGGTTCGCACAGCTTGTACCGAACTCGTACATCCACCTGATTTCTTTCATCGCCCTATGCCAGAAGATCGGGATTACTCCTGACCTTGATTTCTTTTTTGCTCTGTTCACCGTTGATCGGTCGAAGGAACCCGGCCTTCGGCAATTAAACAAACAAGCCAACCGAACTGTCCCCATCAAACCCCCCACTAGCAATAAAGGATGGCACCCTCAATGGATCTTTGTGAGGGGGACTGACCTTCAACTTCTTCCTCATTGAGCCCATCCCGAGGACCCTATCGTCAAGGTATCGACGTTCCCGAAGGGTCGGGCTAATGCTTTCAAGGAATTTTATAAGAAGTGGAGTAAGACCGAATGGCGTCTGCTAGTTTTGTCCGACGAGACCTGGTTGTATAAACATGGGTGTAAGTATCTTACTCCGAACCTCTGCATACTTTCAATGTCTATCGTCTAGGTTCCATAATCAGCTTTCTAACTCATTCTTTTTTGTGTAGTGATAATTTTCAAACCCGAAGGAGCCGATGAGTCCTTGGTTCCTCTTCCCATCACAATCGAGCCGATCCGTCTACCTATTACTGACGAGGCGGCTGAGGAGGAAACCATTCCGATTGCGGAACTCTCCACGGGTTCTATATCTTGTTCCACCCCAGTGGATTCTACGGCCGACACCTCCAGAACCGTGCTGAAGTTGAACCGAACAGAGAAGATGGCTTTGCTCAAACGGAGTAAAAAGAAATCTTCATTCAAGGTCTCTTCCAAACCATCTTCAACACTGGTACTGAAGCCGTCACCTTCGATGGTTCGGAAGCCATCTCCCCCCACCGCTCCAGTTGTCATCCCCGCATATTCGGAGGAAACCGAAGAGGCTCCTCTGGGTCATCGTGCAAAGAGGCCCCGGTTAGTTGGGGATTCGGGCCTTCAAACTGTTGAATCCGATCCCCCTCCCAATTCAACTCCCACATCCCGGTCTGCTGCCGAAGCCGGTACATCTCAAGGATCTCCGATCACATTTTAGCCGAGGAGCCCTTCCGAGGTGTTTCCTTTCACCACACTCGACCACTTCAAACTAAGAGGAGATGACGAACGGTTCAAGGGGTTTTCTTCCGAGGAACTCTTTGTGTCATATCTCAAGGCTCAATGTCAGGTAAACCCATGATCCTGATGTACTTGTCCTTTTCGATCCTCTATACCTCATAACTTATGCGTTTCTACCGATGTGTGTAGGCCAACGCTATCCTCGCCCAAACCATTGTGCCCGTGGCTCGTGCTACTAAGAATGAGCCCTGGGTTGTGACTGATATGGAGCTACTCGGTGCTGAGGTTCGGCGTCTTCGATTGGACCTGGAGAAAGAGAAGGAGCTTCGCGTCGATGCTGAAAGTAAAAGTATTGAGGCCGAACGTCGAACCGGTGAACTCGAGGAACAATACTCCCTACTTCAGCAGGAGTTCGTCGGTCTCGATGATCATGCCAAGAAGCTCGTCACAGATAAGGAGAATTTGGCTGAAGAGAACAAGGGTTTGCTGGAGTCTCTTCATGCCATTGAGGATAAATTCACTGGATTACACGGTCAACTGAGGACGTTGATCCAGGTGAACAATACCTTGAGGGACGAACAGGTCGTCATCAAACAGTTAGCCATCAAGGAGTATGAAGAATCGCCCACCTTGACCGATAAGATCATGACCCAGTTTGCCGAAGGTTTTGAAGCTTATCGGGAAAAGGCTCGGGCGAAGCTGATTGCTGCCGGGTAAGATGTGGCGATCCTTGATTCTTTTGATGATGAATCTGAGCCCGATGATGATGATCCTCCGGAGTAGCCGATTTGTAGAATTTGTGAATTTTGCAATCTTCATTTCTTTTCGTTATCTGTAATTTTGCTGGTCAGTTATGCTAGTAACTTGACCGATCAGTAGACCTGACAAAATTGGCCCAGGCCCGCGGGCCGGGCCGGGCCGGGCCGTAAAAATTGGGCTTTGGGCTTAACTTTTTTAGCCCATGAAAAATTGGGCGTTTTTGGCCCGGCCCGTTTTTGACCCGGCCCGCGGGCGGCCCGGCCCGGCCCGTGGCCCGTGAGTTTTTTTTTTTTTAAATAAAATTTTGCTACTTGTAGGGCTTGAACACAAGACTTGTAAGTAAATAAATAAGAGTTCAAACCAACTAAGCTACAACAACTATTTGTTTTTAATGCAATCTTCAATAAATTTTAACTATATTTGAAAATTATAATTAAGATATGTAGTTAATGTAGGTAATTAATTAATAATACTAATTTATAATACTATTAAAATTTTAATTGATTGAGATATGTAGTTAATAATTTCAAAGTATAAAACTATTAAACTAACAATTATTAGTTTAAGTTAGATAATATAATTATAAAAATTTAAAATTATCTATATATTAGTATTAATTACAATATTTATTATTTTTAAAAGTTAAATAAATTATATTAATTTTAAAGAATCAAATTTGATTATATACTTTGAATTACTAGCAATATATAATCCGAATCAACCACTAATTTTTTAGATTGCAACTTTGCAAGTCCAAAATCTATACACAATAATATAGATAATTTTATCCCTTAATTATGCAATCCCCTTACTTATTGTAGTACATTTGGAAAGTAAATCAATCATTATCCCTTAATTATGCATTCCCCCTACTTATTTGGAAAGTAAATCAATCATTATCCCAAATCATGCCTTTATTTTAATATCTAAAATTATAATACTCTTCAAATTTTAATTGATTGAGATATGTAGTTAATTTAAGTAATTAAAATTATTATTATTACTATTTTTGGTGTATCAAGATTTTGCAAAAAAAAAAATAGGAAAAAGCCCGCGGGCCGGCCCGGCCCGCCCAACCCGGGCCATGGGCCTCACTTTTTCAGCCCGCCAAAACCCAGGCCGTTTTTAGCTCGGCCCGTTTTTGGCCCGCCCGCGCTCGGCCCGGCCCGGGCCCGTCCGCCCGTTTGCCAAGTGTACCGATCAGTGATGTTGTGTGAAACTTTCTGATCGGCTTTTGTAGATGTCTTTAAATATGAATGAAGTAGACAATTTCTCTAAGTGTAGTTTTGCAATCAGTTATGTTTTTGACTGATCCCGAATAATTATGTTATCTCGAACCTTTTGGTCGGTTCAAGACCGAGGTTTTCCTGATAACAACTCATACTATTTTCGGTCAGTTATATCCGTTACTTTTATCGATCCGTTATGTCGTTCCCGACTTTCTAATCGATCTAAGCCCGAAGTTATTCTGATCGGACTAGTAAGTTTCTCCATCAGTTATACTTGTGACTTTTGCCGATCAGTTAGATCATTTATGACTTTTTGATCAGCTTATGCCCAAAGCTTATCTGATCGGATGGCAGTTTTCCCGATCAGTTATACACGTGACTTTTGCCGATCAGTTATGTCGTCTCTGACTTTCTGATCGGTTTGAGTCCAAAGTTTGTCTGATCAGGTATAAGAAAATCGTATGAATATAAATGAAATAAAACATTTCCAAAGAAAAAATCTCATTTATTTCATTGATGATTAAAACGGTTACATGAATGAAGAAAGGAATGACATAACTTTTACTGATAATACTTTCTAAGTCTACCAGCATGCCATGTATTCTTAACTTCCGAACCATCCATTGCTCGAAGCCGGTATGTACTTGACTTCGGCACCTCTACCACTTCGTACGGTCCCTCCCAGTTAGGCATTAGCTTGCCGGTGTTCTGGGGGGTTGATGCCTCCGACTCCCGAAAGACCAAATCTCCAACTTCAAACCTTCTCCGCTTCACCTTCTGATTGTAGTGTCAGGCAGTTCTCTGCTGGTAAATTGTCAACCTTATCAAAGCTGAATCTCGAACTTCTTCAAGAAGATCCAAGTTCGTTTTCAAACCATCATCATTGTATATCTCTTTGTACTGACTGACCCGAAGGGTAGGAGACCCGATCTCTACCGGTATGAGTGCATCAGTTTCATACGCCAACCTAAATGGCGAATCTCCTGTGATTGTTCTCGGGGTAGTTCGATAAGTCCACAAAACACTGAGAAGTTCTTCCGGCCATCAGCCCTTTAACTCGTCTAAACGTCTTTTAATCTCGTTGAGCAGGGTTCGGTTGATCACTTCTACTTGACCATTTGATTGAGGATGAGCGACTGAGGTCTTGCGATGCTGAATTCTCAATTCCTTCAGAAATCCTTCGAATTTGGACCCCACAAATTGTCTGCCATTATCCGAAACTACTGCCATCGGGATGCTGAAGCGATAAACAACACCTTCCTTGAAAAACTTGAGGCATTCTTGTTCAGTGATCTTCTGCAGAGGCTTGGCTTCGACCCATTTTGTCATGTAGTCGATAGCCACGATCACAAAACTGACTTGTCCCTTGACCTTCGGCAGAGGCCCCAGGATGTCGATTCCCCATACAGCAAAGGTAATAGGAGATAAGACCGAATATAGCTCTTCGGGAGGTTGGTGTGGGATGGTGTTGTTCAGCTGACACTCGGGACATTTTCTGACGAATTCTTTGACCTCCGTGTAGATAGTTGGCCAGTAATACCCCTGCCTCAAAATCAGACTGAAGGGAATTCGGAGGAAAAAATCCGGAGGATATAAATTCGGATGATATAAATTCGGATGATAAAAATACCGAGGATAAAAATTCCGAAGATAAAAATCCCGAAGATAATAATCCCGAGGATAAAAATTCACGGAGACTATTTGAATACTCTCTTATTTATAAGTTCCTTATAAATAAGAGATTGGGGGACAATGTTGGGATGTGATTATTTGGGTATAGCCATGGTGCAACCCAATCTATTTAATGGTGGTGATAGGTCATATGTATTTATTGTGACAGTGGAAGAGCTCTTATTAAAATAGAATTGTGTTTCCTTATTTGGAGGGATAAAAAGTCCTTCTCCTAGTTGGATGCGGGTGGAGGTGACTTCTATATATGTGGCTACAAGCTAGGGTTGAAGGCATAACACAATATCAAAGGGCACAAGAGATACAACACAAATACACAACTTATACTCCCAATATTATTATAGTGAATTACTTTCTCTACGTGATTTTTTCCCGATTGGATTTCCACATAAATCATGTGTTCATACTTTATATTCTTTTATTTATGTTTATGTGAGTATATTTCATGAGTTTAACTTCACAACCATACAATCAACCGTTGGCGCTATTTTGGGTTACTGTTTTGGTGATTTCGTCAGGCGTACAAAATCATGCGTTAACAATAAATTATAAGCAACATCAGTAAACTTTACTTGCACAGACACTGAGACAACAAAAAATGAACAAAATAAAGGATGATAAATTAATGGCGAAAAAAATCTCTTACCGATCTTCTTACAACAACGCGCAAAGATGGGGACTTCGCAATAACGGGCGCATAAGTATTGAACACAATCTGGCGTGGACGCCATGGCACCAAACTAGATGATGATGATGATGAGCTCTCATCCACTGTGAATTCCAAGGGTTTAGCCTCCAGTTCCTTACTACTACTGACTTCATCCATGACCTTTTCAACACTATATAAATCAGAATATATATATATATATATGTAAAGCTATCACGGATTCATCCACTCAATCATGGGATGCATTAATCTTCCGGTAAATTCATTGAATTCACCAGAAGATTGCAATCCCATTATTATTCACCAAATCCCTCAAAAGGTCACAACAAGACCATCTCCATTATTGGATGACAAAATCCAATAATCAATATCTGAACAAAAAATATAAATCAATATTAAAGAGGGCCACCAATCAGAATCGGAATTGAGATTAAAATTCACGTCAAGAAATACGGTAAAAAACAATTTAACGATATTCAATGCGTATGAATTCGCCGGAGAGATAGGGTGTGTACTGTAATTTGGCAACCGTCGGTCGATACCTCCAAATTGGGGGATTTTTCACTTTTGTTTTTTCATACCCTGAGTAAACACCTGTGTCGCTCAAAAAGCTGTTTGCGCAGCTGCTGAGTACTGATAATATTATTATTATTATTATATACATATAATATATATTGAAAAAAAAAGAGATATATTTGGACATATTAACCCCTATATATGTGTATATATATTTGGACATGAGAAAAAAATATATATATATTTAAAGTATAATTTAGATCTGAATCGAGTCCAATTACTTTGAAGTTTGAATCACTGCAAATCGAACGCAACATAATATGTGGACTACATTCATGATTTTAACTTTTAAGACTGGATATTTATACTTAAAATCATATTAGAATTTTAATCGTGGTGGTTTATTTCTAAATACGATAGTAAAATAATAATAATAAAATAAAATTATCATGTAACTTTATATTTTTAAATTATAATTGCATCTTAAATTTTTAAACAAATTAAATATAAACTTTTAAAATAAAAATTATATACGAGCATAAATGTGTATATAAGTATAGAATGTATATCATATATTTTATTTTTATTAATTAATTTTTATGGTTCGGATATTAAACTCATCTCTTATCTAGTTTACATTGCTCACACTCTTTTAACGACGGACTGGACGACGATTCGGTCCGTCGCTACATATAGAACCGTCGTCTTAGCTTTTAGCAACAGACAACATATAGCGACGGACCGAATCGTAGCCCGATCCGTTGCTAAAGAGGGTGAGCAATGTAAATTAGATAAGGGGTGAGCTTAAGATTAGGACCGTTAGTTTTCATGATAAAAATAATTTGAGTTCGTATACAACTATCATGTTAAATACTTAAAAATGATGTTATTTATGTTGTCTATTCTTGATGGTTTCAATTATTTAATAAGAGATTTTTTTATGATTTAAATAGGTCAAATAATGTGTAATACTTTAATATCACGTGAAACTATGTGATATAATTTGATATGTATATAAATTTTAAAAGTATTAAAACTATCTGTTGTGTGAAAGATAGCTCGATATAAAATATTATATTATGAGCGTGTGAAATGGCGTATAACTAATATACCTTCAGATATTTATTTATTTTGATAAATATTATTTTTAGTTATCATCATTCTTTACTGTGACGCCCCCAAAATTAGGTATACATCACTCATCTTGGGTCGTCAGATACATAGTACAGAATACAAATACAACTTACTAATACAACTGTCGTGTACAATACGACAAAACATAAACTGTGAGTTTGAATACAAATATTATCTTCTAGAGAATATTCATACTCAAAAGGAGTCCTCATTACATTTATTAACACACCATTACATAGAATAGTGAGGACTACTAACTAATACTATCATTCGGACCATCACTCCGTTCCCCGACTTGCCCCAGCTACGTTCTCATTTCCTGAAGAGAACAGTGAAAGAAAGGGTGAGCTCAACTAGCCCAGTAAGAAATATTATGACTAAGATAATGCAGAATAAATTATCATTAGCCTTCAACAATGTTAAACTGATAAAATATAATAGACATCAAGTTTAATTGTAGCGGAACAAGCAATCCATTAAGAGAGTCAAGTAGAAAATAAACTCTACTATCTTTTATGATTTAAAAGATTTTCCAACATTGTAATCGCTGGGACTCAGCTTAATAAAATAATCCACATCATCGAATCACCCCTGCACTACGGCCAAGGATATTCGTATATTCATTAATGGTCATGATCATACCAACAACTGTCCATCAATGCACTACGGGTCAATGAGGACTTTTACCACATCATTTGTAACATTACGGTCATGATTACACCGAATAATCCCTGGTCATAATCATACCAAGTCCATCTATGCACTACAGGCCACAGATGACTTTCAACAGAATATAAACATGAGGATGATGACAATGATATAAGAATTCAATAAAACAAGTTCAAGAATTAATTTATCCAGGAATTAATAACGTCCAAATTGTCAACATGATACTACTTTGTGGAGTAAACTTCAAGACTGATCAGGAGAATATTTTCATGAATAGATACTAGATGAAGCGCAAATGTCAAGGATATTCCACTAATTTCATGGAGAATAGAAATCAAAGTTTTAATCAACTAAATATAATAAAGAATGGAATAACAAAAGAAATCACCATGCATGCGATAGACCGCACAGACAGGTTATTCTTAACATAATAATAATAATGGAACCAGGTCCGGCGTAAACGCACAGACAGGATATTCCGACAGAATAATAAATAATGAAACTAGGTCCGGTGTAAAACACACAGACAGGATGTTCCAACAGAATAATAACAAGACGGAACCAGGTCCGGTGTAAAACACACAGACAGGATGTTCCAACATAATAATAATAAAAACGGAACCAGGTCCGGTGTAAAACACACAGACAGGATGTTCCAACAGAATAATAATAAAAACGGAACCAGGTCCGGTGTAAAACACACAGACAGGATGTTCCAACAGAATAATAGAAGAATGTCACCAAGTATAGGATAGACTGTAAGACCCCAAATTATTAATAAATGAAATTTAAATTCCCTCTATTTATTATTTTGAAATAGTAAGTGCTAAATTGATTAATGAGGTTAGTTATGGGTAAAATGCGCAAATATTTCAAATAAGCAGGTGGTTATAAAATATTAATTGTTGTCGGGAAATATTCGTTTGGTCGTGGAATATTCTTCCTGTCGGGGAATATTCGTACGACGACGCAGTCTTTTGTGGGCCCTATAACGGAAAGCGATTGGATGAAAAAAACGACAAGTATATGTTTTTTTATTAATAACGGCGTAGTTGTTACCGTTAATACTGTTGGAATACCCGGCGGTTAAAACACAATAATACGCGTTGTTACACAGTAGCACACTGTATTGCACCAATTATTGATTCTTACGTAAGAAGACACTACTCAATAATGGTTACAGTAATTACTGTTCAGTATTTTATTTTATTGATTCAATAATTGCTGCGTTGATATTTTATATTACTGTTGTTTAAATAATTGTCACTACACAGTATTTCCCATTATCAGATCAATAATTCATATTATTTGAATAATATTATTAGATAACATTATTGACAATGTCTAGAAAGTTCTGTCTAAGGAGAGGTTTGGTCATCTAATTGCGCGCCAGTAAGGAGAAATCCTTATTGGAAAGCCCCCTCTTTCCTGGGAACGGCCTGATTGTCATAAATGTGATTCTGTAATATTATTTGTGAATAATTAATTATTGATTCATATGATAAGGAAATATTTATTTTTGTGGATATAAATGAGTGATATATTTTTGTGGTTAAAAATGAAGGAGTTAATGTTGAGGTTTTTATCAGTATTTTTGTCGGAATGGATGTATTAAAAATCAGGGTTTTTGAGATATTTTGCGGGGGTTATAATTTTTAATCCGACCGTTGGATCGTGGTAATTTTTGGATATGTTATACATATATAAGTTGAGTATATGTCCACAAATTTTGAACCATTAAAAATGAATGTATGATTTATTATGAATTTTACGAGATGACTGGTTCAGAAATTGTTGAATTTTCGGAGTTAATCATTTTGGTAGAAAATTCTAGAATTGGTGGGCCCCACTCTTGGTTGGTGAAGAAATGTGCTGAGATTTTTATTCAAATGTGGTGGGTGGGAATAGTAGCAGGTAAAGCCATCAGGTTGCAGGTTAAGTCTGCTTCGGCGTGCTAACATTTTCCTATAAATAGAGGGCTAAGTTAGAATTAAAAATCACACCAGAAACAAGTTTTCTCTCTTTCTCTCTCTAGATTATTGAGTGTATTTTGTGAGTATTTAGATACTTTGAGAGTTTCTATTCATCAGAGCATGTGTCTTTCAGCCTTATACCGGTATTCCGACCAGAAGTACTGTCTTTACGAGGTAAGGGATGTTATTTTATTCAAAAATGATATTATTTCTTCAATATCATTATGCCGAAATATTGGTTGGAAATTTTTATCAAATTTGGAACTTTTCACGTCGGGGTTACTATTCATGAGTTACTATTCACGAGTTACTATTCACCGAAAAATAAAATTTTCTTCTTTTTGTCCAAAATATCTATTCTGGGTACTAGCTTTGATTGTATCCATGTTTTGATCATTCTTGAATTCTACTTCACTATGAATAATTATAAGGTATTTTTGGACATGGATAAATCGAAATACGAATCCTTAATATTTGTTATTTTGTTTCACTGAATTCGTTTTCTTTAAGATATTTTTCATCATCCTCAGTCCTAAATGATGATATTACTGAATATCTTTGGCCCGTAGTGCAAAGATGAATGATTAACTGATGAATATATTTGGCCCGTAGTGCAAAGATGAACAGGTGTTGAGATGAACATGACCGACTGGTGATACAAATAAATATCTTTGGCCTGTAGTGCAAAAATGAATATTTGATTAAAGATGGTTATTGATTGTTGTTACAGGGATAAAATATTAATGATGGACTTTTAAATCTTAGAAGATAGTAGAACTCATTCTCTACTTGACTCTTCTAATGGTTTGCTATTTCCGCTGCAGTTATTGATTTAAAACTTGTTGTCTATTGTATTCTATTAGATTTTTTCCTGTTGAAGACTAACGATAATTTGTTCTGTATTATCTTAGTTATAATGTTCTTTATTGGGCTAGTTGAGCTCACCCTTTTTTTTTTATTCCATTTTTCTCAGGAGGCGAGAATGTAGCGAGTACTAGTCGGGGTATGGAATGATGGTTCTAGAAGTTACTTTAGTAGTCCTCGCCATTTTTATGAAATAATGTATCAATAATTGTAATGAGGACTTATTTGAGTGTGGATATTGTCTAAATGACAATATTTGTATTTAAACTCACAGTTCTTGTGTTGTAATAATAAAGATGTAGTTGTTTCTGTACCATGTATTTTGGCGACTCAGAATGGGTGTTGTATACCTATTTTGGGGGCGTCACAGTTGGTATCAGAGCTTAGGGATATGATCTCTGGCGGAGATCGGGGAATAGAACTAGGAGGGGAGAGACGAATAAATCCTTCGCTAGTGTGTCCTACCTAAGCTTATTTATTGGTCAGTCATAATATAGGGGTATTATGTCATTTGTTAATTTATTTAATTAACCCTTGTTTTATGACAGTATTTGAGAATGTCGACTGAGAATATTAACAGTGGAGTAAATGAGACTGTGGAGACACCGGTGCTTACCAACGAGGAAAACGTGCAACAGGCTGGCAATGTTCCTCCTGTGAACAACACCAATGAGCAGATGATGAATGATGGAATGTTTAGAAGTTTTTTTCAATTCATGCAAAACCAGACGAGGGAGACTCGTGTTCAAAATACAGGAGGAAATGATAGCAATTCACGGTTTGTCACAGCCAAACAGTTCAAAGAATTGGGACCACCAGAATTTAAGAGAAAGCCGGATCCGATCATGGCGGAAACGTGGGTCAAGCAAATTACCAAGATATTCGATGTCTTGGGATGCACGGAGGAACAGAAGGTTCCATTCGCCACCTTTATGTTCCGTGGCGAGGCAGATTACTGGTGGGAGTCTGTGAAGCGTATCCATCCAACCGCACTCAGCATGTCTTGGGAGACATTTCAGAAACTGTTCAATGACAAGTACTTTCCTGAAAGTATTCGTCATATGAAGGAGGTAGAGTTTATTAGACTGGAGCAGAATAACATGACGGTGTCTCAGTACGAGGCGGGGTTTGCAGAGTTGTCCAGGTTTGCACCTCATTTGGTGGAGAATGAGGAACGTATGACGAGGATGTTTTTGAGAGGTTTGAAACCTGGCATACGTCAATATCTCATTTCTCATAAATTTTCTCTCTATTCAGATGTTGTCAACAGGGCTTAATTATTAGAGCGAGATAATGAGTACGGTCAACTGAGGGACCACAACCAGGATCATATCGGTGACAGCAGTCATCAGAACAATGATAACCAGCGGAGAAAGAAAAATACAGACAAGAACGGCAACCACTCTGGTGGTAATCGTGGCTATGAAAATAGAAGAAGCGAGTTGGGAGGAGATTTTAAAAAGAGGAGATTCAACAATGACAATACGAAGACGTCAGCACCAGCAGCAACTGGTTCCAAGGGAGGAGAACGACCACCGATTATATGCTATAAGTGCGGAAAAGAAGGACATATCAGCCCAAACTGCCCACAACAGTTTAAGGTATGTTATAATTGTGGAAAGGAAGGACATATCGCTCGAGATTGCACTATAGCAAAATCAAGTCCAGCGGGGATGGTGACTCAAAAAGCGGTCCCAGAAAAGATAAAGTCAACGGTTCCTGGAAGAGCGTTTGTCGTGACTGGTCAACATGCGAGGAACCCAAACGAGGTGATCACGGGTAAGCTAATCATAAATTCATGCGAAGTTTATACCTTATTAGATACCGGTTCTACCCATTCTTTTATCTCTCCTGCTTGTGCTCAACGTTTAAACTTGACTCCGGAGAAGTTAGACTTTGATTTATCTGTGGAGACTCCGTTAGGAGAAACTTTCATCACATCCACTGTTTATAAATCTTGTGTGATCCAAGTTGGCACCATCACCTTACCTGTTGACCTTATCTCTTTAAAGATACTTGCTTTTGATGTGATTTTAGGGATTGATTGGCTAACTACTCATCATGCCAAAATTGATTATTTTCGTAAGGTTGTTAGTTTTCATATTCCTAACCAACCTGTTGTACGAATTCAAACAACTAAGCCATTAAAATCAATCACTGTTATATCAAGCCATAAAGCCATTCGTTTATTAAAAAAATGGATGTCAAGCTTTCTTAGCCCATGTTATGGATTTGAATAAAGACACGTCAAATTTGAATAATATTCCTGTTGTTATTGACTTTTCTGACGTATTTCCTGAAGAACTTCCCGGTCTACCCCCGGAACGAGAAATTGAATTCTTTATTGATCTTGAACCTGGTACAAGCCCATTTCTAAAACCCCATATCGAATGGCTTCTATTGAATTTCAGGAGTTAAAGGTCCAACTACAAGAGTTGTTGGACATCGGTTTCATTCGTCCTCGTACATCTCCTTGGGGTGCTCCTGTTTTATTTGTAAAGAAGAAAGACGGGAGTATGCGACTTTGTATTGATTACCGGGAATTAAACCATGTCACTATTAAGAATAGGTATCCGCTACCTCGTATTGATGACCTGTTTGACCAGTTACAAGGAGCACAATTCTTTTCAAAGATCGATCTTCGTTCTGGATATCATCAGCTGAAGGTTAAAACTGAGGATATTCCAAAGACTGCCTTCAGAACTCGGTACGGGCATTATGAATTCCTAGTCATGTCTTTTGGATTGACTAATGCTCCTGCGGCTTTCATGGATATGATGAACCGAATATTCAAGGATTATTTGGATCAGTTCGTTGTTGTCTTTATTGATGACATCCTCATATATTCCAAAAGCCGTGAAGATCATGAGCATCATTTGAAGCTGGTACTCCAAAGGCTGCGTGAAAACAAGTTATATGCTAAGTTGAAGAAATGCGAGTTCTGGCTTGAGGAAGTAGCTTTCCTAGGGCACGTGGTGTCAAAACATGGAGTATCTGTTGACCCGGCGAAGATTGAAGCAATACAAAGTTGGGAGCAACCAAAGACGGTGACCGAAGTACGTAGCTTTTTAGGCTTAGCTGGTTATTATCGAAGATTCGTGGAAGGGTTTTCTCGAATCGCTACCCCGTTAACTCGGCTGACTCGGAAAGATATCAAATTCGTATGGAGCGAGGAATGCGAGAAGAGTTTTCAAGAGCTTAAGAGGAGACTCATTTCGGCACCTGTTCTGACAATACCATATGGTTCGGATGGATTTGTTATCTACAGTGATGCTTCAGGCAAATGGTTAGGATGTGTTCTCATGCAACATGGGAAAGTCATAGCCTATGCCTCGCGACAACTCAAAGAATATGAGAGGAATTATCCTACTCATGATTTGGAGTTGGCAGCAGTAGTTTTCGCGTTGAAGATCTGGAGACACTACCTGTATGGGGAGAAAGTGGAGATCTATACAGATCATAAAAGCCTCAAATATTTCTTCACCCAAAAGGAACTCAACATGCGGCAGCGACGTTGGCTCGAGCTGTTGAAAGATTACGATCATACCATCCAATATCATCCTGGAAAAGCAAACGTAGTAGCTGACGCATTGAGTAGAAGATCATATGCGGGTACGAGTGCAATGTTGTTAACACAAAGGCCCATTTTGTATGACTTACAAAGGATGGAGATAGAGATGAAGACTCCAAGTACCCACATGATGATATCAAATATACGAGTAGAACCGACTTTAATCGATAAAGTTAAAGCTGCTCAAGCTACGGACATAGAGCTGATGCGTATGAAGAAGAAAGTGCAAGAAGGTTCTATTCCAGAAGCAAGAATCGATGAAGAAAGGAATACTTCGAGTCCACTCTAGACTCTGTGTTCCTAACAATTCTGATTTGAAGTACAAGATCATGATGGAAGCACACAATACACCATTTGCAATCCATCCTGGAAGTACCAAAATGTATCGTGATCTACGACATACATTTTGGTGGAATAATATGAAGAGAGAGATTGCAAAGTTTATCTCGAGGTGTTTAACTTGTCAACGTGTAAAGGCGGAACATCAAGTACCAAAGGGTCCATTGCAACCACTTGAGATTCCGAAATGGAAGTGGGAACACATTACCATGGATTTCGTTACGGGTCTTCCCACGGTTTCTCAAGGCATAAATGCTATTTGGGTTATTGTTGATAGATTAACCAAGTCTGCTCATTTCTTGCCGATACGGGAGACTTATTCCCTTGAACGTCTTGCTCGTATATACGTAGATGAGATTGTGAGACTGCATGGCATGCCAGTATCCATAGTTTCGGATCGTGACCCAAGATTCACTTCAAGATTTTGGGTTAGCTTGCAAAAAGCTATGGGCACAGATTTACGATTTAGTTCGGCATACCATCCTCAAACGGACGGACAATCAGAGAGGACTATTCAAACTCTTGAAGATCTATTAAGACTTTGTGTCCTAGATTTCAAAGGGAGTTGGGATAAGTACCTACCATTGGTGGAATTCTCTTACAATAACAGTTATCAGGCAAGTATAGGTGTGGCCCCATTTGAAGCATTATATGGACGAAAGTGTCGCTCTCCAGTATGCTGGGACGAGGTGGGTGAAGCAACATTGTTGGGACCATAGTTGGTACGCATGACTACAGAGAAGATCCAAACGATTCGACAACGTATACAAACGGCACAGGATCGACAAAAGAGTTATGCAGATCTTCATCGAAAGGACGTGGAATTTGACATTGGGGATCATGTATTGTTGCGTGTGGCTCCATGGAAAGGAGTTACAAGATTTGGGAAGAGAGGAAAGCTCAATCCACGATTTATTGGTCCATTTCAGATTCTTGACCGAGTAGGAAATGTGGCCTATAGACTCGCGTTACCTCCAAGTATGTCTCGTGTTCATAATGTTTTTCATATATCTGTGTTACGTAAATATGTGAAAGACCTAGACCACGTTATTGAGTTAGAACCGGACGAGATAGCTGAAGACTTAACGTACGAAGAGGTACCTGCCAAGATCTTGGATAGAAAGGAGCATGTCCTACGCAAGAAGGTCATACCACAAGTTAAAGTTTTGTGGAGAAACCATGCTATTGAGGAAATGACCTGGGAGTTGGAAACGGAAATGAAAGCGAGGTATCCTCATCTTTTCGAAACACCAGGTACGTACGTCAATTTCGAGGACGAAATTTCATAAGGAGGGGAGGTTGTAAGACCCCAAATTATTAATAAATGAAATTTAAATTCCCTCTATTTATTATTTTGAAATAGTAAGTGTTAAATTGATTAATGAGGTTAATTATGGGTAAAATGCGCAAATATTTCAAATAAGCAGGTGGTTATAAAATATTCATTGTTGTCGGGAAATATTCGTTTGGTCGTGGAATATTCTTCCTGTCGGGGAATATTCGTACGACGGCGCAGTCTTTTGTGGGCCCCATAACGGAAAGCGATTGGATGAAGAAAACGACAAGTATATGTTTTTTATTAATAACGGCGTAGTTGTTACCGTTAATACTGTTGGAATACCCGGCGGTTAAAACACAATAATACGCGTTGTTACACAGTAGCACACTGTATTGCACCAATTATTGATTCTTACGTAAGAAGGCACTACTCAATAATGGTTACAGTAATTACTGTTCAGTATTTTATTTTATTGATTCAATAATTGCTGCGTTGATATTTTATATTACTGTTGTTTCAATAATTGTCACTACACAGTATTTCCCATTATCAGATCAATAATTCATATTATTTGAATAATATTATTAGATAACATTATTGGCAATGTCTAGAAAGTTCTGTCTAATGAGAGGTTTGGTCATCTAATTGCGCGCCAGTAAGGAGAAATCCTTATTGGAAAGCCCCCTCTTTCCTGGGAACGGCCTGGTTGTCATAAATGTGATTCTGTAATATTATTTGTGAATAATTAATTATTGATTCATATGATAAGGAAATATTTATTTTTGTGGATATAAATGAGTGATATATTTTTGTGGTTAAAAATGAAGGAGTTAATGTTGAGGTTTTTATCAGTATTTTTGTCGGAATGGAGGTATTAAAAATCAGGGTTTTTGAGATATTTTGCGGGGGTTATAATTTTTAATCCGACCGTTGGATCGTGGTAATTTTTGGATATGTTATACATATATAAGTTGAGTATATGTCCACAAATTTTGAACCATTAAAAATGAATGTATGATTTATTATGAATTTTACGAGATGACTGGTTCAGAAATTGTTGAATTTTCGGAGTTAATCATTTTGGTAAAAAAATCTAGAATTGGTGGGCCCCACTCTTGGTTGGTGAAGAAATGTGCTGAGATTTTTATTCAAATGTGGTGGGTGGGAATAGTAGCAGGTAAAGCCATCAGGTTGCAGGTTAAGTCTGCTTCGGCGTGCTAACATTTTCCTATAAATAGAGGGCTAAGTTAGAATTAAAATCACACCAGAAACTAGTTTTCTCTCTTTCTCTCTCTAGATTATTGAGTGTATTTTGTGAGTATTTAGATACTTTGAGAGTTTCTATTCATCAGAGCAAGTGTCTTTCAGCCTTATACCGGTATTCCGACCAGAAGTACTGTCTTTACGAGGTAAGGGATGTTATTTTATTCAAAAATGATATTATTTCTTCAATATCATTATGCCGAAATATTGGTTGGAAATTTTTATCAAATTTAAAACTTTTCACGTCGGGGTTACTATTCATGAGTTACTATTCACGAGTTACTATTCACCGAAAAATAAAATTTTCTTCTTTTTGTCCAAAATATCTATTATGGGTACTAGCTTTGATTGTATCCATGTTTTGATCATTCTTGAATTCTACTTCACTATGAATAATTATAAGGTATTTTTGGACATGGATAAATCGAAATACGAATCCTTAATATTTGTTATTTTGTTTCACTGAATTCGTTTTCTTTAAGATATTTTTCATCATCCTCAGTCCTAAATGATGATATTACTGAATATCTTTGGCCCGTAGTGCAAAGATGAATGATTAACTGATGAATATATTTGGCCCGTAGTGCAAAGATGAACAGGTGTTGAGATGAACATGACCGACTGGTGATACAAATAAATATCTTTGGCCTGTAGTGCAAAAATGAATATTTGATTAAAGATGGTTATTGATTGTTGTTACAGGGATAAAATATTAATGATGGACTTTTAAATCTTAGAAGATAGTAGAACTCATTCTCTACTTGACTCTTCTAATGGTTTGCTATTTCCGCTGCAGTTATTGATTTAAAACTTGTTGTCTATTGTATTCTATTAGATTTTTCCCTGTTGAAGACTAACGATAATTTGTTCTGTATTATCTTAGTTATAATGTTCTTTATTGGGCTAGTTGAGCTCACCCTTTTTTTTTTGTTCCATTTTTCTCAGGAGGCGAGAATGTAGCGAGTACTAGTCGGGGTATGGAATGATGGTTCTAGAAGTTACTTTAGTAGTCCTCGCCATTTTTATGAAATAATGTATCAATAATTGTAATGAGGACTTATTTGAGTGTGGATATTGTCTAAATGACAATATTTGTATTTAAACTCACAGTTCTTGTGTTGTAATAATAAAGATGTAGTTGTTTCTGTACCATGTATTTTGGCGACTCATAATGGGTGTTGTATACCTATTTTGAGGGCGTCACATAGATCGCGTATACAGGTTATTCCAACAGAATAATAAGAAATGGAATAACAACAGTTCTCTTCATGAATAAGAAAGAATAACACCCCTTACCGTTTTAAAGAAGAGCTGAAGTAAGGAAGTAGTTAAGTAGCAGAATACTCTTCTTCTCTCTCTATAGTTTCTCTCTATAGCTTCTCTCTCTAGAGTTCAGTGAATTCGTAAGAAATAATGAAGGAATGAGCTGCTATTTATAGAAAAATAGAATGCATAGTAACTAATCCATGAACGGTCCAGATTGATTACTTTAATCTGACGGTCCATATTTAAAGAAAATTCTTTTAAATAAAATATAATATATTCTATTTATAGAATAACTTTAATAAAGTATTTTGTTTTATATAAAAAGATGTTTTTGTTTTATTACGTTAATAATACGAATAAAACAAAACGTCATTATCGCTAAATAATTCATATTATTAACTGACAATAATTGAATCAACTGAGTGACTTCTCACATAAGCGTTAATACTCAATACCGTGTGCTACTATGCAACCACACGTATTACTGTACTTTTACTACCGAGTAGTTCAACAGTAACAATGGTAAAACTTCCGCCGTTATTTTTAATAAAATATTTTTGTCGTTTTCTCAATCCGACAATAATTCTGTTGTGGGGTCCATCAATGATTGTGTCGTTGTACGAATATTCCCTGTTAAAACGAATATTCCCCGACCAATCGAATATTATATAACAACTTGCGTACTTTGCAAAATTTATAAATATTACCCACAACTATAACATTATATCAAATTAATTCCATAATATTCAAAAATGATATTTATAGAAAATTCATCTTTATTTATAAAAGTTAGGGTCTTACATTTACCCTTTGTCTATGAGTTTTAGAATGAACGAAAAATAAAAGAAGAGAATTGCAAAAATTAATAACTTGAAGGAATGCAAGAATTAATTGTTTAGAGTTAAAATTGTAATTCCGTTAAACTTGGAGGCCACTTTTGTAGTCACCTATTTGATAATATAAAATCTAAGATTATCTATTTTATATTCTAATATAAATATTCACATATGTGAAAATCGAGTGTTAAAATGGCGAAGACGCTGATGATTCGGCCACAAGTGGCGGCACTATGTGCGTGCCGACCTCATTTCTTCAGCAGCCTCGCTCTGCCATCTTTTCAGGCAGTGAAACCCTATCGTCAGCCGCTCATTCCGTGCGTTTTGCTGCTGCAAAAGCTCGGGCCTCGCCGTCGTTCAGTTAACTATGGCCCAAAACCCGAGGGCCTCGTCGTGGGTCGTCGGAGCCTCTGTATTCGAGCCACAACTCAGGCCAGTGATCCTGGTTCCATCGACTCCCCTTTGATGCAATCCATGGAGAAGAAGGTTCAATTTTTAGCTTTTTATATTGGTTAAAAATCATTAACTAATTTGTGGTGTTCTTAATTCTGGATGTCTAATTAAACTAGTAGCAATGGATAAAACTATTGGAATTTGAGGTTTTGCGTTAGATTGTTTTATAGAATACAGAACCCATGTAATGCTTATCTACACAACTTTGATATCACAAGGAGATTAGTTGCTAAATGAAGTAGTAAACAAGTAAGATTGATACACTATTACCCTTTTATGGTACATTGGTCTGGATGACTACACTAATTGCATAACCAATCAACAAAGTTTTTTTAATTTTGTAATTCAAGAACTCAATGATTTATTGAATTCTTAAGACTTGAGAGAGATTATAGACTTGTAGTAAAGAAGTCTTTGCCTGCATAGGAACATTTCAATCCATCGAAATTTGACAATGATCTCATCAATTGCATGATTCCTATGCACAATGGCCTTGAAAAATCCTTTGAAGTGAGTAAAGGGGGTGCAGTAAATGTACTTATATGCTCATGAAACTACTAAGATGCAATTAAGGCTTCTACATGTTGTTGCGTTTGGATCCAATTAAGGCTTCTAGTTGTAGTCACGTTTGGAGCTGATGCAATGATGTTATCAGAGCTGCAACTACGGTTGGATATGGGATATGCTTGTTTACGTCAGCTGGTGGTACCATCATTCACACAGTTTTGGAGTCATGCAGTACCTTGCTGGCACTGGCGACCATGCTATATTGTTTTTCCTATGTTACCTGATCTTGTTGCTTGGTTACTCTGGCTTTAATCCTAACTGATCTGGATCACAAGTGATATAAGAAGAAACAAAAGAAGAAGAAGTGTATGATAGGAAGAAGATGAAGAAAGAGATTAGGTTTCTGCCCTCTTCAATAAATTATTTAACTTTAGATGAAAAAAGATTGTAAATTGATATGAGAGTCAATACTAGAATGGAGGACCAGTAGCCCTTTCAAATGAAATAGAGCGTGTGGAAAAGGATTAAAAAAAAAGAAGAAGAGAAGCATATAGAGGTTTGTTTGGTCAAAGGACTTTGTATTTTACATTTTCTGTTCAGTGGAAGACTTGTTGTAACAATAGGGTTTTCTATAATAATAATAATAATAATTAAATAGTAAGATAATAACTGATACATCTGTTAACTAAATCCTACATTTAAGGATTATGTTATAGTTTAAAAACAAAGGGATAACTATAGTTTTTAAATTTGAATTAACAACCATCGGTTCTCATCTTTTAAAACACTGAGATTGAGATAATATTAAGGAGGGTTTGAGGAAGAAATATCAGATGAGAGGGAGAGAGAGAGAAAAGAACGTAAATAGTTATTTGGCTTTGAGACTACTGCAGAACAGAGAAGAAGAAAAATCATAAAGGTAAATCTAAATCTTTCTTCTGCAAGTATGAGATGATTATGTACTATACATGTAAAAATAGATTTTTAAAACTTAAACTTTTGACCCTGATAAAATAATGATATGTATATTGCTTGTGTACCACATATGTATTCTGTGTAAAATTATGATAGTCATAATTTGTGATCATGATTATATGCTAATATACATGTCCGTATGTATGGTACCATATATATATTTAAGTGCATTGTGAAACGTGGTGTATGTATATATGTATGATTACTTGGTGGGCTTTATGGATGCACCTGTCAAACTCATTAGGAGTTATAGTCCTATTAGATCATGGCTTTAAAAAAAACTATGAAGGAAGTTGATGGCTTGAAAATATGTCCATATGAAACATATAAAGTAGCAACTCCAGTGGGTTCTTTTGGTATCCCAATTCTTTTAAATCAATAAACACACTTGTATATATGCATATCATTTATGTTAGTGGGGTTAATTGCACATATACCATAGGTAAACTGTAATAATTCTTTTGTAGTATTTTTATGTAAACCGTGAATTTTAAATAATAATAGAGTCACTAGCTATTGTTATTGTTACAGTCTCAAAGTTTATATTTTTTTTAAAAGCAAAACTTATATTTTTTAAAAAATATTAAATATAATAATTAACTTCAACTTCGAATTTAAAATTAAGATTTATGTGCATAAGATTTGAGTAAAGAGTATGAGTAAGTTATAATATTGTATCCTGGTAATTTTATTTGTTCTAATTTTATATTTAGGATTTGTTCAGCTAATATTTTTGTATTTTGCGATATCGAGTTAAGTGGCTTTCCGAACTATTTAGTGTTTTTAAATTATCGTTTATTTTTATGTATACGTTAGTAATTACTCGGATGCCTAAATGTACAATTTCAAAATTTGTTATGTTTTATTTAAGGCTTCCATTTAAATTAAAATGTTATGTTCGTTTATTCAAATTTCAGATCAAGTAATTATTTTTGAACTGTGAATTAAAATTATATATTTTGAACTTTGAAAAAGTATCGTTTAAAATATCAATAATATTGAGAAAATGTTTTGAAATCCTTAGTCTGATTATGTATAGAACCCGTTATTGATTACGTTTAGTTCTGGAGCTAATTTAGGACCTACTAAGGCGCACACCTTTTAGATGCTCTTCGGGGAGCGTGCAGTTTAAATACCTTAGTAGGGTGTGTGATCATTGACATTATCGAACTCTTGGCCCGTGTTACAGGACCTTAGTCGCTAAGGTTATTGATTAAAATATATATTGTATATATTGAAATCATTAATGTGAAATTCGTTTTGTAATTTTCTGTTTTAGTTTTGAAAAGTATATTTATTATTGTTATCGAACAAAAAGAATTTCAAAAAAGTAGTTTTACAAATTGTGCTTAATTCAGCTAAATAATGAGAATTGTCACTTGCTAGGCTTCATCGCTCACCCCTTACAATTTTTAGAGGTCCCATTGAAGGCTAAACACTTGTTTGATGCATTTGGAATGACTGAAATTTAGTTTGACGTTATTTCTTTTATTGTTTGATTTTTGACAAAACTTTTAGTTTCGAGGAGCTGCGTCTCCGTTATTCGAATTTGATATTTATTGATATTTCATTTGAATTGGATTAAAAGATGTTTATTGTTGGGTTTTAATCTGAGATTATCGTTGAATTGTTTTGTTTGGGCTGCGCGTATTGATATTGTTGCCTTGCGGGCCTTTGGTTTTGCGGCGTGTAGCACTTCGGGCCTGTAGCGGGTTCGGGGTGTTACACTTGTTCTCCCTTTTCGTATGCTCCTTTTCTTTCTAATAAAATTCTTCTTTCATCTACATTAAAAAAAGTAAAATCGTACAAGAACAGCCCTTTTATCTAGTAATATCATTAACCGGCACACTCCTAAAACTCCCTATAGCCGCATTATATTTATGCCAGAGTTGCTGAAAGTGTAATACCATCTCTGATATAATGTATCAGATTAAAGTATTTCTAACCAAGCCATTTTCGTTGAAGTATTCTCCCTCTTGGGGTTTCCACTTCCATATATAAAAACTCGGCCAAGTTGTTCTTTGGCGGTTTTCTTGATGTATATTGGGGTTCAAAGTTGTCCTATATTACTTACCTTGTTTATCATGTTGTTTAATTTTCATAGAATGCAAACAGTTAATCTATCTTATTAAAAAGAATGACAGCAATTTGATTTAACAAAAGAATAACTGCAATTAATATCTTTCCAGCTTTTACTTTTTCTCTGTCTATGAATTGAACTTGATATAAATACGTTTGTTCTGAAGTTTTGAATGAAAAGTTTCTGATGCATAAGTAACAAGTGGATAAGTTGTGTTTTCAACAGATTAAGGAACAGCTAAATGCAGATTCTGTCAGTGTGAAAGATGCTTATGGTGATGGTCGTCATGTTAGGTAAGTTTTGTTTCCACTTTAATGATATTTATATTAGGGAAAAAGACAGCTTATAGTGGTTTGTGTCACAGTGTGTGTGTGTGTATTCATATTTAAGCTATCATAGCAGTCTCGGTCTAAGCAAATGAAGTTTCGCTCCTGGACTTCGACCCACCCTGCTCCTGCTAGGTCTGACCTAAGGAACAACCCAAAAGGGCCAATCAAAGCAAATGTCTGCCATTCTGTTTTCCTTTCCTTTTTTTGATGCTTTGGATATACTGTGTCATTTTAACTGTGCCAGCAGGTAACCTTACCATGTAGAGGCACATGACCCTGTATCTATCATATGGCTTGTTTACATTTTTATCTCTTTTACTTGTTGCAGCATTGATGTTATTGCTTCATCTTTTGAGGGACAATCTGCTGTGAATAGGCAGAGGATGGTATACAAAGCCATATGGGAAGAGCTTCAAAACGCTGTACATGCAGTTGACCAGATGACCACCAAGACCCCCAGTGAAGCGGAATCAAAGAAGTGAAAACCTTACTATCACCGAGTCCATTAAATGAATTCCCTTGATGTTTGTCTTGTCAAGTTAAGAGCCATTTTGTATTGTATTAGTTGAATCACTGGTGTATGTACTCATGCCTCGTATTTCACCTGCTTGCTTGACTAAAGCTGAGTACTGCCTTTCTTTCCTATAAATAATCTACTACTTTATATAAACAGGCAAACATGTGCTGTGGGAATTAGATTTCCGTTCCAAAATGGGAATAAGCCCACGATCCAGCATCTCTGTTGCATATAAACCAAGATTATCTGAATATAAAAAATTGCTATGGCAAGAAAGCCAGTGGTTGATTGATTGCGGCAAGACCCTGACGCCATGTTTGTTTGCAAAATATATGTTTGAAATTAAATTATTTGTCTTAATTTAACACTACTTTGAACTATTTAATCCTTTGACGATGGAACTATTAGTCTCATAAAGAAGGGACTATTAATTAATTTCTCATAAATAGCTAGAAATGACAATAGTTTATATGACGACTATTTAAAGTACTATTAATCCCCATAATAGAATAAAATAGTCTGAAATAATATTAAATTAAGATAAATTGTCCAATTTCAAGCATGTTAACATAGCCTAGGGGTTAATAATATACATGAATCAAGTTTATGCATAGATATTGTAAGAAAGATGAAATAAAATCAGCGAGAAAGGAAAATATCTGCAGACTTGAATCTCTCTTTTACTCGTAATACATAAGTGAATATGCATACTTGTATCATTGCGTAGATAAAGTCATGAAAATAAAATAAAATTAATAATAATGAAAAAGAAGCAGCTTTTATTGCCACATAAGAAAGAGAGAATTTTAAGTGTGCCAGCCACTCCACCAGCTGGTATAAAAGTTCCAAAAACTATTTACAAAAATGCAGATAAAAGCTAGTCTTTCATTCAAATCAATTATGCACTTTGAATTGTATATAAAGATAAATAAATAAATGGTATGTGTTGTTTATATACAATAACAATATAAACGTATCTGTACATCCCGAAAAGGACAGGCAATCTAACAAAGCAAGTGTCCTCCCAGGCAATCAATGTACAATTTAAGTAAACAACAGAAACATGCATGTACAGAATTGATAGGCTCGTGCAAATTTAATTAACAGAAGGCAACATCGGATTCATGCCAAGTCCCGATCCCCCAAAACTACCTGTCTCAGTATGCTTCACTCTTCCGAAATATCTTATATGACGGAGCAGCCTGGCCAAGAAGGTGTTGTGGCATATTGTTGAGCTATCACACACCACTGCTACATGTTTGCGTGCTCTCGTTATGGCGACATTCATTCGCCGACTATCCCCCAAAAATCCAACAGCTCCCATTGTGTTTGATCGAACCTAAGAAGAGATATATTAGTCTTATTTCTTTGCTATAACATAACCCAACTATTCCTTAACAGCCACGTGTATGTGAACCGATAAAGGAATTCTTGGGAGAAAAATATATTGTTTTAAAAAGATCATTGAAACAAAGATTTCTTGCTTCAAATCCTCGTTAAGGAACATTTGAAATTTAAATCAGAGAACATAATGAACTTCTAAACATATCAAGTAAATAATGCTTGCAGACCAAGTTAAAACAGCTCATGTGACAATAAAAAGAGCACAACTTTCAAATAGGAAAATGAACACTTAGATCTTGAGCTCTCAAGTGAAAAACATGGCTAAAACAATATAATTACTCTTTCAAGAGCATACCATTGATATAATTACTGCATCAGCTTCCCGGCCTTGAAAGCTATCAATAGTTGCAACGTCGATCCCTCTGGCCTCTGGCAGCTCATCAAGCCTATCCCTCAATAGATGTACTTGAGCAACATAAGGAGATTGCACAGCAATTGCTGACGGGCTAACGCCTGCAATGTCACATTTACATTATATGGGGTCCGCAATTGGTTTAACAAGAATCAGATTCTGGCTATAGACTCTAAACAGAAAGTTAACAGTCTTAGACTCTTAGGTATGCAAGCTACTAAATTCATGTCCTGAATAGCTACAAACCAAGGACACTTGTGCAATTACTGAATAACACTTCTTTTACTGCTGAGATGCCTTAAATGTAGCAACTTCTTATCCAGGAAAGTGCTCAAGTTAAATTACTATTACATTTTCTGGGGATGTCATCAAAGAAATCATGTTTAGAGACTCTTTTGCAAGGAGTATACATCCAAAGAAGAATAGATTATGATGTATCGAGTTAAAAATGTTTTTATCTAGAAGATAAAAAAAAGCCTAAGGTCAGATAATGTGGTTGTTTCTTATAGTCAAAGTTTGTCTAAGAAATTTGATTCAAAATTATTAACAAATTTGGAATACCTAATTCAAAGTTTTGACACGAGTATTTGATTCAAGCCAACTCAGAAATAATATACAACACTACAATTAGATTCTCTGTCTTGTAGCATTTGCATTAATAAGTTCAAATTTAAAACCACCAAGATGAATACATAGAAGTTTATGACATCACCTTGTTCCAATGCACATAGTTATGAACCCTATCATTGTGAACCCAGTAAGTCACCCAATAGCCAATATCATTAGACTAATAAGCAATTAATATAATTTTAAACAGTAAAAAAGTGGAAAATATTAGCATTAGTGTAAATTTAATAAGAGGGATATGTACCAGCATAAAGCAAGGAAAAGACATGTTGCACGACTATATCAGCCTCCCCTTCGTTGTAAAAGGAGCCAGTGCCAGCCGGGTCTAGATGCTCCTCACATCCCACTGACAAACTTCCATATGGCATTCTCGTATCAAGCAATAGCAATGGGCATTGTGTTATCCATGTGGGCTACAATAACATACAGAAACCACTAATGAAGTGCAGTTGCTATGAAATACTACCAAGGACATGAAGTGAAAAGCAAATGACGAACTCCAAGTTATACTATTAAGGTCAGAGATTTAGATTTTCTCTATGGCAGAAGTGATGTGGCTTAAAGTTTGTTCAACAGATTTGCTGTCAGTCAGTTACCATCCACATTGGTGCTGAAATCATTTACAAGCAAAATCATCATTAAAACTATTCTGATAAAACATCACACAAAACAGCATGTTATAATTAAAACGATATATGGGTTGAATAAAGGTAGGCGAAAATCAAAAGGGGATCACAACTATTAAGGATTAAACCATAATTTTCACCAAATTCAATAAGGATTGTAAAAGTTTTTATCTTATAATATAATTATGACATATATGACTAGGTGTACATTATTTGTTAGCACTTGGTGTTTAAGTTTGTCATGAACAAGACACTTAAATGGATGAATATGTAGAGTTTCTAAGGTGTACAACTATCAGGAGTCTAGAAATTTGAATAGTAGGAAGTAGAGAATCTCGTGGAACTACGATACAAGCATAATTTAGTATCAAAACAAAAGGAAAAGTTAAAACCATAAGCCCTCCATACATTTAGATGTAGTCTAAACTCTAAAAAGACATATAGGTCTGACTACCTTGCCACATTAAAATGCAAAGAAATTTTGCATAAGCAAGTAAAATAAAAGGTTGAAAGGATAAATGTGACGTCAGGATATAAATCCTGAGCTGCAGATAAGGAAACACATCTTCTTGACCAGGAACACTATAGAGAATACTCCCATATAATTTAAAGGACTCCTTTCCAATAAATCAAGACACAGAAAAGAAGAGAAGTTGTGAATGTCGTGTAAATTCTAACCCACAAGTTGGCCGTAACCAAATGAAAACTTGAAAAGTGAAGGAATCAAAAATTAAGATTTAAAAGCAAGACAAAGATCACATGCCTCTGCAGTTATATCTGTAAGTATTATGCAAATATCTAAAATCATTGCGTAAGAAAGAAATGCCAATAGGTAAATACCATGACAAATGGAGAATCTACTAGAAGATGGGAAGAGACTGTCGAAGAGGATGTTAATGTTCCTCCATACATCTCTTTTGAAGCCCAGCTTGCTATTGCATCATTCATCCGATACTGTATCATTAACTTGGTTGCAAGAACCCCCTCATGCAGTGTTGCAGCTCTTTCCAGGAGAGATACTCCAAGACCACCTTCAGAGGCTTTTCTAGATAAAATCACAGGAGCAAGCTGGCACTGATCACCTGCAAGAATAGTGCGCTTTCCCTGCAATATTGGGATCCAGCAAGATGGTTCAATGGCTTGTCCAGCTTCATCTATAACAACAAGATCAAAGGTATCCAGTCGTCTTATTAGTGGATCGGCTGCTCCAGTGTTGGTGGTTAGCACGACTTGAGCACTCGTTAATATATCCTTCACAGTCTCCTTCTCCTTTTTCTTTAATGTCTTTCCAAGTTGTTTTAGAAGTTGGCGTATTCCAGCAGCTAAAGAATCATCCCGTAAACAATGCCTCAGGTCCTTGCGCAGATCTGACTTCTTCCTATCAAACTCTGCTTGGAAATCCGCAAGATTCAAATTCACAATCTCAGCCAAAGATTTTGAAGCTACTGCAGGCGATATTCGTGCTGGATTTCCAACCCGGACAATGTTGACCCCAATATTGGAAAGTTTCTCAACCATGTTATCCACAGCTGCATTTGTGGGGGCAGTAACAAGCACCCTCTCACCTTGGTTAACAGCAAGTAAAATCAATTCCTTGAGCAAACCTGTCTTTCCAGTTCCAGGAGGCCCTTGAATAATCAACATTGGTCGCTTCTTGTTCAAGCCTAATGCAATTGCCCTTAGTTGCGAGTCATCATATGTTTCAAAATCTAACAGTCCATCCAGTTCTGCTTCCGCCCACTCTACCACGTGATTCTCCTCCAGCCATGCAATATCATCTTCATCTCCAAACAGTGTAGCCACAATACCTATTGAAGGATTTTTCGTCCGTAAACCTTTCTTCTGAAGCATCATCAGGGCTTCACAATTCCGCTACAAAGTAAACAAGTGGAAAACAGATAAGTTACTAGAACAGAGTTGCTTCAAAATAAAGATCCAGTGATGATCTGCTAATACAATATCATTTCATTAAGTGTCAAAATTTGAAAGGGATTTTACGTTTAGGCTTAGGATATTGCAGCTTTCAGACAATAGATTTTCCTAAGTTATGCTTGACTTGGTATTTAAAATGACAGATTGGGTTTATTCAAAAATGAATATAGCTTAGATTTAAGCTTTTAATAAATTAGCTTTACAATTGAACAATATGCATAAAAGAACATTTGATGTTTATATAAATGGGTGGATTAATTAGTAAGGTCATGAGTGATAATGTGATACTTAACATTCCATGACAACAAGTATCCTAAGCTACTTCGTACATATTAATTCTCCTCTATCTATCTCCCTTTAGGTCTGCCAATCAAACATAAATACCAATCCCTAACTTTTAAATCCCAATGAGTACCCATAACGATAACAAAAGGAATTGACATTTCCACAAGGGAATGTGATAGTTCCACAAGACTCCACTCACATGACTAGTAACTGGACCCAAATTTAAGTGAGTAAACCTCTGTAGAAATATCAAATTTCTCATGGAAATAACAATTTTTATATACAAATACAGAGAGAGAAAGGGAGTGAAGAAGAGAGAGAGTTACAAACTTGAATAATGGTAAAATCCCCAGTATTTCCACAATGATTGATTAAAAATATCGACATCTAATACAGTTAGAAGCACCAGCAGAATCCTAGAGCGATTCATTTATCTCCAGCAAAAAGAGAATTTGGTTTCTGGTCAAAGCTTGAATGTGAGGAGGCTAAAGTCTTGGCTCCGGAAAATGGATTGCGTGCCTAAATAAATGAATTCTATGTGTATTGCTGAAATGAAGAGAGCGAAGGATGAATCACTCTGCAGCTGCTTTACTGTAGCACAATTACAGAGATGATAAATGTGACCTTCTCAAGTATCAACCCATAGGAACGGTAACAGAATAGAAGAAAGGGAAGAAGCGAAGAAGTCTACTTTTGGCATGGGATTACCTTAAGCCAGCAAGGGTGAATTTAATGAGAAATCAAGCAAACAGAAGTGGTGATTTGAATGTATTGGGAAGACCTCTTTAAGAACCAAAACTCAATAATATGACATAATATTAATCGGACTCTGACATAATATTTCATAATTTGACATGGCTTCTCTGGTTACCACCGACATTCTTCGGTTTTAAAAGTAATGCCAAAACCAATTGAAAGTAAAACGAGTAAATGTTTATGCCTTAATGAAAAGAAAATGATTTAAGTTAATGAATGCTCTCATCAAATACCTCATAAGTAAGGGTATCAGCCAATCCATAAATGCGGTCAATGCGCACACTCTTACCAAAGAGCTTAGAAAAGGTGGGATCCCCATGACGAGACTCCAAAGCCACACTGATGCTACATCCATCCTCACCTAAGTTGTTAACAAACCCTTGAATGCAAGAACTTGCACCACCACCCCTGCTATCACAAGTTCTCACACATACCATATCTCCAGGAGAGAGGGTCGTTGGGGGTAACCTGTGATGTCCCTCCACCCTAAACAATACCAAATGCATACCACCTAATCCTGCTAGCACAACTAAATTCTTTTAGATAAAATTATAATATTTGACTGAACCAATCACAGAAAGGTACAAAAATGAGAACATACATATAAATGTTTTCTGAGAAATTAAAATAATTGTGTGATCCACCTATAAATGTGCTGACCGCAACCAAATTGCAGATAGTTTCACAGAGTTCCTGCTCAACCTGGCCATGTGCAACCAGGAACTCAATTGGCTTTGACGAATCAGAAGTTTCATCTGGTGTAGGAAAAGCGTCCAACTCCTGTTGGGTAAACTCCAATTCAGAATCCCTTTCTATACGAAGGAGCTCCGACATTCGCTTGGTAAAATCATCAATTCTGCTTTGAATAGCCTTCACTTTATGAATGTCCAACCCTAAAGCACCCTGAACAGCTTTTGGCTGAGAAACCTTCCTTGCTATGGCTTTATGCTGAGCTGCAAACACACAATGTCAACCTAAGCCTTACTACACACAAATCTCCTCAAAACTTTAAAGTACAACGGCAACAACACTAATACAATACAAACTCACAATAATCTTCACTGACTCATGTTGAGACAAGATAAAATGGACACAAATACAGACATCAACATTAAAAATGTGTCTTCAAAAATAGAACCTGAATTGGCAAGTTCTTTGAGGAGCTTCCATGACTCGGTTTCGCACCAATTTTCAATTACAGATTTGGCCTGAAGCTTCTGTAGAACATCCCTGAGCTCCCTTTGGAAGTGATCAAAGAGGGTAGGATAATGTGTGCAGACCTTCAAGCAAACAGCCTCAACTCCAACGGGCATGGGAATGGCATTGAGATAAGGCTGAGCTTGTATCACAAAAGTAAGACCTGGCCCCATTCTCTGTTTCACCTCAGCAAACTCCCCCTGAATCTCAGCGGCGGCAAAATCCGACGCCATCGCCTTCATGCCCTGTCCTATCCATTTAACCACATGCTTTCCCAAATCCCTCCTCCCCAATGGGTCACCGTTCTGATACAGTGTCCGTACATCTACCCTATTCGTCGTCGTCTCCGAGGCCGGCGGTCGTGCCTCCTGCTTAATACTCCTAGTATTAGTAGTAGTACTAGTACTAGTACTAGTCTTCAAATTTTTGCTGGCGGCGCCACTATTTCCTACCCGTTTGTTTCTTTTCTTGGTACTAACTGATTTGTTGACGCTACCCGCAGTGCTGCTACTGCTAATACGGATGTGGTACCCAAATCGGAATGTTGACCGGAGGGCATCACGGTGGTCGCCAGCGACTAGAGATAATGAGCCTGAAGTGTAAGAAGTAGAAGAAGATAGAGAATAAGAAGAAGCAGAGTCATTGTGACGTGACCGGAGAATAGTTGGGCAAGACCAATAACTCGCCATCGCCGCACCGCAGCCCGCTGACGAAGCCAGATTCAACGTTAATGAGAGGGGGCTAAAGATATTATTTTTAAATAAAAAATCGGTGACCCATTTTTGTGGGAGTGGAATTTAAGCCATTTTCGTTAATCTTTTGTTTTGAAGAGTTTGGCTGGATGGCTGGCTGATTGGTTATCGTCGTCCGCTTGTTGGGAAATTGTCGTTTTGTTATGTGGCCGATAATGGAGGAATTGAAAGTCTTTATCGAGGAGAGAGAAGATCCCAATTGGACTCTTGATTGGCTAGCTGTGATTCTCTTATTTCTCTGTGTGTGCTTGCTTTGCCGACGTGACCGGACGGACACCCTCCATTCCTTTATATTTATCAATTATTATTATTTTTTATTAAAAAAAAAAAAAACTCTTTTTCAAGGCCTTGTTTTATTCCGCTCGAATTAATTAATTTGTTTTTTCATTTTCTTATTGTGTGGACCTAGATTTTCTGCTGTATTGATTGATATCAATTGATACGTGTTACGTATGTAAAGCTTAAATTACTACTATTAGGTTGCCTTTCAATTTCTAGGTTTTCATTATTAAAACTCCATCGGCACCTTGTTAATTTCAGTTTTAAAAAAACACACAAATACTAAAAAGTGAAATTAATAGCAACTGTCAATAAAATTAAAAATTAAAATTGTAATAAATATATATCCTTAAAATTTATAAATTTTACTAAAAAGCTTATCTTTATAGGACAGTTCTGAAATTTTATTTTTATTTTGCCTCGATAATACATTATAGGAACTGATATTTTTTGTGACGCCCCAAAAATTAGGTATACATCACCCATCTTGGGTCGTCAGATACATAGTACAGAATACAAATACAACTTACTAATACAACTGTCATGTACATTACGACGAAACATAAACGGTGAGTTTGAATACAAATATTATTTTCTAGAGAGTATTCATACTCAAAAGGAGTCCTCATTACATTTATTAACACACTATTACATAGAATAGTGAGGACTACTAACTAATACTATCATTCGGACCATCACTCCGTTCTCCGACTTGCCCCAGCTACGTGCTCATTTCCTGAAGAGAACAGTGAAAGAAAGGGTGAGCTCAACTAGCCCAGTAAGAAATATTATGACTAAGATAATGCAGAATAAATTATTATTAGCCTTCAACAATGTTAAACTGATAAAATATAATAGACATCAAGTTTAACTGCAGCGGAACAAACAATCCATTAAAAGAGTCAAGTAGAAAATAAACTCTACTATCTTTTATGATTTAAAAGGTTTTTCAACACTGTGATCGCTAGGACTCAGCTTAATAAAATAATCCACATCATCGAATCACCCCTGCACTACGGCCAAGGATATTCGTGTATTCATTAATGGTCATGATCATGCCAACAACTGTCCATCAACGCACTACGGGCCAATGAGGACTTTTACCACATCATTTGTAACATTACGGTCATGATTATACCGAATAATCCCTGATCATAATCATACCAAGTCCATCTATGCACTACAGGCCACAGATGACTTTTAACATTTTATAAACACGAGGATGATGACAATGATATAAGAATTCAATAAAACAAGTTCAAGAATTAATTTATCCAAGAATTAACAACGTCCAAATTGTCAACATGATACTGCTTTGTGAAGTAAAATTTAAGAATGCTTAGAAGAATATTTTCATGAAAAGATACTGGATGAACCGCAATTATCAAGGATATTCCACTAATTTTATGGAGTATAGAAGTTAAAACTTAACCAACTAAGTATATTAAAGAATGGAATAACAAAAGAAATCACCCGACATGCGATAGACCGCACAGACAGGTTATTCCAACAGAATAATAAATAATGGAACCAGGTCCGGCGTAAACGCAGAGACAGAATATTCCGACAGAATAATAAATAATGGAACCAGGTCCGGTGTAAAACATACAGACAGGATGTTCCAACAGAATAATAACAAGACGAAACCAGGTCCGGTGTGAAACACACAGACAGGATGTTCCAACAGAATAATAATAAAAACGGAACCAGGTCCGGTGTAAAACACACATACAGGATGTTCCAACAGAATAATAATAAAAACGGAACCAGATCCGGTGTAAAACACACAGACAGGATGTTTCAACAGAATAACAGAAGAATGTCACCAAGTATAGGGTAGACCGCGTATACAGGTTATTCCAACAGAATAACAAATAATGAAATAACAACAGTTCTCTTCATGAATAAGAAAGAATAACACCCCTTACCGTTTTAAAGAAGTGCTGAAATAAGGAAGTAGTTAAGTAGCAGAATACTCTTCTTCTCTCTCTCTATAGTTTCTCTCTATAGTTTCTCTCTCTAGAGTTCAGTGAATTCGTAAGAAATAATGAAGGAATGAGTTGCTATTTATAGAAAAATAGAATGCATAGTAACTAATCCATGAACGGTCCAGATTGATTATTTTAATCTGACGGTCCATATTTAAAGAAAAATCTTTTAAATAAAATATAATATATTCTATTTATAGAATAATTTTAATAAAGTATTCTGTTTTATATAAAAAGATGTTTCTGTTTTATTACGTTAATAATACGAATAAAACAAAAAGTCATTATCGCTAAATAATTCATATTATTAACTGACAATAATTGAATCAAACTGAGTGACTTCTCACATAAGCATTAATAATCAATACCGTATGCTACTATGCAACCACACGTATTACTGTACTTTTACTACCGAGTAGTTCAACAATATCAATGGTAAAACTTCCGTCGTTATTTTTAATAAAATATTTTTGTCGTTTTCTCAATCCGACAATAATTCCGTTGTGGGGTCCACCAATGATTGTGTCGTTGTACGAATATTCTCTGTTAAAACGAATATTTCTCGACCAATCGAATATTATATAACAACTTGCGTACTTTGCAAAATTTATAAATATTACCCACAACTATAACATTATATCAAATTAACTCCATAATATTCAAAAATAATATTTATAGAAAATTTATCTTTATTTATAAAAGTTGGGGTCTTATAACCTCCCCTTCTAATGAAATTTCACCCTCGAAATTAGGGTACGTACCTGGTATGTCGAAGAGGTAAGGATACCTTGATTTCATTTCAGATTCTAACTCCCAAGTCATTTCCTCAACATCGTGGTTTCTCCACAAAACTTTGACTTGAGGTATAACCTTGGAGCGTAGAATATGTTCCTTCTTATCCAAGATTTGAACAGGAACTTCTTCATACGTCAAATCCTCCGCTATTTCGTCCGGCTCTAACTCAATAATGTGGTTCGGATCTTCCACATATTTGCGTAACATGGATATGTGAACAACGTTATGAACACGAGACATACTTGGCGGTAAAGCGAGTCTATAAGCCACAGTTCCTACTCGATCGAGGATTAAAAATGGACTGATGAATCGAGGATTGAGCTTTTCTCTCTTTTCAAATCTCGTAACTCCTTTCCATGGAGCAACACGTAAGAACACATGATCTCCTACATCAAATTCCAAGTCCTTTCGATGAAGATCAGCATAACTCTTTTGTCGATCTTGTGAGGTTTTATACGTTGTCGGATCGTTTGAATCTTTTCTGTAGTCATACGTACCAACTTCGGTCCCAACAACGTTGCTTCACCCACCTCATCCCTGTTGGGGTTTCGATACAGAAACGCACAGCGGAAATTAAAATTTAAAGCAATTTCGAAACTCTAAAACAGGATCCATGCGAAAAATAATTAATTCAGTGGTAAGAAATTATACCGATTGTAAAAGCTAGAATCGATGCGGTCAAATCTCCAACGCAATTCAAACGGACTGCGTCTCTACGGTATCCACACGAACGCTCCACACGAATCGTCCTACGATTTGCAGAAGAAGGAAACGTGGTACTTGTAAGACCCCAACTTTTATAAATAAAGATGAATTTTCTATAAATATCATTTTTGAATATTATGGAGTTAATTTGATATAATGTTATAGTTGTGGGTAATATTTATAAATTTTGCAAAGTACGCAAGTTGTTATATAATATTCGATTGGTCGGGGAATACTCGTTTTAACAGGGAATATTCGTACAACGGCACAATCATTGGTGGACCCCACAACGGAATTATTGTCGGATTGAGAAAACGACAAAAATATTTTACTAAAAATAACGACGGAAGTTTTACCATTGATACTGTTGAACTACTCGATAGTAAAAGTACAGTAATACGTGTGGTTGCATAGTAGCACACGGTATTGATTATTAATGCTTATGTGAGAAGTCACTCAGTTTGATTCAATTATTGTCAGTTAATAATATGAATTATTTAGCGATAATGACGTTTTGTTTTATTCGTATTATTAACGTAATAAAACAAAAACATCTTTTTATATAAAACAAAATACTTTATTAAAGTTATTCTATAAATAGAATATATTATATTTTATTTAAAAGATTTTTCTTTAAATATGGACCGTCAGATTAAAATAATCAATCTGGACCGTTCATGGATTAGTTACTATGCATTCTATTTTTCTATAAATAGCAGCTCATTCCTTCATTATTTCTTACGAATTCACTGAACTCTAGAGAGAGAAACTATAGAGAGAGAGAGAAGAAGAGTATTCTGCTACTTAACTACTTCCTTATTTCAGCTCTTCTTTAAAACGGTAAGGGGTGTTAGTCTTTCTTATTCATGAAGAGAACTGTTGTTATTCCATTTCTTATTATTCTGTTGGAATAACCTGTATACGCGGTCTACCCTATACTTGATGACATTCTTCTATTATTCTGTTGGAACATCCTGTCTGTGTGTTTTACACCGGACCTGGTTCCGTTTTTATTATTATTCTGTTGAAACATCATGTCTGTGTGTTTTACACCGGACCTGGTTTCGTTTTTATTATTATTCTGTTGGAACATCCTATTAGTGTTGCACAAATGGCCTGCGGCCTGCGACCCGGCCTTGATCTGGTCCGAGCCCGGCCTGGTCAAAACCAGGCCTGGTCAAAGCCCGGACAGGCCAGGCCCGGCCTGCTAAGCTGTAAACAGACCACAATTTTTGGTCATATATTCGGCCTGACCTGGCCTTCAAAAAAGTCCGGACTGGCCTGGCCTTCGGCCTGGTCCGACATTTGGCCTGGACCGGCCTGAAGCCTGGCCTTACTCATCTTCCATCGCTCCAGCCTCCAGCCCAGCCCAGCCCCCCCCATCGGCCAGCCCCTAGTCCACACGTTACTAATTAGTGATTATTATCAACTTAATAACGGCTACAAGCCTACATGCTACAATGACACTATGATAGTGACACAAAGGCCAAAGTAATTGTTAAATGCCAATACACTCTGACTAGTGTATAATGACTGCTAACATGCAAACATATATCCTAGTGGCTAGTGACTGACTACCTTTGCAGGCCTAATAGGCTAGTATGTTTAATAGGTTACTAAAGCTAGTATGCTTCCTCCTACAGGAATATAAAGAATGAGTTAATATTTTATTGAATGAGCTAATAGGCTACTGCTAGTAATATTTTATTGAATGGCCTCGTTTGAAATTTAATATTTTTCTAGTTTAATATATTAAATGTTTTTAATTAACTTTTAATAATTAAAAAATTCTAATTTATCTAACAATATTATTAATTATTTTTATAATTTTATAATAATTTAAATTTAAAAATATCATCTTTGCAAAGTAATTGGTGACTTCAATATTATAATACTATTATTTATATAAGTATATCACATATTCACATGTAAGTGGAATGCATTTAGTTATCAGTAGCCACTATTCCACTTTCGGTTTAGATGAGTCATGAGAGTACTATATATAATTATAAACTATTGAAGTATTGAGAATTAAAGATAAAGGAAGAAAGTTCAATGAACTGTCCACTCCAAAATAGTTGACTAGCAAATTCCAATAAGCAACGTTCAAAATTGAATTGTCCCATCCGTCTGATAAATCATAAAGCTTAGTAAAATAAATAAATTAATAGTACAAATAAACGGTTATATTTTACTCCTATAAAAATCATTTGTTAAACTGCAAAGCTCAAATATCTGTATTGAGTATTCTTCATTTATTTTTTTCACAACTCTATCAGTATTCTCTTTATTCATAATCTTCACCTCTCAATTTGGTATTCTGATATTCTCTAATACTTACAAAGCTTCGATTGTTATTATTACAATATAATGGATTCTTCTAACACTCCACAAGAATCACAAATGTCGCAATCACAAATTGATCCAAATATCATTATGTCCGAAAGTGCAGTTTCGGGTTCGAGTACAATATTTCCACGTCCTACCGGTGAGCAAAGCAAACATACATCGGCTGTTTGGGATCATTTCATCGAAGTGTGGATTGCAGAAGGTATTAAAAAAGCCCAATGCAAAATATGTAACAACCTATTTGGAGTTAAAGGAAATAACACATTACTCCGTCACCACGAGTCGTGCTTGAAGAAGCATAAAATAACTGATGAAAGCTCTCAATCACAAATTGATCGTTCTGGCCACAATTGGAGTTACGATCAAATACTACAAAAGGAGTGGCAAGCTAAGTTAGTGATCGAGAAGGAACTTCCATTCAATTTTTTTGACGATGCGCGTTGTACCGACTACATTCAAGGCGCATTGCAACCGAAATATAAACAAGTAAGTAGAATGACTACAAAACGTGATGCAATTAAATTATATAACAAAGCTAAAAATGAATTAATTGAATATTTTGATAATTTTGATGGTAAAATTTGTTTAACTAGTGATACTTGGTCTGCTAATTATCAACCTGGAATTAGTTATATTTGTATTACAGCTCATTGGATAGATTCTGAAATGTTTATGCAAAAAAGAATCATAGGATTTGAATATTTTGAATTACCACATAATGGTCAATCAATATATGCTCAAATTATGTCCATAATTCGTACTTTTAAAATTAAAGATAAAATAATGAGTATTAGTTTAGATAATGCAACAAATAACACTAGTTCTATTAATATGTTAAAAAATGATTTAAAGCCTTTAGTAAATGGAGTATTTTTTCATGTTAGATGTGTATGCCATATAATAAATTTGATTGTACAATCCGGATTCACTTACTTGCAAGATACAATAAATAAAATTCGTCGTATGATTAGTTTTATATATGGTTCAAATAGAAGAATACAAGATTTTAGAACTTTTTGTCATGTAAGAGGTGAAAAATTTAAAAGAGTAAAATTTGATAATAACACTAGATGGAATAGTACATATGATTTATTTAAAGATGTTTATAAATGTCAAAATATACTTATGGAGTTTTATAACACACAAAGTGATCATGAAATAACAAATCAAGATTGGGATTTATTATTTCAACTTTTAAATATTCTCAAAGTTTTCAAAAAACACACAAAATTATTAAGTGGTGTTTATTATCCTACAATTCATCAAGTTCTATTTGCATGTTTGGAAATAACAAATATGTTTAAACAATATAAATATGATCCTGTTTGGACTAATCTTATTTTTAGTATGGAAGAAAAATTCAAAAAATATTTTGAAGACATGCCTATTGTTATTACTTGTGCAGCGGCATTAAACCCCATAATAAAATTAGAAGGTGTGGAAAGTGTTTTAGAAGATATAGTAAAAAATATAGGTACTGACAATATTGATTACATTAAACTAAATTTTAATAATACATTTACTGAATTTTATAGACAATATGAGTCTGTATATTCTACATCTACACGTGCACCACCCCCTCCCCCTTCATCTTCTAAGTTTTCATCATTATTAAAATCATTATCAAAAAAACCAAAAACTTCATCACACACAAGCAGTTTAAACGAACTTGGTTTATATTGTAGTATTGATTTTAGAAGTTTTATGACCGACCAAGAATTTAAAAATTTTGATATACTTGCATTTTGGAAAAAGCATAATTGACAATTTCCTACTTTGGCCGCCATGGCCCGTGATTTACTAACTATCCAAGCTAGTACGGTAGCTTCGGAATCTTGTTTTTCTTTATCTGGTAGGGTACTCGATGAAAAAAGAAGTAGACTAAGTCCGGATTCATTGGAGATATGTATTTGCTATAGAGATTATCTTGCCGCACAAAGAAGAATACAAGACGTAATAGATGATCAAGACAGCTCGGAAGATCTTGAAGTCGGAGCAGGAATTGCCGAAAATGTACATTCATGAAGTTTGAAGATATACTTTTTTTGAAGATTTGAATAAATAATTTTTGACGATTTGAAGACAAATATTTGTAATCAACTCATTATTGTTTAAGTTATACTTTAAAGTTTTAAAGTTATAATTATTCATCAAATTATTGATTCAATAAATTATTACTTATTTTGTTATTCATTATTGTAATATATAAGTCGTAACTTATAAGTTGTAAATTGTGATACATTACTTTTAATTAGTACATCAATCAAGTTTAAAGTTGGTTTATTTAAGATTAATATTAATAAGTTATTAATATTAATAAGTTAGTTGATTAAATTTTAATATCAATATAATAGTTGGTTTATTTAAGATTCATAAATTGGTTAATCAAAATTTAATACTAACATACTAGTTAGTTTATTTAATATTAATAAGTTAGTTGATTAAAGATTTATTAATATTTATAGATATAATTACATAAATAATTAATTAAATATAATAATAGGTACAATATTAAATAAACTAATAGTTGTGACTAATTATTAGTTATTTGTTTTTAAATGGAGACTTGGAGAGATTAGAGATGGACGGACGGTTGGTGGCTTTGGAGTTTGGACCTTTGGTAGTTGTCTTGTCTAGTTGACTAGTTGGTGCACATGGCATAATAAGTGTAAGACCCCAACTTATTAATGAATAAAATCAAATTTTCTCTAAATATTATTGTGAATAATAAGTGGTTAATTTGATATAATACTTTGGTTATGGGTGAAATGTGTAAATTTTGCAAAATAAGCAAGTGGTTATAAAATATTCATTTTGTCGGGGAATATTCGTTTGGTCGTGGAATATTCTTGCTGTCGGGGAATATTCGTACGACGGCGCAGCCTTGTGTGGGCCCCATAACGGAAAGCGATTGGATGAAGAAAACGACAAGTATAAGTTATTTATAAATAACGGCGTAGTTGTTACCGTTAATACTGTTGGAATTCCCGGTGGTTAAAATACAGTAGCACACGGTATTGCACAAATTATTGATTTTTACGTAAGAAGGCACTACTCAATAATTGTTACAGTAGTTATTATTCAATATTTTATTTTATTGATTCAATAATTGCTGCGTTGATATTTTATATTATTGTTGTTTCAATAATTGTTGCTGCACAGTATTTTCCATTATCAGATCAATAATTCATATTATTTGAATAATATTATTAGATAACATTATTGACAATGTCTAGAAAGTTTTGTCTAAGGAGAGGTTTGGTCATCTAATTGCGCGCCAGTAAGGAGAAATCCTTATTGGAAAGCCCCCTCTTTCCTGGGAACGGCCTGGTTGTCATAAATGTGATTCTGTAATATTATTTTTGAATAATTAATTATTGATTCATATGATAAGGAAATATTTATTTTATGTGGATATAAATGAGGAATATATTTTTGTGGTTAAAAATGAAGGAGTTAATGTTGATGTTTTTATCAGTATTTTTGTCGGAATGGAGGTATTAAAAATCAGAGTTTTTGAGATATTTTGCGGGGATTATAATTTTTAATCCGACCGTTGGATCGTGGTAATTTTTGGATATGTTATACATATATAAGTTAAGTATATGTCCACAAATTTTGAACCGTTAAAAATGAACGTATGATTTGTTATGAATTCTAAGAGGTGGCTGATTCAGAAATCAGGTTATAAATTATTTTTGGTGGAAAATTCTAGAATTGGTGGGCCCCACTTGTGGTTGGTGAAGAAATGTGCTGAATTATATTTCAAATGTGGTGGGTGGGAATAGTAGCAGGTAAAGTCATCAGGTTGCAGGTCAAACCTACTAAAATTTTCCTATAAATAGAGGGCTAAGTTAGAATTGAAAATCACACCAGAAACAAGTTTTCTCTCTTTCTCTCTCTAGATTATTGAGTGTATTTTGTGAGTATTTAGATACTTTGAGAGTTTCTATTCATCAGAGCAAGTTTCTTTCAGCCTTATACCGGTATTCCGACCAGAAGTACTGATATCTTGAGGTAAGGGATATTATTTTCTTCTTAAATGATATTATTTTCTTCAATATCATTATGCTAAAATATTGATATGAGTTTTTATCAAATTTGGAACTTTTTGTGTCGGGGTTACTATTTACGTATACGGCACTATTCACGTATACGGCACTATTCACGAATACGGCACTATTCACCGAAAAATAAAATTTTTTCTTTTTGTCCAAGATGTCTATTATGGTTACTATCTTTGATTGTATCCATGTTTTGATCTTTATTTTTGAATTCTACTTCACAATTGATTATTATGAAGTATTATTGATCTTGGATAAACTGTTATACGAATCCCTACTATTTGTCCTTCTGTCTCATTGGATTCGTTCTCTTTAAGATATTTTTCATCATCCTCAGTCCTAAATGATGATATTAATGAATATCTTTGGCCTGTAGTGCAAAGATGTATGATTACTTGATGAATAACTTTGGCCTGTAGTGCAAAGATGAACAGGTGTTGAGATGAACATGACTGACAGGTGATACAAATGAATATCTTTGGCCTGTAGTGCAAAGATGAATATTTGGATAAAGATGATTATTAATTGATGTTACAGGGATAAAATATTGATTCTAGACTTTAAAATCTTAGAAGATAGTAGAATTCTTTCTCTACTTGACTCTTCTAATGGTTTGCTGTTTCCGCTGCAGTTGTTGATCTAAAACTTGTTGTCGATTATATTCTATCAGATTTTTCCCTGTTGAAGACTAACGATAATTTGTTTGTATATTATCTTAGTCATAATATTCTTTACTGGGCTAGTTGAGCTCACCCTTTTCCTTTTTGTTCCATTTTTCTTCTCAGGAGGTGAGAACATAGCAGGATCTAGTTCGGGTATGGAGTGATGGTTCTAGAAAGATATTTTAGCAGTCCTCACTATTTCTGTAAAATAGTGTCTGAATAATTGTAATGAGGATTTATTTGAGCGTGGATATTGTCTAGAAGACAATATTTGTATTTAAACTCACAGTATGTGTTGTCGTATTTTGCACGACATTTGTATTATTGAAGTTGTAGTTTGCTTTCTGTACCATGTATTTGGCGACTCAGAATGGGTGTTGTATACCTATTTTGGGGGCGTCACAGTTGGTATCAGAGCTTAGGGATATGATCCCTGGCTGAGATGTGAGACAAGAACTAGGAGGGGAGAGACGGGGAATTCCTTCACTAGTATGACTTGACTAAGTTTATTTGGTGTTTATTTGGTCGGTCAGAGTATAGGGATAATATATGACATGACTATTAACCCTTGTTTTATGGCAGTATTTAAGAATGGCAGCTGAGAACGTTAATAATGGAGTAAATCAGACCGTGGAGACACCTTTGATCACCACCCAGGGGAACGTGCAACAGGAAGGCAATATTCCTCCTGTAAACAACGTTACCGAGCAAACGATGAATGATGGAATGTTTAGGAGCTTTTTGCAGTTCATGCAAAATCAGACGAGGGAGACTCGTGTGCAGAATACGGGTGGAAATGATAACGCGCGGTTTGTCACAGCTAAGCAGTTCAAAGAATTGGGACCACCAGAATTTAAGGGAAAGCCGGATCCGATCATGGCGGAAACGTGGGTCAAGCAAATTACCAAGATATTCGATGTCTTGGGATGCACGGAGGAACAAAAGGTTCCATTCGCCACCTTTATGTTCCGCGGTGAGGCAGACTACTGGTGGGAGTCTGTGAAGCGTACCCAGCCTGACGCACTCAACATGTCCTGGGAAACATTTCAAAAACTGTTCAATGACAAGTACTTTCCTGAAAGTATTCATCATATGAAGGAGGTAGAGTTTATCAGACTGGAACAAAACAACATGACGGTGTCCCAGTACGAGGTGAAGTTTGCAGAGTTATCCAGGTTTGCACCTCATTTGGTCGAAAATGAGGAACGAATGACAAGGATGTTTCTGAGAGGTCTAAAACCCGAGATTCGACAATATCTTATCTCTCATAAATTTTCTTTATATTCAGATGTTGTAAATAGGGCTCAATTATTAGAGCGAGATAATGAGTATGTGCAACCGAGGGACCACAACCAGGGTCATACTGGCGGTGGCAGTCATCGAAGCAATGAAAATCAGCAGGGAGGAAAAGATTCGGACAAAAGCGGTAACCACTCTGGTGGTAATCGTGGTCGTGATAATAGAAGGAGCGAGTCGGGAGGAGATTTCAAGAAGAGAAGGTACAACAATGATAACGTGAAGACGTCAGCACAAACATCAACTGTTTCTAGGGGAGGAGAACGACCACCGGTAGTATGTTACAAATGTGGGAAAGAGGGACATATCAGCCCAAACTGTCCACAACAATCTAAGGTATGTTATAACTGTGGAAAGGAGGGTCATATAGCTCGAGAGTGTTCTGTAGCAAAACCAAGTTCAGCGGGGATGGTGACTCCAAAAGCTGTCCCGGATAAGTCGAAATCAGCGGTTCCTGGAAGGGCGTTTGTCGTTACTGGCCAAAACGCGAGAAACCCGAACGAGGTGATCACGGGTAAGCTAATCTTGAATTCTTGCGAAGTTTATACTTTACTAGATACCGGTTCTACCCATTCTTTTATCTCTCCTGCTTGTGCTCAACGTTTAAACTTGACTCCGGAGAAATTGGACTTTAACTTATCTGTTGAAACTCCGTTGGGTGAAACCTTCGTTACATCTACAGTTTATAAATCTTGCATGATCCAAGTTGGCACTATCACATTACCTGTTGACCTTATCTCTTTAAAGATACTTGCTTTTGATGTGATTTTAAGAATTGATTGGTTAACTACTCATCATGCCAAAATTGATTGCTTTTGTAAGGTTGTTAGTTTTCATATTCCTAAGCAACCTGTTATTCAAATTCAAGCAGCCAAACCATTGAAGTCAAACTCTTTCATATCAAGCCGTAAAGTCATTCGTTTATTGAAAAACGGATGTCAAGCTTTCTTAGCTATGTCATGGACTTGAACAAAAATACGTCAGATTTGAGTGATATTTCTGTTGTTTGTTTCCTGACGTATTTCCTGAAGAATTTCTTGGCCTACGCGTGATATTGAATTTTGTATCATCTTTGAATCTGGTACAAAACTCACTTCTAAAAATCGAATGGCTCCTATTGAACTTCAGGAGTTAAAAACCTAACTGTAGAAGTTTGTACCCGAGCCTTTATCTGGTGACTTCCTTTGTGAAATGCACTAAAGCCAGACTCTCCGTAGGGGACGCCATATTCGTGCGGTAGTAAACTGATAGGTGTCATTGTGACGTGCTATCCAAGATTGGGATATGAGTCACAATTGAGAGCAACCGAAGTCGGTGACCAAAGTACGAAGCTTTCTGGGCTTAACTGGTTACTATCGGAGATTCGTGGAAGGATTTTCTCGAATCGCTACTCCGTTAACTTAGCTGACTCGGAAAGATACAAAATTCGTATGGAGTGAGGAATGCGAGAAGAGCTTCCAAGAACTCAAGAGGAGACTCATTTCGGCACCTGTTCTGACAATACCATCTGGTTCGGATGGATTTGTTATCTACAGCGATGCTTCAGGCAAAGGGTTAGGATGTGTTCTCATGCAACATGGGAAAGTCATAGCCTATGCCTCACGACAACTCAAAGAATATGAGAGGAATTATCCTACTCATGATTTGGAGTTGGCAGTAGTCGTTTTTGCATTGAAGATCTGGAGACACTACCTGTATGGGGAGAAAGTGGAGATCTATACAGATCATAAAAGCCTCAAATATTTTTTCACCCAAAAGGAACTCAACATGCAGCAGCGACGTTGGCTCGAGCTGTTGAAAGATTACGATCATACCATCCAATATCATCCTGGCCCATTTTGTATGACTTACAAAGGATGGAGATAGAGATGAAGACTCCAAGTACCTACATGATGATATCAAATATACGAGTAGAACCGACTTTAATCGATAAAGTTAAAGCTGCTCAAGCTACGGACATGGAGCTGATGCGTATGAAGAAGAAAGTGCAAGAAGGTGCTATTCCAGAAGCAAGAATCGATGAAGAAGGAATACTTCGAGTCAACTCCAGACTTTGTGTTCCTAACGATTTTGACTTGAAGCATAGAATAATGATGGAGGCACACAACACACCGTTTGCAATCCATCCTGGGAGTACCAAAATGTATCACGATCTTCGACATACATTTTGGTGGAGCAATATGAAAAGAGAGATCGCGGAGTTTATCTCGAGGTGTTTAACTTGTCAATGTGTAAAGGCGGAGCATCAAGTGCCAAAGGGTCCATTGCAACCACTTGAGATCCCGAAATGGAAGTGGGAACACATTACTATGGATTTTGTTACGGGTCTTCCCAAGGTTTCTCAAGGCATAGATGCGATTTGGGTTATTGTTGATAGATTAACCAACAAGTTAAGGTTTTGTGGAGAAATCATGCTATTGAAGAAATGACCTGGGAGTTGGAATCAGAAATGAAAGCGAGGTATCCTCACCTTTTTGAAACATCAGGTACGTACGTCAATTTCGAGGACGAAATTTCATAAGGAGGGGAGGTTGTAAGACCCCAACTTATTAATGAATAAAATCAAATTTTCTCTAAATATTATTGTGAATAATAAGGGGTTAATTTGATATAATACTTTGGTTATGGGTGAAATGTGCAAATTTTGCAAAATAAGCGAGTGGTTATAAAATATTCATTTTGTCGGGGAATATTCGTTTGGTCGTGGAATATTCTTGCTGTCGGGGAATATTCGTACGACGGCGCAGCCTTGTGTGGGCCCCATAACGGAAAGCGATTGGATGAAGAAAACGACAAGTATAAGTTATTTATAAATAACGGCGTAGTTGTTACCGTTAATACTGTTGGAATACCCAGTGGTTAAAATACAGTAGCACACGGTATTGCACCAATTATTGATTCTTACGTAAGAAGGCACTACTCAATAATTGTTACAGTAGTTATTATTCAATATTTTATTTTATTGATTCAATAATTGCTGCGTTGATATTTTATATTATTGTTGTTTCAATAATTGTTGCTGCACAGTATTTTCCATTATCAGATCAATAATTCATATTATTTGAATAATATTATTAGATAACATTATTGACAATGTCTAGAAAGTTTTGTCTAAGGAGAGGTTTGGTCATCTAATTGCACGCCAGTAAGGAGAAATCCTTATTGGAAAGCCCCCTCTTTCCTGGGAACGGCCTGGTTGTCATAAATGTGATTCTGTAATATTATTTGTGAATAATTAATTATTGATTCATATGATAAGGAAATATTTATTTTATGTGGATATAAATGAGGAATATATTTTTGTGGTTAAAAATGAAGGAGTTAATGTTGAGGTTTTTATCAGTATTTTTGTCGGAATGGATGTATTAAAAATCAGAGTTTTTGAGATATTTTGCGGGGATTATAATTTTTAATCCGACCGTTGGATCGTGGTAATTTTTGGATATGTTATACATATATAAGTTAAGTATATGTCCACAAATTTTGAACCGTTAAAAATAAACGTATGATTTGTTATGAATTTTAAGAGGTGGCTGATTCAGAAATCAGGTTATAAATTATTTTTGGTGGAAAATTCTAGAATTGGTGGGCCCCACTTGTGGTTGGTGAAGAAATGTGCTGAATTATATTTCAAATGTGGTGGGTGGGAATAGTAGCAGGTAAAGCCATCAGGTTGCAGGTCAAACCTACTAAAATTTTCCTATAAATAGAGGGCTAAGTTAGAATTGAAAATCACACCAGAAACAAGTTTTCTCTCTTTCTCTCTCTAGATTATTGAGTGTATTTTGTGAGTATTTAGATACTTTGAGAGTTTCTATTCATCAGAGCAAGTTTCTTTCAGCCTTATACCGGTATTCCGACCAAAAGTACTGATATCTTGAGGTAAGGGATATTATTTTCTTCTTAAATGATATTATTTTCTTCAATATCATTATGCTAAAATATTGATATGAGTTTTTATCAAATTTGAAACTTTTTGTGTCGGGGTTACTATTCACGTATACGACACTATTCACGTATACGGCACTATTCACGAATACGGCACTATTCACCGAAAAATAAAATTTTTCCTTTTTGTCCAAGATGTCTATTATGGTTACTATCTTTGATTGTATCCATGTTTTGATCTTTATTTTTGAATTCTGCTTCACAATTGATTATTATGAAGTATTATTGATCTTGGATAAACTGTTATACGAATCCATACTATTTGTCCTTCTGTCTCATTGGATTCGTTCTCTTTAAGATATTTTTCATCATCCTCAGTCCTAAATGATGATATTAATGAATATCTTTGGCCTGTAGTGCAAAGATGTATGATTACTTGATGAATAACTTTGGCCTGTAGTGCAAAGATGAACAGGTGTTGAGATGAACATGACTGACAGGTGATACAAATGAATATCTTTGGCCTGTAGTGCAAAGATGAATATTTGGATAAAGATGATTATTAATTGATGTTACAGGGATAAAATATTGATTCTAGACTTTAAAATCTTAGAAGATAGTAGAATTCTTTCTCTACTTGACTCTTCTAATGGTTTGCTGTTTCCGCTGCAGTTGTTGATCTAAAACTTGTTGTCGATTATATTCTATCAGATTTTTCCCTGTTGAAGACTAACGATAATTTGTTTGTATATTATCTTAGTCATAATATTCTTTACTGGGCTAGTTGAGCTCACCCTTTTCCTTTTTGTTCCATTTTTCTTCTCAGGAGGTGAGAACATAGCAGGATCTAGTCCGGGTATGGAGTGATGGTTCTAGAAAGATGTTTTAGCAGTCCTCACTATTTCTGTAAAATAGTGTCTGAATAATTGTAATGAGGATTTATTTGAGCGTGGATATTGTCTAGAAGATAATATTTGTATTTAAACTCACAGTATGTGTTGTCGTATTTTGCACGACATTTGTATTATTGAAGTTGTAGTTTGCTTTCTGTACCATGTATTTGGCGACTCAGAATGGGTGTTGTATACCTATTTTGGGGGCGTCACAAATAGGGTAAGGCGTACCCAACGTTGGAAGGGTGTTTTGTCACTATCATACAAGATGTCTAACGACATACAATCTCGTGTCATCATAAGACAGGATTGTACACATCCGCTTGCCGAGTATATCTAAAAGCACTACCTATATAATATTGGTGTTTGTTTAAAGTATAATTCTCAGTTAGATACAGTGGAGATAAGGATAAGTCAAGAGAAGACTCACCATTGGGAAGAATATGATAGTAATCTTTTCGTTTTTCTTTGGGGTCTATTGGGTCAACCAAGGATAATTCTGTGGCCATATGATATCTATCACAACCTAGAAGCATGGCCTCCCATGTACGAAGGTTTCCTTGAGTACTTCCCAAAGATTCTAATTTCTAAAATACTTTTTGACTATACCTTTATGTAAGGTGTCATTGTGAGGTGCTGTCCACGGTTGGGACATAAGTCACATTTGGTATATATTTGTATCCAAACTCACAGCATATGTGTTGTTGTATTTTGCACGACATTTATTGTAATAAAGTTGTAGTTATTTTCTGTACCATGTATTTGGCAACTCAGAATAGGTTGGATGGAATGGACCTATTTTGGGGTTGTCACAGTTGGTATCAGAGCTTAGGAATATGATCTCTGGCGGAGATCGGGGAATACAACTAGGAGGGGAGAGATGAGTAAATCCTTCGCTAGTGTGTCCTACCTAAGCTTATTTATTGGTCAGTCATAATATCGGGATATTATGTGATATGTTAATTTGTTCAATTAACCCTTGTTTTGAAGCTGTATTCTAGAATGATATCTGAAATACAGGAGACGATCAATGGAGAAATTATGATGACAGGGAAGATGAAATCTGAAATGAAAAGAAGGTATTCTCAACTCTTTGAAATACCAGGTACGTAAATTTCGGGGACGAAATTTCATAAGAAGGGGAGATTGTAATACCCTGAATTTTATGAAATAAAAGTATTCAATTTTTCTTATAATTACAATTCAGTAAATGGTTAAATTGATAAATGTTAAAGTTAAGGGTGATATATGAATTTTTTTCAAAATAAGCAAGTGGTTATAAAATAATCATTGTTGTCGGGGAATATTCGTTTGGTCGTGGAAAATTCTTTCTGTCGGGGAATATTCGTACGACGGCGCAGCTATTTTTGGGCCCCATAACGAATAACTGTCGGGTGAAGAAAACGATAAATCTGAGTTTTTACAAATAACGGCGTAGTTGTTACCGTTAACACAGTTGGAATACCCGGTGGTTAAAATACAGTAATACGCGTTATTACACAGTAGCACACGGTATTGCATAGTATTTTTGAAATTATTGATTTTTACGAAGGATGGCACTACTCAATAATTGTTACAGTAATTACTGTTCAATATTTTATTTTGTTGATTCAATAATTGCTACGTTGAAATTTTATATTATTGTTGTTCAATAATTGCTGCTGCACAGTATTTTCTATTATCAAATCAATAATTCATATTATTTGAATAATATTATTAGATAGCATTATTGGCAATGTCTAGAAAGTTCTGTCTAAAGAGAGGTTTGGTCACCTAATTGCGCGCCAGTAAGAAAAAATTCTTATTGGAAAGCCCCCTCTTTCCTGGGAACGGCCTGGTTGTCATAAATGTGATTCTGTAATATTTTTTGTGAATAATTAATTATTGATTCATATGATAAGAAAATATTTATTTTAAGTGGATATAAACGAGTGATATATTTTTGTGGTTAAAAATGAAGGAGTTAATGTTGAGGTTTTTATCCGTATTTTTGTCGGAATGGAGGTATTAAAAAATCAGGGTTTTTGAGATATTTTGCGGGGGTTATAATTTTTAATCCGACCGTTGGATCGTGGTAATTTTTGGATATGTTATACATATATAAGTTGAGTATATGCCCACAAATTTTGAACCGTTAAAAATGAACGTATGATTTATTATGAATTTTACAAGATGACTGGTTCAGAAATTGTTGAATTTTCGGAGTTTATCATTTTGATGGAAAATTCAAGAATTGGTGGGCCCCACTTGTGGTTGGTGAAGAAATGTGCTGAATTATATTTTAAATGTGGTGGGTGAAAATAGTAGCAGGTAAAGCCATCAGGTTGCAGGTCAAGCCTACTAAAATTTTTTTATAAATAGAGGGCTAAGTTAGAATTGAAAATCACACCAGAAACAAGTTTTCTCTCTTTCTCTCTCTATATTATGAAGCATATTTTGTGAGTATTTAGATACTTTGAGAGTTACTATTCAGTACAAGTTTCCTTCGGCTTTGCATACCGATCAGAAGTACTGCTCTTTTGAGGTAAGGGATAGTAAGGGATAGTAAGGGATTTTAAGGGTTGTTATGTTTTTCAGTTTCGTAATTTTTCTGACTTTCAAAAATTTTGGAAAAATTTGAAATGATATTTTGATGAGTTTTCTTGATTGTGTCCAAAAATGGTGATTTTTGGATGTATATATTGAGAGTTATGAATTTTATGAGAAAAGACTATTTTAAAAGTAACCGCTTATAATTCCTTGTGGTTAACTCTAAAATTGATGAAATTTTTATTGGGAGTACATGTATATGATGGGAGTGTACTATGTGAATTTCAGAATTTTTAGATAAAAGTACAATTGTTGATGGATGTTACAGGGATAAAACATTGTTGATGGATTTTTAATATGGAGAAGATAATAGACTTTATAGTCTATTTGACTCTTCTAATGGATTGCTCGTTCCGCTGCAACTATGGTTGAAATTTTTATCATTTACCATATGTTCTAAATCTCTGATTTATTATTGATGAAGGCTATTGATAATTTAATTATCTTTAGTCATGATATTCTTTACTGAGCTAGTTGTGCTCACCCTTTTGCTTCACAATTCCTTTCAGGTAATTAAAGTGTAGCTGGGTCGAGTGAGGGTAACGGGGAAATAGAACGGTGGTTTCTAGCTGTGGATGTTCTCCCGAAGCAGTATAGAAAAGTTTATTTAGTAGTTTTATTTGGTGAATCCAATAGGGTAAGGTGTACCCAACGTTGGAAGGGTGTTTTGTCACTATCATACAAGATGTCTAACGACATACAATCTCGTATCATCATAAGATAGGATTGTGCACATCCGCTTGCCGAGTATATCTACAAGCACTACCTATATAATATTGGTGTTTGTTTGAAGTATAATTCTCAGTTAGATACAGTGGAGATAATGATAAGTCATGTGACGCCCCCAAAATTAGGTATACATCACCCATCTTGGGTCGTCAGATACATAATACAAAATATAAATACAACTTACTAATACAACTGTCGTGTACAATACGACAAAACATAAACTGTGAGTTTGAATACAAATATTATCTTCTAGAGAATATTCATACTCAAAAAGAGTCCTTATTACATTTATTAACACACCATTACATAGAATAGTGAGGACTACTAACAAATACTATCATTCGGACCATCACTCCGTTCCCCGACTTGCCCCAGCTACGTTCTCATTTCCTGAAGAGAACAGTGAAAGAAAGGGTGAGCTCAACTAGCCCAGTAAGAAATATCATGACTACGATAATGCAGAATAAATTATCATTAGCCTTCAACAATGTTAAACTGATAAAATATAATAGACATCAAGTTTAACTGCAGCGGAACAAGCAATCCATTAAAAGAGTCAAGTAGAAAATAAACTCTACTATCTTTTATGATTTAAAAGATTTTCCAACACTGTGATCGCTGAGACTCAGCTTAATAAAATAATTCACATCATCGAATCACCCCTGCACTACGGCCAAGGATATTCGTATATTCATTAATGGTCATGATCATGCCAACAACTGTCCATCAATGCACTACGGGCCAATGAGGACTTTTACCACATCATTCGTAACATTACGGTCATGATTACACCGAATAATCCCTGGTCATAATCATACCAAGTCCATCTATGCACTACAGGCCACAGATGACTTTCAACAGAATATAAACATGAGGATGATGACAATGATATAAGAATTCAATAAAACAAGTTCAAGAATTAATTTATCCAAGAATTAACAACGTCCAAATTGTCAACATGATACTACTTTGTGGAGTAAAATTCAAGAATGATCAGGAGAATATTTTCATGAATAGATACTGGATGAAACGCAATTATCAAGGATATTCCACAAATTTCATGGAGTATAGAAGTCAAAACTTAACCAACTGAGTACAATAAAGAATGGAATAACAAAAGAAATCACCATGCATGCGATAGACCGCACAGACAGGTTATTCCAACAGAATAATAAATAATGGAACCAGGTCCAGCGTAAACGCACAGACAGGATATTCTGACAGAATAATAAATAATGGAACCAGGTCCGGCCTAAACACACAGACAGGATGTTCCAACAGAATAACAATAAAAACGGAACCAGGTCCGGTGTAAAACACACAGACAGGATGTTCCAACAGAATAATAATAAAAACGGAACCAGGTCCGGTGTAAAACACACAGACAGGATGTTCCAACAGAATAATAGAAGAATGTCACCAAGTATAGGGTAGACCGCGTATACAGGTTATTCCAACAGAATAATAAGAAATGGAATAACAACAGTTCTCTTCATGAATAAGAAAGAATAACACCCCTTACCGTTTTAAAGACGAGCTGAAATAAGGAAGTAGTTAAGTAGCAGAATACTCTTCTTCTCTCTCTCTATAGTTTCTCTCTATAGTTTCTCTCTCTAGAGTTCAGTGAATTCGTAAGAAATAATGAAGGAATGAGCTGCTATTTATAGAAAAATAGAATGCATAGTAACTAATCCATGAACGGTCCAGATTGATTACTTTAATCTGACGGTCCATATTTAAAGAAAAATCTTTTAAATAAAATATAATATATTCTATTTATAGAATAACTTTAATAAAGTATTCTGTTTTATATAAAAAGATGTTTCTGTTTTATTACGTTAATAATACGAATAAAACAAAACGTCATTATCGCTAAATAATTCATATTATTAACTGACAATAATTGAATCAAACTGAGTGACTTCTCACATAAGCATTAATAATCAATACCGTGTGCTACTATGCAACCACACGTATTACTGTACTTTTACTACCGAGTAGTTCAACAGTAACAATGGTAAAATTTCCGCCGTTATAAAATATTTTTGTCGTTTTCTCAATTCGATAATAATTCCGTTGTGGGGTCCACCAATGATTGTGTCGTTGTACGAATATTCCCTGTTAAAACGAATATTCCCCGACCAATCGAATATTATATAACAACTTGCGTACTTTGCAAAATTTATAAATATTACCCACAACTATAACATTATATCAAATTAACTCCATAATATTCAAAAATGATATTTATAGAAAATTCATCTTTATTTATAAAAGTTGGGGTCTTACAACCTCCCCTTCTTATGAAATTTTGCCCTCGAAATTAGGGTACGTACCTGGTATGTCGAAGAGGTAAGGATACCTTGATTTCATTTCAGATTCTAACTCCCAAGTCATTTCCTCAACATCGTGGTTTCTCCACAAAACTTTGACTTGAGGTATAACCTTGGAGCGTAGAATATGTTCCTTCTTATCCAAGATTTGAACAGGAACTTCTTCATACGTCAAATCTTCCGCTATTTCGTCCGGTTCTAACTCAATAATGTGGTTCGGGTCTTCCACATATTTGCGTAACATGGATATGTGAAAAACGTTATGAACACGAGACATACTTGGCGGTAAAGCGAGTCTATAAGCCACAGTTCCTACTCGATCGAGGATTAAAAATGGACCGATGAATCGAGGATTGAGCTTTCTCTCTTTCCAAATCTCGTAACTCCTTTCCATGGAGCAACACGTAAGAACACATGATCTCCTACATCAAATTCCACGTCCTTTCGATGAAGATCAGCATAACTCTTTTGTCGATCTTGTGAGGTTTTTATACGTTGTCGGATCGTTTGAATCTTTTCTGTAGTCATACGTACCAACTCCGGTCCCAACAACGTTGCTTCACCCACCTCATCCCAGCATACTGGAGAACGACATTTTCTTCCATACAATGCTTCGAATGGAGCCATGCCAATACTTGCTTGATAACTGTTGTTGTAGGAAAACTCCACCAATGGTAAGAACTTGTCCCAACTTCCCTTGAAGTCAAAGACACAGAGTCTTAATAGATCTTCAAGAGTTTGAATAGTCCTCTCTGATTGTCCGTCCGTCTGAGGATGATATGCTGAACTAAATCGTAACTCTGTGCCCATAGCTTTTTGTAAACTAACCCAAAATCGTGAAGTGAATCTTGGGTCTCGGTCAGAAACTATGGATACTGGCATACCATGCAGTCTTACAATCTCGTTTATGTACATACGAGCAAGACGTTCAAGTGTATAAGTTTCTCGTATCGGTAAGAAATGAGCAGACTTGGTCAATCTATCAACAATGACCCAAATCGCATCAATACCTTGAGAAACCCTAGGAAGACCGGTAACGAAATCCATGGTAATGTGCTCCCACTTCCATTCTGGAATTTCAAGTGGTTGCAATGGACCTTTTGGTACTTGATGCTCCGCTTTGACTCGTTGACAAGTTAGACACCTTGAGATAAACAACGCTATCTCTCTCTTCATATTGCTCCACCAAAATGTATGACGAAGATCATGATACATTTTGGTACTTCCAGGATGGATTGCAAACGGTGTGTTGTGCGCCTCCATCATGATTTCATACTTTAAATCAGGGTTGTTAGGAACACAAAGTCTGGAGTTGACTCGAAGTATTCCTTCTTCATCGATTCTTGCTTCCGGCATAGCACCTTCTTGCACTTTCTTCCTCATACGCATCAGCTCCAGGTCTGTAGCTTGAGCAGCTTTAACTTTATCGATTAAAGTCGGTTCTACTCGTATATTCGCCATCATCACATGGGTCCCTGGAGTCTTTAACTCTATCTCCATCCTTTGCAAATCACACAAAATGGGTCTTTGTGTTGACAATATCGCACTCGTACTTGCATATGATCTTCTACTCAATGCGTCAGCTACCACGTTCGCTTTTTCAGGATGGTATTGAATGGTATGATCATAATCTTTCAACAGTTCAAGCCAACGTCGTTGTCGCATGTTGAGTTCCTTTTGAGTGAAGAAATATTTGAGGCTTTTATGATCCGTAAAGATCTCCACCTTCTCCCCATACAAGTAATGCCTCCAAATTTTAAGTGCAAAGACAACAGCTGCCAACTCTAGATCATGAGTAGGATAATTCCTCTCATATTCCTTGAGTTGTCTTGATGCATAGGCTATGACTTTTCCATGTTGCATGAGAACGCATCCCAACCCTTTGCTCGAAGCATCACTGTAGATGACAAATCCCTCCGAGCCAGATGGTATTGTTAGAACAGGTGCTGAAATGAGTCTCCTCTTGAGTTCTTGAAAACTCTGCTCACATTCTTCGCTCCAACCGAACTTTGTATCTTTCCGAGTCAGCTGAGTTAATGGAGTAGCGATTCGAGAAAATCCTTCCACGAATCTCCGATAATAACCAGCTAGACCGAGAAAGTTACGTACTTCGGTTACTGATTTAGGTTGCTCCCAGCTTTGAATAGCTTCAATCTTTGTCGGGTCAACAGATATTCCACGACTTGATACTACGTGCCCAAGGAATGCTACCTCTTCCAGCCAGAACTCGCATTTCTTCAACTTGGCATAAAATTTGTATTCACGAAGCTTTTGGAGTACCAGCCTCAAGTGTTGCTCATGATCTTCACGGCTTTTGGAATAAACAAGGATGTCATCGATAAAGATGACCACAAAGTGATCCAAATATTCCTTAAATACCCGAGTTCTGAAAGCCGTATTTGGAATATCCTCAGTTCTAACCTTCAGCTGATGATATCCAGAACGAAGATCGATCTTTGAAAAGAATTGTGCTCCTTGCAACTGGTCAAACAGGTCATCAATACGTGGCAATGGGTACCTATTTTTGATGGTGACATGATTCAACTCCCGATAATCAATACAAAGTCGTATACTCCCATCTTTCTTCTTCACGAACAGAACAGGAGCACCCCAAGGAGAAGTACTAGGACGAATAAAACCAATGTCTAACAATTTCTGCAGTTGGGTCTTTAACTCCTGAAGTTCAATAGGAGCCATTCGATATGGGGTTTTGGAAATGAGTTTTGTACCGGGTTCAAGGTCGATACAAAATTTAATTTCACGCTCTGGGGGTAGGCCAGGAAGTTCTTCGGGAAATACGTCAGGAAATTTATTAACAATAGAAATATCATTCAAAACTGTCGTATTTTTGTTTAGATCTGTGACACGAGCTAAGAAAGCTTGACATCCGTTTTTCAATAAACGAATAGCTTTATGGTTTGAGATAACAGCGATTGATTTTAATGGTTTGGTTGCTTGAATTCGCATAATAGGTCGATTAGGAATATGAAAGCTAACAACCTTACGAAAATAATCAATTTTTACATGATGAGTAGTTAACCAATCAATCCCTAGAATCACGTCAAATGCAAGTATTTTTAATGAAATAAGATCGACAGGTAATGTGTGGGTACCAACTTGAACCAAACAAGACTTATAAACCGTGGATGTAATGAAGGTTTCTCCCAATGGAGTTTCAACTGCTAAGTCAAAGTCTAATTTCTCCGGAATCAAATTTAATCGATGAGCGCAAGTAGGAGAAATAAAAGAATGGGTAGAACCGGTATCAAATAAAGTATAGACTTCGTTAGAGTTTATGATAAGCTTACCCGTGATGACCTCATTCGGGTTCCTTGCTTTCTGGGAGTTCACAACAAACGCTCTCCCTTGCACAACCGGTTTTTTTTTTCTGGGACGGCCTTTGGTGCCTCCATCCTAGCTAAATTTGTCTTCGGTAAACGACAAAATCGGGCTAAATGACCTTCTCTTCCACAATTATAACATGCTTTGGACGGCATCGCGCAGTTTGGACTGATGTGCCCCTCCCCTCCGCATTTGAAACATATGATAGGTGGTCGTTCTCCTTCCTTAACGACAGGTGCTGGTGCTGACGTCTTTCCATCATTGTTGAATCTCCTCTTCTTGAAATGTCCATTCTTATTATATTGGCCCTGATTACCACCGAAGTGGTTACCATTTCTGGCCTGTTGATTCCCTCCACGCTTGTTGTCACCGCTTCGATGATTGCTTTCACTAGTATTATCATTTTGCCGGCTGCTCTCTTTTGGTTGCGTTGTCTCGTTATCGCGCTCCACCAACTGAGCCCTATTTACAACATCTGAATACAAACACAATTTATAAGAAACAAGATGTTGACGTATCTCTGGCTTCAAACCTCTTAAAAACATCCACGTCATTCTTTCTTCATTATCCACCAGGTGGGACGCAAACCGGGATAACTCCGCAAATTTTGCCTCGTACTGCGACACGGTCATATTATTCTGCTCCAATTTGATGAACTCCACCTCCTTCATGTGACGAATACTCTCGGAAAAGTATTTGTCGTTAAATAGCTCTTGGAACTTCTCCCAAGACATCTTCAGTGCGGCAGGTTGAGTACGCTTTATCGATTCCCACCAGTAATCTGCCTCTCCTCGCAACATAAAGGCGGCAAAGGGAACCTTTTGCTCCTCGAAGCAACCCAAGACATCAAATATCTTGGTGATCTGCTTTATCCATGTTTCAGCTACAAGTGGTTTGGGTTCTCCCTTAAACTCCGGTGGTCCCAGCTCCTTAAACTGTTTAGCGGTGACCGCCTGAGAGTTTCAAGTATTTCCACCTACGTTGTGGACAGGAGCCGCTTTCACCTGTTGTTGCATGAATTGCATAAAATCTCTGAACATTCCATCATTCATCATCTGGTCAGTGTTGTTGTTTGCATGAGGATTGTCACCTTCCTGATGAACATTATCCTGATTATTGATATGTGGTGAATCAATAATCGTCTGTGCTCCATTGCTATTCTCAACATTCTCAGATGCCATTTTCAGATACTGCCACAAAATAAAAGTTAATTGATATGTCATATATTATCCTTATATTATGACCGACCAATTAAATACCATGCAAATAAACTTAGGTAGGTCATACTAGCGAAGGAATTCCCCGTCTCTCCCCTCCTAGTTCTATTCTCACATCTTAGCCAGGGATCATATCCCTAAGCTCTGATACCAACTGTGACGCCCCCAAAATTAGGTATACATCACCCATCTTGGGTCGTCAGATACATAGTACAAAATACAAATACAACTTACTAATACAACTGTCGTGTACAATACGACAAAACATAAACTGTGAGTTTGAATACAAATATTATCTTCTAGAGAGTATTCATACTCAAAAAGAGTCCTCATTACATTTATTAACACACCATTACATAGAATAGTGAGGACTACTAACTAATACTATCATTCGGACCATCACTCCGTTCCCCGACTTGCCCCAGCTACGTTCTCATTTCCTGAAGAGAACAGTGAAAGAAAGGGTGAGCTCAACTAGCCCAGTAAGAAATATTATGACTAAGATAATGCAGAATAAATTATCATTAGCCTTCAACAATGTTAAACTGATAAAATATAATAGACATCAAGTTTAACTGCAGCGGAACAAGCAATCCATTAAAAGAGTCAAGTAGAAAATAAACTCTACTATCTTTTATGATTTAAAAGATTTTCCAACACTGTGATCGCTGAGACTCAGCTTAATAAAATAATTCACATCATCGAATCACCCCTGCACTACGGCCAAGGATATTCGTATATTCATTAATGGTCATGATCATGCCAACAACTGTCCATCAATGCACTACGGGCCAATGAGGACTTTTACCACATCATTTGTAACATTACGGTCATGATTACACCGAATAATCCCTGGTCATAATCATACCAAGTCCATCTATGCACTACAGGCCACAGATGACTTTCAACAGAATATAAACATGAGGATGATGACAATGATATAAGAATTCAATAAAACAAGTTCAAGAATTAATTTATCAAAGAATTAACAACGTCCAAATTGTCAACATGATACTACTTTGTGGAGTAAAATTCAAGAATGATCAGGAGAATATTTTCATGAATAGATACTGGATGAAACGCAATTATCAAGGATATTTCACAAATTTCATGGAGTATAGAAGTCAAAACTTAACCAACTGAGTACAATAAAGAATGGAATAACAAAAGAAATCACCATGCATGCGATAGACCGCACAGACAGGTTATTCCAACAGAATAATAAATAATGGAACCAGGTCCAGCGTAAACGCACAGACAGGATATTCCGACAGAATAATAAATAATGGAACCAGGTCCGGCGTAAACACACAGACAGGATGTTCCAACAGAATAACAATAAAAACAGAACCAGGTCCGGTGTAAAACACACAGACAGGATGTTCCAACAGAATAATAATAAAAACGGAACCAGGTCCGGTGTAAAACACACAGACAGGATGTTCCAACAGAATAATAGAAGAATGTCACCAAGTATAGGGTAGACCGCGTATACAGGTTATTCCAACAGAATAATAAGAAATGGAATAACAACAGTTCTCTTCATGAATAAGAAAGAATAACACCCCTTACCGTTTTAAAGACGAGCTGAAATAAGGAAGTAGTTAAGTAGCAGAATACTCTTCTTCTCTCTCTCTATAGTTTCTCTCTATAGTTTCTCTCTCTAGAGTTCAGTGAATTCGTAAGAAATAATGAAGGAATGAGCTGCTATTTATAAAAAAATAGAATGCATAGTAACTAATCCATGAACGGTCCAGATTGATTACTTTAATCTGACGGTCCATATTTAAAGAAAAATCTTTTAAATAAAATATAATATATTCTATTTATAGAATAACTTTAATAAAGTATTCTGTTTTATATAAAAAGATGTTTCTGTTTTATTACGTTAATAATACGAATAAAACAAAACGTCATTATCGCTAAATAATTCATATTATTAACTGACAATAATTGAATCAAACTGAGTGACTTCTCACATAAGCATTAATAATCAATACTGTGTGCTACTATGCAACCACACGTATTACTGTACTTTTACTACCGAGTAGTTCAACAGTAACAATGGTAAAATTTCCGCCGACTTGCCCCAGCTACGTTCTCATTTCCTGAAGAGAACAGTGAAAGAAAGGGTGAGCTCAACTAGCCCAGTAAGAAATATCATGACTACGATAATGCAGAATAAATTATCATTAGCCTTCAACAATGTTAAACTGATAAAATATAATAGACATCAAGTTTAACTGCAGCGGAACAAGCAATCCATTAAAAGAGTCAAGTAGAAGATAAACTCTACTATCTTTTATGATTTAAAAGATTTTCCAACACTGTGATCGCTGAGACTCAGCTTAATAAAATAATCCACATCATCGAATCACCCCTGTACTACGGCCAAGGATATTCGTATATTCATTAATGGTCATGATCATGCCAACAACTGTCCATCAATGCACTACGGGCCAATGAGGACTTTTACCACATCATTCGTAACATTACGGTCGTGATTACACCGAATAATCCCTGGTCATAATCATGCCAAGTCCATCTATGCACTACAGGCCACAGATGACTTTCAACAGAATATAAACATGAGGATGATGACAATGATATAAAAATTCAATAAAACAAGTTCAAGAATTAATTTATCCAAGAATTAACAACGTCCAAATTGTCAACATGATACTACTTTGTGGAGTAAAATTCAAGAATGATCAGGAGAATATTTTCATGAATAGATACTAGATGAAGCGCAAATTTCAAGGATATTCCACAAATTTCATGGAGTATAGAAGTCAAAACTTAACCAACTGAGTATAATAAAGAATGGAATAACAAAAGAAATCACCATGCATGCGATAGACCGCACAGACAAGTTATTCCAACAGAATAATAAATAATGGAACCAGGTCCGGCGTAAACGCACAGATACGATATTCCTACAGAATAATAAAAGAATGTCACCAAGTATAGGGTATATCCGCGTATACAGGTTATTCCAACAGAATAATAAGAAATGGAATAACAACAGTTCTCTTCATGAATAAGAAAAAATAACACCCCTTACCGTTTTAAAGACGAGCTGAAATAAGGAAGTAGTTAAGTAGCAGAATACTCTTCTTCTCTCTCTCTATAGTTTCTCTCTCTAGAGTTCAGTGAATTCGTAAGAAATAATGAAAGAATGAGCAGCTATTTATAAAAAAATAGAATGCATAGTAACTAATCCATGAACGGTCTAAATTGATTACTTTAATCTGACGGTCCATATTTAAAGAAAAATATTTTAAATAAAATATAATATATTCTATTTATAGAATAACTTTAATAAAGTATTATGTTTTATATAAAAAGATGTTTCTGTTTTATTACGTTAATAATACGAATAAAACAAAACGTCATTATCGCTAAATAATTCATATTATTAACTGACAATAATTGAATCAAACTGAGTGACTTCTCACATAAGCATTAATAATCAATACCGTGTGCTACTATGCAACCACACGTATTACTGTACTTTTACTACCGAGTAGTTCAACAGTAACAATGGTAAAACTTCTGCCGTTATTTTTAATAAAATATTTTTGTCATTTTTTCAATCCGACAATAATTCCGTTGTGGGGTCCACCAATGATTGTGCCGTTGTACGAATATTCCCTGTTAAAACGAATATTTTCCGACCAATCGAATATTATATAACAACTTGCGTACTTTGCAAAATTTATAAATATTACCCACAACTATAACATTATATCAAATTAACTCCATAATATTCAAAAATGATATTTATAGAAAATTCATCTTTATTTATAAAATTTGGGGTCTTACATCAATGGTCATGATCATACCAGTTACCAATTCAACTTTGCATAACTAGCCAAAGAGAACCCTAGTCATGATCATACCAATAATCTACCCATCTTTACACTCAAGTGAAAGAGAATATCATCATTAGGGTTATAAAAATTTTATATATGATAATTAAAATAATATGATCAACATATAGTTTTAATCTCAAGAGTAATATTCATAAATTAACTATAATTTGGTCAGAAAAAGAAACTAATTTTGTCATGAATAGTACCCGTGAATAGTAACTCGTGAATAGTAACTCGTGAATGGTAACTCATGAATAGTAACTCGTGAATAGTAACTCGACACAAAAAGGTAAAAATTTTACAATAAAATACATACCAATATTTCGGTATAATGATATTGAAAGAATAATATTTCTTAAACTTAAACAATTTATTTTAATTGTTTACACTTTACTAAATAATGTATTTAATCATTCTAAAATGCCAAACTCATAAGATTTCATCACCAATAACCAAAAACCTTCATCAAAAATCTGCATATACCTCATATAGGATTCTCAAGCCATAAAATCCTATTTTCTAATTTTCTTACTTAACAAAACATATTTAATTCATTTACTCATAACTAGACTATTTTCATGAAAAATACCAAATCAGTTCCAAAAATATTTCTTTTCTGGGATTTAGCATAATATAATCCCATAGTGAACATATATTTTTTTCAGAATTTTTAAAAGTCATTTACTATTTTTCATATGGCCAAAATAGCCAAATATTTAGACATTTATCAAAAATTATATTTTTATCTAAAAATTCTAAAATTCACAGAGTATACTCCTATCATATACATGTACTCCCAATAACAATTTCATCAATTTTGGAGTTAACCACAAGGAGTTATAAGCGGTTACTTTTAAAATAGTATTTTCCCGTAAAATTCATAACTCTTAATCTATACATCAAAAAATCACCATTTTTGGACACAATCAATAAAACTCATCAAAATATCATTTCAATTTTTTCCAGAATTTTTGAAGGTCAGAAAAATTACGAAACTGAAAAACATAACAACCCTTAAAATCTCTTACTATCCCTTACCTCAAAAGTGCAGTACTTCTGATTGGTATAAGGCTAAAGAAAACTAGCACTGATGAATAAAAACTCACAAAGTATCTAAATACTCACAAAATACACTCAATAATCTAGAGAGAGAAAGAGAGAAAACTTATGAATTCTGATGTGATTTTCAATTCTAACTTAGCCCTCTATTTATAGGAAAATGTTAGCACGCCGAAGCAGACTTAACCCGTAACCTGATGGCTTTACCTGCTACTATTCCCACACACCACATTTGAATAAAAATCTCTACACATTTCTTTACCAACCAAGAGTGGGGCCCACCAATTCTAGAATTTTCCACCAAAATGATAAACTCTGAAAATTCAACAATTTCTAAACCAGTCATCTCGTAAAATTCATAATAAATCATACGTTCATTTTTAACGGTCCAAAATTTGTGGACATATACTTAACTTATATATGTATAACATATCCAAATATTACCACGATCCAACGGTCGGATTAAAAATTATAACCCTCGCAAAATATCTCAAAAACCCTAATTTGATTTTCAATACCTCCGTTCCGACAAAAATACAGATAAAACACCTCAACATTAACTCCTTCATTTTTAACCACAAAAATATATCCCTCATTTATATCCATATAAAATAAATATTTCCTTATCATATGAATCAATAATTAATTATTCACAAATGATATTACAGAATCACATTTATGACAACCAGGCCGTTTCCAGGAAAGAGGGGGCTTTCCAATAAGGATTTATCCTTATTGGCGCGTAATTAAGTGACCAAACCTCTTCTTAGACAGAACTTTCTAGACATTGCCAATAATGTTATCTAATAATATTATTCAAATAATATGAATTATTGATCTGATAATGGGAAATACTATGCAGTGACAATTATTGAACAATAATAATATAAAATTTCAACGTAGCAATTATTGAATCAATAAAATAAAATATTGAACAGTAATTACTGTAACAATTATTGAATAGTGCCTTCTTACGTAAGAATCAATAATTTCAAAAATACTGTGCAATACCGTGTGTTACTGTATTTTAACCACCGGGTATTTCAACTGTGACGCCCCCAAAATAGGTATACAACACCCATTCTGAGTCGCCAAATACATGGTACAGAAAGCAAACTACAACTTCAATAATACAATTGTCGTGCAAAATACGACAACACATACTGTGAGTTTAAATATAAATATTGTCTTCTAGACAATATCCACACTCAAATAAATCCTCATTACAATTATTCAAACACTATTTTACAAAAATAGTGAGAATTGCTAAAACATCTTTCTAGAACCATCACTCCATACCCCGACTAGATCCTGCTATGTTCTCACCTCCTGAGAAGAAAAATGGAACAAAAAGGAAAAGGGTGAGCTCAACTAGCCCAGTAAAGAATATTATGACTAAGATAATATACAAACAAATTATCGTTAGTCTTCAACAGGGAAAAATCTGATAGAATATAATCGACAACAAGTTTTAGATCAACAACTGCAGCGGAAACAGCAAACCATTAGAAGAGTCAAGTAGAGAAAGAATTCTACTATCTTCTAAGATTTAAAAGTCCATCATCAATATTTTATCCCTGTAACATCAATTAATAATCATCTTTATCCAAATATTCATCTTTGCACTACAGGCCAAAGATATTCATTTGTATCACCTGTCAGTCATGTTCATCTCAACACCTGTTCATCTTTGCACTACAGGCCAAAGATATTCATCAAGTAATCATACATCTTTGCACTACAGGCCAAAGATATTCATTAATATCATCATTTAGGACTGAGGATGATGAAAAATATCTTAAAGAGAACGAATCCAATGAGACAGAAGGACAAATAGTAGGGATTCGTATAACAGTTTATCCAAGATCAATAATACTTCATAATAATCAATTGTGAAGCAGAATTCAAAAATAAAGATCAAAACATGGATACAATCAAAGATAGTAACCATAATAGACATCTTGGACAAAAAGGAAAAATTTTATTTTTCGGTGAATAGTGCCGTATTCGTGAATAGTGCCGTATACGTGAATAGTGCCGTATACATGAATAGTAACCCCGACACAAAAAGTTTTAAATTTGATAAAAACTCATATCAATATTTCAGCATAATGATATTGAAGAAAATAATATCATTTAAGAAGAAAATAATATCCCTTACCTCAAATATCAGTACTTCTGGTCGGAATACCGGTATAAGGCTGAAAGAAACTTGCTCTGATGAATAGAAACTCTCAAAGTATCTAAATACTCACAAAATACACTCAATAATCTAGAGAGAGAAAGAGAGAAAACTTGTTTCTGGTGTGATTTTCAATTCTAACTTAGCCCTCTATTTATAGGAAAATTTTAGTAGGTTTGACCTGCAACCTGATGGCTTTACCTGCTACTATTCCCACCCACCACATTTGAAATATAATTCAGCACATTTCTTCACCAACCACAAGTGGGGCCCACCAATTCTAGAATTTTCCATCAAAATGATAAACTCCGAAAATTCAACAATTTCTGAACCAGTCATCTCGTAAAATTCATAATAAATCATACGTTCATTTTTAACGGTTCAAAATTTGTGGACATATACTCAACTTATATATGTATAACATATCCAAAAATTACCACGATCCAACGGTCGGATTAAAAATTATAACACCCGCAATATTTCTCAAAAACCCTGATTTGATTTTTAATACCTCCATTCCGACAAAAATACTGATAAAACACCTCAACATTAACTCCTTCATTTTTAACCACAAAAATATATCCCTCATTTATATCCACATAAAATAAATATTTCCTTATCATATGAATCAATAATTAATTATTCACAAATAATATTACAGAATCACATTTATGACAACCAGGCCGTTCCCAGGAAAGAGGGGGCTTTCCAATAAGGATTTCTCCTTACTGGCGCGCAATTAGATGACCAAACCTCTCCTTAGACAGAACTTTCTAGACATTGCCAATAATGTTATCTAATAATATTATTCAAATAATATGAATTATTGATCTGATAATGGAAAATACTGTGCAGCAACAATTATTGAAACAACAATAATATAAAATATCAATGCAACAATTATTGAATCAATAAAATAAAATATTGAACAATAACTACTGTAACAATTATTGAGTAGTGCCTTCTTACGTAAGAATCAATAATTGGTGCAATACCGTGTGCTACTGTATTTTAACCACCGGGTATTCCAACAGTATTAACGGTAACAACTACGCCGTTATTTATAAACAACTTATACTTGTCATTTTCTTCATCCAATCGCTTTCCGTTATGGGGCCCACACAAGGCTGCGCCGTCGTACGAATATTCCCCGACAGCAAGAATATTCCACGACCAAACGAATATTCCCCGACAAAATGAATATTTTATAACCACTTGCTTATTTTGCAAAATTTGCACATTTCACCCATAACCAAAGTATTATATCAAATTAACCCCTTATTATTCACAATAATATTTAGAGAAAATTTGATTTTATTCATTAATAAGTTGGGGTCTTACAACCTCCCCTCCTTATGAAATTTCGTCCTCGAAATTGACGTACGTACCTGATGTTTCAAAAAGGTGAGGATACCTCGCTTTCATTTCTGATTCCAACTCCCAGGTCATTTCTTCAATAGCATGGTTTCTCCACAAAACCTTAACTTGTGGTATAACCTTCGTGCGTAGGACATGCTCTTTCCTATCCAAGATCTTAACAGGTACCTCCTCGTACGTTAAATCTTCAGCTATCTCGTCTGGTTCTAACTCAATAATGTGGTTCGGGTCTTTAACATATTTACGAAGCATAGATATGTGAAAAACATTATGAACACGAGACATGCTTGGAGGTAATGCGAGTCTATATGCCACATTTCCTATTCGCTCAAGAATCTCAAATGGACCAACAAATCTTGGATTGAGCTTTCCTCTCTTCCCAAATCTTGTAACTCCCTTCCATGGTGCAACACGTAACAATACATGATCCCCAATATTAAATTCCACGTCCTTCCGATGAAGATCCGCATAACTCTTTTGTCGATCCTGTGCCGTTTGTATACGTTGTCGAATCGTTTGGATCTTCTCTGTAGTAATGCGTACCAACTCTGGTCCCAACAATGTTGCTTCACCCACCTCGTCCCAGCATACTGGAGAACGACATTTTCTTCCATACAACGCCTCGAATGGAGCCACACCTATGCTCGCCTGATAACTGTTGTTGTAGGAGAATTCCACCAATGGTAGGTACTTATCCCAACTCCCTTTGAGATCTAGGACACAAAGTCTTAATAGATCTTCAAGAGTTTGAATAGTCCTCTCTGATTGTCCGTCCGTTTGAGGATGGTATGCCGAACTGAATCGTAAATCCGTGCCCATAGCTTTCTGCAAGCTAACCCAAAATCGTGAAGTGAATCTTGGGTCACGATCCGAAACTATGGATACTGGCATGCCATGCAATCTCACAATCTCGTTCACGTACATACTAGCAAGACGTTCAAGGGAATAAGTCTCACGTATCGGCAAGAAATGAGCGGACTTGGTTAATCTATCAACAATAACCCAAATCGCATCTATGCCTTGAGAAACCTTGGGAAGACCCGTAACAAAATCCATAGTAATGTGTTCCCACTTCCATTTCGGATCTCAAGTGGTTGCAATGGACCCTTTGGCACTTGATGCTCCGCCTTTACACGTTGACAAGTTAAACACCTCGAGATAAACTCCGCGATCTCTCTTTTCATATTGCTCCACCAAAATGTATGTCGAAGATCGTGATACATTTTGGTACTCCCAGGATGGATTGCAAACGGTGTGTTGTGTGCCTCCATCATTATTCTATGCTTCAAGTCAAAATCGTTAGGAACACAAAGTCTGGAGTTGACTCGAAGTATTCCTTCTTCATCGATTCTTGCTTCTGGAATAGCACCTTCTTGCACTTTCTTCTTCATACGCATCAGCTCCATGTCCGTAGCTTGAGCAGCTTTAACTTTATCGATTAAAGTCGGTTCTACTCGTATATTTGATATCATCATGTGGGTACTTGGAGCCTTCATCTCTATCTCCATCCTTTGCAAGTCATACAAAATGGGCCTTTGTGTTAACAACATTGCACTCGTACCCGCATATGATCTTCTACTCAATGCGTCAGCTACTACGTTTGCTTTTCCAGGATGATATTGGATGGTATGATCGTAATCTTTCAACAGCTCGAGCCAACGTCGCTGCCGCATGTTGAGTTCCTTTTGGGTGAAGAAATATTTGAGGCTTTTATGATCTGTATAGATCTCCACTTTCTCCCCATACAGGTAGTGTCTCCAGATCTTCAACGCAAAAACGACTGCTGCCAACTCCAAATCATGAGTAGGATAATTCCTCTCATATTCTTTGAGTTGTCGTGAGGCATAGGCTATGACTTTCCCATGTTGCATGAGAACACATCCTAACCCTTTGCCTGAAGCATCGCTGTAGATAACAAATCCATCCGAACCAGATGGTATTGTCAGAACAGGTGCCGAAATGAGTCTCCTCTTGAGTTCTTGGAAACTCTTCTCGCATTCCTCACTCCATACGAATTTTGTATCTTTCCGAGTCAGCTGAGTTAACGGAGTAGCGATTCGAGAAAATCCTTCCACAAATCTCCGATAATAACCAGCTAAGCCTAGAAAGCTACGTACTTCGGTTACCGACTTCGGTTGCTCCCAACTTTGTATGGCTTCAATCTTCGCCGGGTCGACAGATACTCCATGTTTTGACACCACGTGCCCAAGGAATGCTACTTCCTCAAGCCAGAACTCGCATTTCTTCAATTTGGCATATAGCTTATTTTCACGAAGCCTTTGCAGTACCAGCTTCAAATGGCGCTCATGATCTTCACGGCTTTTGGAATAGATGAGGATGTCATCAATAAAGACAACAACGAACTGATCCAAATATTCTTTGAATACACGGTTCATCATATCCATGAAGGCAGCAGGAGCATTAGTCAATCCAAAAGACATTACTAAGAATTCATAATGCCCGTACCGAGTTCTGAAGGCAGTCTTTGGAATATCCTCAGTTTTAATCTTCAGCTGATGATATCCAGAACGAAGGTCGATCTTTGAAAAGAATTGTGTTCCTTGTAACTGGTCGAACAGGTCATCAATGCGAGGTAGCGGATACCTATTCTTGATAGTGACATGATTCAATTCTCGATAGTCGATACAAAGTCGCATACTCCCGTCTTTCTTCTTTACGAATAAAACAGGAGCACCCCAAGGAGACGTACTAGGACGAATAAAACCGATGTCCAACAACTCCTGTAGTTGGACTTTTAACTCCTGAAGTTCAATAGGAGCCATTCGATATGGAGTTTTAGAAATGGGCTTTGTACCGGGTTCAAGGTCAATAAAGAATTCAACTTCACGTTCTGGGGGTAGACCAGGAAGTTCTTCAGGAAATACATCGGGAAATTCTCTAACAATAGAAATATTATTCAAATCTGACTTGTCTTTGTTCAAATCCATAACATGGGCTAAGAAAGCTTGACATCCGTTTTTCAATAAACGAATAGCTTTGTGGCTTGATATGACAGTGACTGATTTTAGTGGTTTAGTAGTTTGAATTCGTATGACAGGTTGGTTAGGAATATGAAAACTAACAACCTTACGAAAACAATCAATTTTAGCATGATGAGTGGTTAACCAATCAATTCCTAAAATCACATCAAAAGCAAGTATCTTTAAAGAGATAAGATCAACAGGTAATGTGATAGTGCCAACTTGGATCATGCAAGATTTATAAACTGTAGATGTAACGAAGGTTTCACCCAACGGAGTTTCAACAGATAAGTTAAAGTCCAATTTCTCCGGAGTCAAGTTTAAACGTTGAGCACAAGCAGGAGAGATAAAAGAATGGGTAGAACCGGTATCTAGTAAAGTATAAACTTCGCAAGAATTCAAGATTAGCTTACCCGTGATCACCTCGTTCGGGTTTCTCGCGTTTTGGCCAGTAACGACAAACGCCCTTCCAGGAACCGCTGATTTCGACTTATCCGGGACAGCTTTTGGAGTCACCATCCCCGCTGAACTTGGTTTTGCTACAGAACACTCTCGAGCTATATGACCCTCCTTTCCACAGTTATAACATACCTTGGATTGTTGTGGGCAGTTTGGGCTGATATGTCCCTCTTTCCCACATTTGTAACATACGACCGGTGGTCGTTCTCCTCCCCTAGAAACAGTTGATGTTTGTGCTGACGTCTTCACGTTATCATTGTTGTACCTTCTCTTCTTGAAATCTCCTCCCGACTCGCTCCTTCTATTATCACGACCACGATTACCACCAGAGTGGTTACCGCTTTTGTCCGAATGTTTTCCTCCCTGCTGGTTTTCATTGCTTCGATGACTGCCGCCACCGGTATGACCCTGGTTGTGGTCCCTCGGTTGCACATACTCATTATCTCGCTCTAATAATTGAGCCCTATTTACAACATCTGAATATAAAGAAAATTTATGAGAGATAAGATATTGTCGAATCTCGGGTTTTAGACCTCTCAGAAACATCCTTGTCATTCGTTCCTCATTTTCGACCAAATGAGGTGCAAACCTGGATAACTCTGCAAACTTCGCCTCGTACTGGGACACCGTCATGTTGTTTTGTTCCAGTCTGATAAACTCTACCTCCTTCATATGACGAATACTTTCAGGAAAGTACTTGTCATTGAACAGTTTTTGAAATGTTTCCCAGGACATGTTGAGTGCGTCAGGCTGGGTACGCTTCACAGACTCCCACCAGTAGTCTGCCTCACCGCGGAACATAAAGGTGGCGAATGGAACCTTCTGTTCCTCCGTGCATCCCAAGACATCGAATATCTTGGTAATTTGCTTGACCCACGTTTCCGCCATGATCGGATCCGGCTTTCCCTTAAATTCTGGTGGTCCCAATTCTTTGAACTGCTTAGCTGTGACAAACCGCGCGTTATCATTTCCACCCGTATTCTGCACACGAGTCTCCCTCGTCTGATTTTGCATGAACTGCAAAAAGCTCCTAAACATTCCATCATTCATCGTTTGCTCGGTAACGTTGTTTACAGGAGGAATATTGCCTTCCTGTTGCACGTTCCCCTGGGTGGTGATCAAAGGTGTCTCCACGGTCTGATTTACTCCATTATTAACGTTCTCAGCTGCCATTCTTAAATACTGCCATAAAACAAGGGTTAATAGTCATGTCATATATTATCCCTATACTCTGACCGACCAAATAAACACCAAATAAACTTAGTCAAGTCATACTAGTGAAGGAATTCCCCGTCTCTCCCCTCCTAGTTCTTGTCTCACATCTCAGCCAGGGATCATATCCCTAAGCTCTGATACCAACTGTGACGCCCCCAAAATAGGTATACAACACCCATTCTGAGTCGCCAAATACATGGTACAGAAAGCAAACTACAACTTCAATAATACAATTGTCGTGCAAAATACGACAACACATACTGTGAGTTTAAATACAAATATTGTCTTCTAGACAATATCCACACTCAAATAAATCCTCATTACAATTATTCAAACACTATTTTACAGAAATAGTGAGGACTGCTAAAACATCTTTCTAGAACCATCACTCCATACCCCGACTAGATCCTGCTATGTTCTCACCTCCTGAGAAGAAAAATGGAACAAAAAGGAAAAGGGTGAGCTCAACTAGCCCAGTAAAGAATATTATGACTAAGATAATATACAAACAAATTATCGTTAGTCTTCAACAGGGAAAAATCTGATAGAATATAATCGACAACAAGTTTTAGATCAACAACTGCAGCGGAAACAGCAAACCATTAGAAGAGTCAAGTAGAGAAAGAATTCTACTATCTTCTAAGATTTAAAAGTCCATCATCAATATTTTATCCCTGTAACATCAATTAATAATCATCTTTATCCAAATATTCATCTTTGCACTACAGGCCAAAGATATTCATTTGTATCACCTGTCAGTCATGTTCATCTCAACACCTGTTCATCTTTGCACTACAGGCCAAAGATATTCATCAAGTAATCATACATCTTTGCACTACAGGCCAAAGATATTCATTAATATCATCATTTAGGACTGAGGATGATGAAAAATATCTTAAAGAGAACGAATTCAATGAGACAGAAGGACAAATAGTAGGGATTCGTATAATAGTTTATCCAAGATCAATAATACTTCATAATAATCAATTGTGAAGCAGAATTCAAAAATAAAGATCAAAACATGGATACAATCAAAAATAGTAACCATAATAGACATCTCGGACAAAAAGGAAAAATTTTATTTTTCGGTGAATAGTGCCGTATTCGTGAATAGTACCGTATACGTGAATAGTGCCGTATACATGAATAGTAATCCCGACACAAAAAATTTCAAATTTGATAAAAATTCATATCAATATTTCAGCATAATGATATTGAAGAAAATAATATCATTTAAGAAGAAAATAATATCCCTTACCTCAAGATATCAGTACTTCTGGTCGGAATACCGGTATAAGGCTGAAAGAAACTTGCTCTGATGAATAGAAACTCTCAAAGTATCTAAATACTCACAAAATACACTCAATAATCTAGAGAGAGAAAGAGAGAAAACTTGTTTCTGGTGTGATTTTCAATTCTAACTTAGCCCTCTATTTATAGGAAAATTTTAGTAGGTTTGACCTGCAACCTGATGGCTTTACCTGCTACTATTCTCACCCACCACATTTGAAATATAATTCAGCACATTTCTTCACCAACCACAAGTGGGGCCCACCAATTCTAGAATTTTCCATCAAAATGATAAACTCCGAAAATTCAACAATTTCTGAACCAGTCATCTCGTAAAATTCATAATAAATCATACGTTCATTTTTAACGGTTCAAAATTTGTGGACATATACTCAACTTATATATGTATAACATATCCAAAAATTACCACGATCCAACGGTCGGATTAAAAATTATAACACCCGCAATATTTCTCAAAAACCCTGATTTGATTTTTAATACCTCCATTCCGATAAAAATACTGATAAAACACCTCAACATTAACTCCTTCATTTTTAACCACAAAAATATATCCCTCATTTATATCCACATAAAATAAATATTTCCTTATCATATGAATCAATAATTAATTATTCACAAATAATATTACAGAATCACATTTATGACAACCAGGCCGTTTCCAGGAAAGAGGGGGCTTTCCAATAAGGATTTCTCCTTACTGGCGCGCAATTAGATGACCAAACCTCTCCTTAGACAGAACTTTCTAGACATTGCCAATAATGTTATATAATAATATTATTCAAATAATATGAATTATTGATCTGATAATGGAAAATACTGTGCAGCAACAATTATTGAAACAACAATAATATAAAATATCAATGCAACAATTATTGAATCAATAAAATAAAATATTGAACAATAACTATTGTAACAATTATTGAGTAGTGCCTTCTTACGTAAGAATTAATAATTGGTGCAATACCGTGTGCTACTGTATTTTAATCACCGGGTATTCCAACAGTATTAACGGTAACAACTACGCCGTTATTTATAAATAACTTATACTTGTCATTTTCTTCATCCAATCGCTTTCCGTTATGGGGCCCACACAAGGCTGCGCCGTCGTACGAATATTCCCCGACAGCAAGAATATTCCACGACCAAACGAATATTCCCCGACAAAATGAATATTTTATAACCACTTGCTTATTTTGTAAAATTTGCACATTTCACCCATAACCAAAGTATTATATCAAATTAGCCCCTTATTATTCACAATAATATTTAGAGAAAATTTGATTTTATTCATTAATAAGTTGGGGTCTTACATCAACAGTATTAACGGTAACAACTACGCCGTTATTTATAAAAACTCAAATTTGTCATTTTCTTCACCCGACAGTTATTCATTGTGGGGCCCACAAATAGCTGCGCCGTCGTACGAATATTTCCTGACAGAAAGAATATTCCACGACCAAACGAATATTCCCCGACAACAATGATTATTTTATAACCACTTGCTTATTTTCAAAAAAAAATTCACATTCCACCCATAACTTTAAACTTTTATCAATTCAACCATTTACTGAATAGTAATTATAAGAAAAATTGAATACTTTTATTTCATAAAATTCGGGGTCTTACACATACTCTTCATAATTTAATCTGAGTTTTCTTGATCAATGAGTAGACTATATAAAACAAATCACTAATTGAGCATGGCCATGCATTTCATAGTCCTACTCAATCAAAAGGCCTATGGATATCACCTATAAAATATAGGATGGTTAAATTCCATCTAGATCACTCATATTTCTCACACGATTCACAATGAACCCAATAATCACCTTTATAGTCCACCCTATTAAAGGTGACATTTGATGATATCAAAGTACATAAATTCTCGTGTTGTAATATAGCGATTTCAGGTCGGAGGACCATTACATCATTGTCACTATGAGAATTGATAATGACACATCGCATAATGCTCCATATAGAATTCTCATGGTGGGTATGTCCAGTACATCGTTCTCTAACATGTACCTATGCATTGACTTAATATCTCATATATTTATGACCAATGAGATTTGATCATCAGTCAATCCACATACTAGTCTCAATGCATCATTGTTGTCCCATCAACAATGATACTCGACTAGGGACATTTAAGAACAATGATACTAATTGTAATTACATAATCTCATGTTCAAGTCACATACTTGAAACTATATAATTTGTATCACTATTCTAAGGAATTTTATTATGTTAACAATTATATTACGCAGTAAATAAAACCATAATAAAATCATTTATTTATTCAATCAACAATAATATCAAATGTTAAGCAATTATATCAAATAATTGGCCTCTAGGGCATAAACTCTAACAATATCAGCATACTGGAGAACGACATTTTTTTCCATACAATGCTTCGAATGGAGCCATGCCAATACTTGCTTGATAACTGTTGTTGTAGGAAAACTCCACCAATGGTAAGAACTTGTCCCAACTTCCCTTGAAGTCAAGGACACAGAGTCTTAATAAATCTTCTAGAGTTTGAATAGTCCTCTCTGATTGTCTGTCCGTCTGAGGATGATATGCCGAACTAAATCATAAATCTGTGCCCATAGCTTTTTGTAAACTAACCCAAAATCGTGAAGTGAATCTTGGGTCTCGATCAGAAACTATGGATACTGGCATACCATGCAGTCTTACAATCTCGTTTATGTACATACGAGCAAGACGTTCAAGTGTATAAGTTTCTCGTATCGGTAAGAAATGGGCAGACTTGGTCAATCTATCCACAATGACCCAAATCGCATCAATACCTTGAGAAACCCTAGGAAGACCGGTAACGAAATCTATGGTAATGTGCTCCCACTTCCATTTTGGAATTTCAAGTGGTTGCAATGAACCTTTTGGTACTTGATGCTCAGCTTTGACTCGTTGACAAGTTAAACACCTTGAGATAAACAATGCTATCTCTCTCTTCATATTGCTCCACCAAAATGTATGACGAAGATCATGAATCATTTTGGTACTTCCAGGATGGATTGCAAACGGTGTGTTGTGCGCCTCCATCATGATTTAATACTTTAAATCAGGGTTGTTAGGAACACAAAGTCTGGAGTTGACTCGAAGTATTCCTTCTTCATCGATTCTTGCTTCCGGCATAGCACCTTCTTGCACTTTCTTCCTCATACGTATCAGCTCCAGGTCTGTAGCTTGAGCAACTTTAACTTTATCAATTAAAGTTGGTTCTACTCGTATATTCATCACATGGGTCCCTGGAGTCTTTAACTCTATCTCCATCCTTTGCAAGTCACACAAAATGGGCCTTTGTGTTGACAATATCGCACTCGTACTTGCATATGATCTTCTACTCAATGCGTCAGCTACCACGTTCGCTTTTCCAGGATGGTATTGAATGGTATGATCATAATCTTTTAACAGTTCAAGCCAACGTCGTTGTCGCATGTTGAGTTCCTTTTGAGTGAAGAAATATTTGAGGCTTTTATGATCCGTAAAGATCTCCACCTTCTCCCCATACAAGTAATGCCTCCAAATTTTAAGTGCAAAGACAACAGCTGCCAACTCTAGATCATGAGTAGGATAATTCCTCTCATATTCCTTGAGTTGTCTTGATGCATAGGCTATGACTTTTCCATGTTGCATGAGAACGCATCCCAACCCTTTGCTCGAAGCATCACTGTAGATGACAAATCCCTCCGAGCCAGATGGTATTGTTAGAACAGGTGCTGAAATGAGTCTCCTCTTGAGTTCTTGAAAACTCTTCTCACATTCTTTGCTCCAACCGAACTTTGTATCTTTCCGAGTCAGCTGAGTTAATGGAGTAGCGATTCGAGAAAATTCTTCCACGAATCTCCGATAATAACCAGCTAAACCAAGAAAGCTACGTACTTCGTGATGGGGTTTCGATACAGAAACGCACAGCGAAAATTAAAATTTAAAGCAATTTCAAAACCCTAAAACAGGATCCATGCGAAAAATAATTAATTCAGTGGTAAGAAATTATACCGATTGTAAAAGCTAGAATCGATGCGGTCGAATCTCCAACGCAATTCAAACGGACTGCGTCTCTACGGTATCCACACGAACGCTCCACACGAATCGTCCTACGATCTACAGAAGAAGGATGAGGATTTTTAAACTGTTTTTCTCTAGTCTCTCTCTAAGAGCGGCTAGGGTTTTTTGTTTTGACATAAAACCTAAAGCGACTGATATACATCATATATATAGCAGTTAGGAGGAATTAATCAAAACCTAATGTTATTAAAATCTGAATTTATATATATCTTAATTAAGTCTTACTTAATTAATATACCTATATATAAGTTATCCTATTAATTTAAATTCGTAATTTAAAATTATATCAATCATATTGACATATTTAAATCTTTACAATTTAAATTAATTTTCTTTTAATTACGTTCTTTGTGTGTGACCCTATAGGTTATTATTACGTTGGCAATAACTTTAAAATCATATTATAAAGTTATAAACGGTGAGCGACATCTAGTAATGCATCACTGCCACCCAAGTAATAATAAGATCGATGATTTGATGCAACCTTTTCATGACCAATGTTTCAATGTAATTTAATCCTTTTAACCTTAATATCCAAGATTAAACTCGAGTCATGGAATGTGTCATACTCTTCATAATTTAATCTGAGTTTTTCTTGATCAATGAGTGGACTATATGAAACAAATCATTATTTGAGCATGGCCATGCATTTCATAGTCCTACTCAATCAAGAGGCCTATGGATATCACCCCTAATATACAGGATGGTTAAATTTCATCTAGATCACTCATATTCCTCACACGATTCATGATGTACCCAATAATCACCTTTATAGTCCACCCTATTAAAGGTGACATTTGATGATATCAAAGTACATAAATTCTCGTGTAGTAATATAGTGATTTCAAGTCGGAGGACCATTACATCATTGTCACTATGAGAATTACTCACACTTTACATAATGCTCCATATAGAATTCTCATGGTGGGTCTGTCCAGTACATTGTTCTCTAACATGTACCTATACATTAACTTAATATCTCATATATTTATGACCAATGAGATTTGGTCATCAGTCAATCAACATACTAGTCTCAATGCATCATTGTTGTCCCATCAACAATGATACTCGACTAGGGACATTTAAGAACAATGATACTAATTGTAATTATATAATCTCATGTTCAAGTAACATACTTGAAACTATATAATTTGTATCACTATTCTAAGGAATTTTATTATGTTAACAATTATATTACGCAGTAAATAAAACCATAATAAAATTATTTATTTATTCAATCAACAATAATATCAAAATGTTAAGCAATTATATCAAATAATTGGCCTCTAGGGCATAAACTCTAACACTTAGGTAACTGATTTAGGTTGCTCCCAGCTTTGAATAGCTTCAATTTTTGCCGGGTCAACCGATATTCCACGACTTGATACTACGTGCCCAAGAAATGCTACCTCCTCTAACCAGAACTCGCATTTCTTCAACTTGGCATAAAGCTTGTATTCACGAAGCTTTTGGAGTACCAGCCTCAAGTGTTGCTCATGTTCTTCACGGCTTTTGGAATAAATAAGGATGTCATCAATAAAGACGACCACAAAGTGATCTAAATATTCCTTGAATACCCGGTTCATCATATCCATGAAGGCAGCTGGAGCATTAGTCAATCCAAAGGACATGACTAGGAATTCATAATGCCCGTACTGAGTTCTGAAAGCCGTCTTTGGAATATCCTCAGTTCTAAATTTCAGCTGATGATATACAGAACGAAGATCGATCTTTGAAAAGAATTGTGCTCCTTGCAACTGGTCAAACAGGTCATCAATACGTGGCAATGGGTACCTGTTTTTGATGGTGACATGATTCAACTCCCGATAATCAATACAAAGTCGCATACTTCCATCTTTCTTCTTCACGAATAGCACAGGAGCACCCCAAGGAGAAGTACTAGGACGAATAATGCCATTGTCTAACAATTCCTGCAGCTGGATCTTTAACTCCTGAAGTTCAATAGGAGCCATTCGATATGGGGCTTTGGAAATGAGTTTTGTACAGGGTTCAAGGTCGATACAAAATTTAATTTCACGCTCTGGGGTAGGCCAGGAAGTTCTTCAGGGAATACGTCAGGGAATTTATTAACAATAGAAATATCATTCAAAACTGTCGTATTTTTGTTTAGATCCGTGACATGAGCTAAGAAAGCTTGACATCCGTTTTTCAATAAACGAATAGCTTTATGGCTTGAAATGACAGCGATTGATTTTAATGGTTTGGTTGCTTGAATTCGCATAATAGGTCGATTAGGAATATGAAAGCTAATAACCTTACGAAAACAATCAATTTTTGCATGATGAGTAGTTAACCAATCAATCCCTAGAATCACGTCAAATGCAAGTATTTTTAATGAAATCAGATCGACAGGTAATGTGTGGGTACCAACTTGAACCAAACAAGACTTATAAACCGTGGATGTAATGAAGGTTTCTCCCAATGGAGTTTCAACAGATAAATCAAAGTCTAATTTCTCCGGAGTCAAATTTAATCGATGAGCGCAAGTAGGAGAAATAAAAGAATGGGTAGAACCGGTATCAAATAAAGTATAGACTTCGTTAGAGTTTATGATAAGGTTACCCGTGATGACCTCATTCGGGTTCCTTGCTTTCTGGAAGGTCACAATAAACGCTCTCCCTTGCACTATCGATTTTGACTTTTCTGGGACGGCCTTTGGTGTCTCCATCTTGGCTGAACTTATTTTTGGTAAATGACAAAATCGAGCTAAATGACCTTCTCTTCCACAATTATAACATGCTTTAGATGGCATCGCGCAGTTTGGACTGATGTGCCCCTCCTCTCCACATTTGAAACATATGATAGGTGGTCGTTCTCCTTCCTTAACAACAGGTACTGGTGTTGACGTCTTTCCATCATTGTTGAATCTCCTCTTCTTGAAATGACCATTCTTATTATTTTGGCCATGATTACCACCGAAGTGGTTACCATTTCTGGCCTGTTGATTCCCTCCACGCTTGTTGTCACCGCTTCGATGACTGCTCTTACTGGTATTATCATTTTGCCGACTGCTCTCTTTTGGTTGCGTTGACTCGTTATCGCGCTCCACTAACTGAGCCCTATTCACAACATCTGAATACAAACACAGTTTATGTGAGACCCCAGATTTTATGAATAAATATTTAATTTTCTCGAAATAATTATGGTGTGGATTTGATATAATATTATAGTTGTGGGTATTATTTATAAATTTTGCAAAGTAAGCAAGTTGTTATAAAATATTCGATTGGTCGGGGAATATTCGTTTTAACAGGAAATATTCGTACAACGGCACAATCATTGGTGGACCCCACAACGAAATTATTGTCGGATTGAGAAAACGACAAAAATATTTTATTAAAAATAACGGCGGAAGTTTTACCATTGTTACTGTTGAACTACTTGGTAGTAAAAGTACAGTAATACGTGTGGTTGCATAGTAGTACACGGTATTGATTATTAATGCTTATGTGAGAAGTCACTCAGTTTGATTCCATTATTGTCAGTTAATAATATGAATTATTTAGCGATAATGACGTTTTGTTTTATTCGTATTATTAACGTAATAAAACAGAAACATCTTTTTATATAAAATAGAATACTTTATTAAAGTTATTCTATAAATAGAATATATTATATTTTATTTAAAAGATTTTTCTTTAAATATGGACCGTCAGATTAAAGTAATCAATTTGGACCGTTTATGGATTAGTTACTATGCATTCTATTTTTCTATAAATAGCAGCTCATTCCTTCATTATTTCTTACGAATTCACTGAACTCTAGAGAGAGAAACTATAGAGAGAGACTATATAGAGATAGAAGAAAAGTTTCTGCTACTTCACTACTCTTATATCCAGTTCTTTTACGGTAAGGGGTGTTATTCTTTCTTATTCATGAAGAGAACTGTTGTTATTTCATTTCTTATTATTCTGTTGGAATAACCTGTATACACGGTCTACCCTATACTTGGTGACATTCTTCTATTATTCATTTGGAACATCCTGTCTGTGTGTTTTACACCGGACCTGGTTCCGTTTTTATTATTATTCTGTTGGAACATCATGTTTGTGTGTTTTACACCGGACCTGGTTCCGTTTTTATTATTATTCTGTTGGAACATCCTGTCTGTGTATTTTACACCGGACCTGGTTCCATTATTTATTATTCTGTCGGAATATCCTGTCTGTGCGTTTACGCCGGACCTGGTTCCATTATTTATTATTCTGTCGAAATATCCTGTCTGTGCGTTTACGCCGGACCTGGTTCCATTATTTATTATTTTGTTGGAATAACCTGTCTGTGCGGTCTATCGCATGCATGGTGATTTCTTTTGTTATTACATTCTTTGTTGTACTCAGTTGGTTAAGTTTTGACTTCTATACTCCATGAAATTTGTGGAATATCCTTGACATTTGCGCTTCATCTAGTATCTTTTCATGAAAATATTCTCCTGATCATTCTTGAATTTTACTCCACAATGCAGTATCATGTTGACAATTTGGACGTTGTTAATTCTTGGATAAATTAATTCTTGAACTTGTTTTATTGAATTCTTATATCATTGTCATCATCCTCATGTTTATAAAATGTTGAAAGTCATCTGTGGCCTGTAGTGCATAGATGGACTTGGTATGATTATGACCAGGGATTATTCGGTATAATCATGACCGTAATGTTACAAATGATGTGGTAAAAGTCCTCATTGGCCCGTAGTGCATTGATGGACAGTTGTTGGCATGATCATGACCATTAATGAATACACGAAAATCCTTGGCCGTAGTGCAGGGGTGATTCGATGATGTGGATTATTTTATTAAGCTGAGTCCCAGCGATCACAATGTTGAAAAACCTTTTAAATCATAAAAGATAGTAGAGTTTATTTTCTACTTGACTCTTTTAATGGATTGCTTGTTCCGCTGCAGTTAAACTTGATGTCTATTATATTTTATCAGTTTAACATTGTTGAAGGCTAATGATAATTTATTCTGCATTATCTTAGTCATAATATTTCTTACTGGCTAGTTGAGCTCACCCTTTCTTTCACTGTTCTCTTCAGGAAATGAGAACGTAGCTGGGGCAAGTCGGGGAACGGAGTGATGGTTCGAATGATAGTATTAGTTAGTAGTCCTCACTATTCTATGTAATAGTGTGTTAATAAATGTAATGAGGACTCCTTTTGAGTATGAATACTCTTTAGAAGATAATATCTATATTCAAACTCACAGTTTATGTTTTGTCGTATTGTACACGACAGTTGTATTAGTAAGTTGTATTTGTATTCTGTACTATGTATCTGACGACCCAAGATGGGTAATGTATACCTAATTTTGGGGGCGTCACAGTTGGTATCAGAGCTTAGGGATATGATCCCTGGCTAGGATGTGAGAATAGAACTAGGAGGGGAGAGACGGGGAATCCCTTTGCTAGTATGACCTACCTAAGTTTATTTAGTATTTAATTGGTCGGTCAAAGTATATGGATAATATGTTATATGTTAATTAACCCTTGTTTTGTTGCAGTATTTGCAAATGGCATCCGAAAATGTTGAGATAAACAATGAAGCACATGAGACCATTGAATCACCAACGATCAATGCTCAGGGTAATGTGCAACCAGAGGACAATAATCTTCATGAAAATAATAACACCGATGAAATGGTGAATGATGGGATGGTCAGAGACTTTATGCAATTCATGCAACAACAAAATAACTCTCGGACGGTCACCGCTAAGCAATTCAAGGAGCTAGGACCACCGGAGTTTTTGGGAAAGCCTGAACCACTTAAGGCGGAGACGTGGTTAAAGCAGATCACCAAGATATTTGATGTCTTGGGATGCTCCGAGGAGCAAAAGGTTCCCTTTGCCACTTTTATGTTGCGTGAAGAGGCAGATTACTGGTGGGAATCTGTAAAACGTACCCAGCCTGACGCACTCAAGATGTCTTGGGAGAAGTTCCAAGAACTGTTCAATGACAAGTACTTTCCCGAAAGTATTCGTCACATGAAGGAGGTGGAATTTATCAAGTTGGAGCAAAACAACATGACCGTGTCGCAGTACGAAGCCAAGTTTGCTGAATTGTCCCGGTTTGCGTCCCACTTGGTGGATAATGAAGAGAGAATGACGCGGATGTTTTTAAGAGGTTTGAAACCGGAGATACGTCAATATCTTATTTCTCATAAACTGTGTTTATATTCAGATGTTGTGAATAGGGCTCAGTTAGTGGAGCGCGATAACGAGTCAACGCAACCAAAAGAAAGTAGTCGACAAAATGATAATACCAGTGAGAGCAATCATCGAAGCGGTGACAACAAGCGTGGAGGGAATCAACAGGCTAGAAATGGTAACCACTTCGGTGGTAATCAGGGCCAAAATAATAAGAATGGGCATTTCAAGAAGAGGAGATTTAACAATGATGGAAAGACGTCAGCACCAGCACCTGTCGTTAAGGAAGGAGAACGACCACCTATCATGTGCTTCAAATGCGGAGGGGAGGAACACATCAGTCCAAACTGCGCGATGCCATCCAAAGCATGCTATAATTGTGGAAGAGAAGGTCACTTAGCCCGATTTTGTCGTTCACAGAAGACAAGTTCAGATAGGATGGAGGCACCAAAGACCGTCCCAGAAAAGCCAAAGCCAGTAGTTTAAGAGAGAGCATTTTTTTTCGTGACGAGGAACCTGAATAAAATTATCACGGGTATGTTAGTCATAAACTCTTGCGAATTCTATACCGTGTTAGATACCGGTTCTACTCACTCTTTTATTTCACCTAGTTGTGTTCAATATTTGAACTTAACTCCGGAGAAATTAGACTTTGATTTCTCTGTTGAAATTCCGTTGGGAGAAACCTTTGTTACCTCCACTATTTATAAATCTTGTTCAAATCAACAATTTCACGTTACCTGTTGATCTTATCTCTTTGAAAATACTTGCATTGATGTGATTTTTGAAAACGATTGGTTAACTACTCATCATGCAAAAATTGATTATTTTCGTAAGGTTGTTAGCTTTCATATTCCTAATCGACCTATTAGGCAAATTTAAAGTAACCAAACCACTAAAGTCAATCATTGTCATATCAAGCCATAAGTAAAAATCCCCGTTCCTTTCGTTGTTGACTTCCTGGTGTGGAATGCACCGAAGCTAGACTTTCCGTAGGAGACGTTGTAAATGACGATGGCAAGTTGATAGGTATCAATGTGACGTGTTGTCCAAGTCTTGGATGAGGGTCACAGTTTTGAACGATATTTCTATTGTTAATAAATTTCTTGACGTATTCTTGAAGACTTCTTAGCCTACCCCAGAGCGTAAAATTGAATTTTGTATTGACCCCAGTACAAAACCCATTTCTTAAAACCTCAAATATTTCTTCAACTAAAACGAACGTATTATGCGCCAAAGACGTTGGCTCGAGCTGTTGAAGATTACGATCGTACCATTCAATAACATCGTGAAAAAGCGAACGTGGTAGCTGACGCGTTGTGTAAAAGATCGTATACGGTTACAAGTGCGAATATACGAACCCACGTGAAGATAACGAATATACGATTAAAATCGACTTTAATCGATAAAGTTAAAGCCGCTCAAGCTACATACTCAAAGCTGATAAATGTGAAGAAGAAGGTTCAAGAGGGCGTTATTCTAGAAACAAGAATCGACGAAGAGAGTAAATCTCAACTCTCGATTTAATTGGCCCATTTGAAATCCTCGATGAAGTAGGAACTGTGGCCTATAGATTCATTTTACCGCCAAGTATGTTGCGTGTTCAGAACATTTTTTTTACGTATCGATGTTACGTAAATATGTGGACGACCCGAATCACATTATTAATTTAGAACCGGACGAGATAGCGAAAGATTTAACGTATGAGGAGATACGTATTAACATCTTGGATAAGAAGGATCATATTCGATGCTCAAAGGTTATACCTCAAGAGTTAAAATTTGAAGTGAAGTCAATGTATCCTCACCTGTTCGGCATACCAGATATGTACGTAAATTTCGAGGGCGAAATTCCATAAGGAGGGGAGATTGTGAGACCCCAGATTTTATGAATAAATATTTAATTTTCTCGAAATAATTATGGTGTGGATTTGATATAATATTATAGTTGTGGGTATTATTTATAAATTTTACAAAGTAAGCAAGTTGTTATAAAATATTCGATTGGTCGGGGAATATTAGTTTTAACAGGGAATATTCGTACAACGGCACAATCATTGGTGGACCCCACAACGAAATTATTGTCGGATTGAGAAAACGACAAAAATATTTTATTAAAAATAACGGCGGAAGTTTTACCATTGTTACTGTTGAACTACTCGGTAGTAAAAGTACAGTAATACGTGTGGTTGCATAGTAACACACGGTATTGATTATTAATGCTTATGTGAGAAGTCACTCAGTTTGATTCCATTATTGTCAGTTAATAATATGAATTATTTAGCGATAATGACGTTTTGTTTTATTCGTATTATTAACGTAATAAAACATAAACATCTTTTTATATAAAACAGAATACTTTATTAAAGTTATTCTATAAATAGAATATATTATATTTTATTTAAAAGATTTTTCTTTAAATATGGACCGTCAGATTAAAGTAATCAATTTGGATCATTCATGGATTAGTTACTATGCATTCTATTTTTCTATAAATAGCAGCTCATTCCTTCATTATTTCTTACGAATTCACTGAACTCTAGAGAGAGAAACTATAGAGAGAGACTATATAGAGATAGAAGAAAAGTTTCTGCTACTTCACTACTCTTATATCCAGTTCTTTTACGGTAAGGGGTGTTATTCTTTCTTATTCATGAAGAGAACTGTTGTTATTCCATTTCTTATTATTCTGTTGGAATAACATGTATACGCGGTCTACCCTATACTTGGTGTCATTCTTCTATTATTCTGTTGGAACATCCTGTCTGTGTGTTTTACACCGGACCTGGTTCCGTTTTTATTATTATTTTGTTGGAACATCCTGTCTGTGTGTTTTACACCGGACCTGGTTCTGTTTTTATTATTATTCTGTTGGAACATCCTGTCTGTGTGTTTTACACCGGACTTGATTCCATTATTTATTATTCTGTCGGAATATCTTGTCTGTGCGTTTACGCCGGACCTGGTTCCATTATTTATTATTCTGTCGAAATATCATGTCTGTGCGTTTACGCCGGACCTGGTTCCATTATTTATTATTTTGTTGGAATAACATGTCTGTGCGGTCTATCGCATGCATGATGATTTCTTTTGTTATTCCATTCTTTGTTGTACTCAGTTGGTTAAGTTTTGACTTCTATACTCCATGAAATTTGTGGAATATCCTTGACATTTGCGCTTCATCTAGTATCTTTTCATGAAAATATTCTCCTGATCATTCTTGAATTTTACTCCACAATGCAGTATCATGTTGACAATTTGGACGTTGTTAATTCTTGGATAAATTAATTCTTGAACTTGTTTTATTGAATTCTTATATCATTGTTATCATCCTCATGTTTATAAAATGTTGAAAGTCATCTGTGGCCTGTAGTGCATAGATGGACTTGGTATGATTATGACCAGGGATTATTCGGTATAATCATGACCGTAATGTTACAAATGATGTGGTAAAAGTCCTCATTGGCCCGTAGTGCATTGATGGACAGTTGTTGGCATGATCATGACCATTAATGAATACACGAAAATTGAGTCTTCTCTTGACTTATCATTATCTCCACTGTCTCTAATTGAGAATTATACTTCAAACAAACACCAAGATTATATAGGTAGTGCCCATAGATATACTCAGCAAGTGGATGAGCACATCCCTGTCTTATGATGACACGAGATTGTATGTCGTTAGACATCTTGTATGATAGTGGCAAACCACCCTTCCAACGTTGGGTACACCTTACCCTATTGGATTCACCAAATATAACTACTAAATGAACTTTTCTATATTGCTTCGGGAGAACATCCACAGCTTAGAGACCACCGTTCTATTTCTCCGTTACCCTCGCTCGACCCAGCTACACTCTTATTACCTGAAAGGAATTGTGAAGCAAAAGGGTGAGCACAACTAGCTCAGTAAAGAATATCATGACTAAAGATAATTAAATTATCAATAGCCTTCATCAATAATAAATCAGAGATTTAGAATATATGGTAAATGATAAAAATTTCAACCATAGTTACAGCGGAACGAGCAATCCATTAGAAGAGTCAAATAGACTATAAAGTCTATTATTTTCTCCATGTTAAAAATCCACCAACAATGTTTTATCCCTATAACATCAATCAACAATTCTGGTCCACAATCATATGAATAACTCATAATCATAACTGTAGTTCTAAATTCCTCTTCTCATCTAGGACGAAGATAATTTTCATCACTTGAAACATCAAACATCATGGTTATACCAAATCACAGTTCCTGTTCATAATCATACTAATAACTTCATCTTTGCACTACGGGGCAAAGATATTCATCAACAAGTCATCTTTGCACTACAGGCCAAAGATATTCGTCAACAGTTCATCTTTGCATTACTGGCCAAAGATATTCAACAACAGGTCATCTTTGCACTACGGGCCAAAGATATTCATCAACAGACCATCTTTGCACTACAGGCCAAAGATATTCATCTACAATTCATCTTTGCACTACAGGCCAAAGATATTCCTCAACAATTCATATTTGCACTACATGCCAAATATATTAATACCTCAAAGAATATATAATCATTTAAGAATTTATATAAACAATAATTATAACCATGTTGATCATTTCACCTTTGCACTTAAGCTAAAGATATTCAATTATAAATTCAATGGTCATGATCATACCAGTCAACAATTCAACTTTGCACTACTGGCCAAAGAGAACCCATAGTCATGATCATACCAAAAATCTACCCATCTTTACACTCAAGTCAAAGAGAAATATCATCATTAGGGTTATAAAAATGTTATATATAATAATAAAATTAATATAATCAACATATAGATTTAATCTCAAGAGTAATATTCATAAATCAACTATAATTTGGTTAGAAAAAGAAACCAATTTTGTCGTGAATAGTAACCTCGACTCAAAAAGGTAGAAATTCTACAATAAAATCTATACCAATATTTCGGTATAATGATATTGAAAGAATAACATTTCTTAAGCTTATAAACAATTTATTTAAATTGTTTACACTTTACTAATTAATGCATTTAATCATCATAAAATGTCAACTCTTAAGATTTCATCATCAATAGCCAAAACCCTCATCAAAAATCTGCATATACCTCATATAGGATTCTCAAGCCATAAAATCCTATTTTCTAATTTTCTTACTTCACATAACATATTTAATTTATTTTCTCATAACTTGTCTATTTTCATGAAAAATACCAAATCAGTTCCAAAAATATTTCTTTTCTGGGATTTATCAGAATATAGTCCCATATTGAACATATATTTTTCTCAGAATTTTTAAAAGTCATTTACTATTTTTCATATGGTCAAAACAGCCGAATATTTAGACATTTATCAAAAATTGTACTTTTGTCCAAAAATTCTGAAATTAACAGAGTATACTTTCATCATATAAATGTACTCCCAATAAAAATTTCATCAATTTTGGAGTTAACCACAAGAAATTATAAGCAGTTACTTTTAAAATAGTCTTTTCTCATAAAATTCATAACTCTCAATCTATACATCCAAAAATCACCATTTTTGGACACAATCAATAAAACTCATCAAAATATCATTTCAAATTTTTTCAGAATTTTTGAAGTTCAGAAAAATTACGAAACTGAAAAACATAACAACCCTTAAAATCCCTTACTATCCCTTACCTCAAAAGAGCAGTTCTTCTGATCGGTATAAGGCTGAAGGAAACTTGCACTGATGAATAGAAACTCACAGAGTATCTAAATACTCACAAAATACACTTAATAATCTAGAGAGAGAAAGAGAGAAAACTTATGTTTCTGGTGTGATTTTCAATTCTAACTTAGCCCTCTATTTATAGGAAAATTTTGGTAGGTTTGACCTCCAACCTGATGGCTTTACCTGCTACTATTCCCACCCACCACATTTAAAATATAATTCAGCACATTTCTTCACCAACCACAAGTGGGGCCCACCAATTCTAGAATTTTTCACCAAAAATGATTTATAACCTGATTTCCGAATCAGTCACCTCTTAAAATTCATAACAAATCATACGTTCATTTTTAACGGTTCAAAATTTATGGACATATACTCAACTTATATATGTATAACATATCCAAAAATTACCACGATCCAACGGTCGGATTAAAAATTATAACCCCCGCAAAATATCTCAAAAACCTTGATTTTTAATACCTCCATTCCGGCAAAAATACTGATAAAAACCTCAACATTAACTCTTTCATTTTTAACCACAAAAATGTATCCCTCATTTATATCCACATAATATAAATATTTCCTTATCATATGAATCAATAATTAATTATTCACAAATAATTTTACAGAATCACATTTATGACAACCAGGCCGTTCCCAGGAAAGAGGGGGCTTTCCAATAAGAATTTCTCCTTACTGGCGCGCAATTAGATGACCAAACCTCTCCTTAGACAGAACTTTCTAGACATTGACAATAATGTTATCTAATAATATTATTCAAATAATATGAATTATTGATCTGATAAAGGAAAATACTGTGCAGCAACAATTATTGAAACAACAATAATATAAAATATCAACGCAACAATTATTGAATCAATAAAATAAAATATTGAACAGTAATTACTGTAACAATTATTGAGTAGTGCCTTCTTACGTAAGAATCAATAATTTCAAAAATACTATGCAATACCGTGTGCTACTGTGCAATAACGCGTATTACTGTATTTTAACCACCGGGTATTCCAACAGTGTTAACGGTAACAACTACGCCGTTATTTATAAAAACTCAAATTTGTCGTTTTCCTTCACCCGACAGTTATTCGTTATGGGGCCCACAAATAGCTGCGCCGTCGTACGAATATTCTCCGACAGAAAGAATATTCCACGACCAAAAGAATATTCCCCGACAATAATGATTATTTTATAATCACTTGCTTATTTTGAAAAAAAAAAATTCATATTTCACCCATAACTTTAAACTTTTATCAATTTAACTATTTACTGAATAGTAATTATAAGAAAAATTGCATACTTTTATTTCATAAAATTCGGGGTCTTATAGTCCCAGCTCCTTGAACTGTTTAGCGGTGACCGTCCGAGAGTTTTCAGTGTTTTCACCTATATTTTGGACAGGAGCCGCTCTCGCCTGCTGTTGCATAAACTGCATAAAGTTTCTGAACATTCCATCAATCATCATCTGGTCAGTGTTGTTGTTTGCATGAGGATTGTCACCTTCCTGATGTACATTATCCTGATTATTGATATGTGGTGAATCAACAGTCGCCTGTGCTCCATTGCTATTCTCAACATTCTCAGATGTCATTTTTAGATACTGCCACAAAATAAAAGTTAATTGATATGTCATATATTATCTTTATATTATGACCGACCAATTAAATACCATACAAATAAACTTAGGTAGGTCATACTAGCGAAGGAATTCCCCGTCTCTCCCCTCCTAGTTCTATTGTCACATCTTAGTCAGGGATCATATCCCTAAACTCTGATACCAACTGTGACGGCCCAAAAATTAGGTATACATCACCCATCTTGGGTCGTCAGATGCATAGTACAGAATACAAATACAACTTACTAATACAACTGTCGTGTACAATACGACAAAACATAAACTGTGAGTTTGAATACAAATATTATCTTCTAGAGAGTATTCATACTCAAAAGGAGTCCTCATTATATTTATTAACACACTATTACATAGAATAGTGTGGACTACTAACTAATACTATCATTCGGACCATCACTCCGTTCCCCGACTTGCCCCAACTACGTGCTCATTTCCTGAAGAGAACAGTGAAAGAAAGGGTGAGCTCAACTAGCCCAGTAAGAAATATTATGACTAAGATAATGCAGAATAAATTATCATTAGCCTTCAACAATGTTAAACTTATAAAATATAATAGACATCAAGTTTAACTACAGCGGAACAAGCAATCCATTAAAAGAGTCAAGTAGAAAATAAACTCTACTATCTTTTATGATTTAAAAGGTTTTTCAACACTGTGATCGTTGGGACTCAGCTTAATAAAATAATCCACATCATCGAATCACCCCTGCACTACGACCAAGGATATTTGTGTATTCATTAATGGTTATGATCATGCCAACAACTGTCCATCAACGCACTACGGGCTAATGAGGACTTTTACCACATCATTTGTAACATTACGGTCATGATTATACCGAATAATCCCTGGTCATAATCATACCAAGTCCATCTATGCACAACATGCCACAGATGACTTTTAACATTTTATAAACATGAGAATGATGACAATGATATTAGAATTCAATAAAACAAGTTTAAGAATTAATTTATCCAAGAATTAACAACGTCCAAATTGTCAACATGATACTGCTTTGTGAAGTAAAATTTAAAAATGCTTAGAAGAATATTTTCATGAAAAGATACTGTATGAACCGCAATTATCAAGGATATTTCACTAATTTCATGGAGTATAGAAGTTAAAACTTAACCAACTGAGTATAGTAAAGAATGGAATAACAAAAGAAATCACCCGGCATGCGATAGACCGCACAGACAGGTTATTCCAACAGAATAATAAATAATGGAACCAGGTCCGGCGTAAACGCACAGACAGAATATTCCGATAGAATAATAAATAATGGAATCAGATCCGGTGTAAAATACACAGACATGATGTTCCAACAGAATAATAACAAGATGGAACCAGGTCCGGTGTGAAACACACAGACAGGATGTTCCAACAGAATAATAATAAAAACGGAACCAGGTCCGGTGTAAAACACACAGACAGGATGTTCCAACATAATAATAATAAAAACGGAACCAGGTCCGGTGTAAAATACACAGACAGGATGTTCCAACAGAATAACAGAAGAATGTCACCAAGTATAGGGTAGACCGCGTATACAGGTTATTCCAACAGAATAATAAATAATGAAATAACAACAGTTCTCTTCATGAATAAGAATGAATAACACCCATTACCGCTTTAAAGAAGAGCTGAAATAAAGAAGTAGTTAAGTAGCAGAATACTCTTCTTCTCTCTCTCTATAGTTTCTCTCTATAGTTTCTCTCTCTAGAGTTCAGTGAATTCGTAAGAAATAATGAAGGAATGAGCTGCTATTTATAGAAAAATAGAATGCATAGTAACTAATCCATGAACGGTACAGATTGATTACTTTAATCTGACGGTCCATATTTAAAGAAAAATCTTTTAAATAAAATATAATATATTTTATTTATAGAATAACTTTAATAAAGTATTCTGTTTTATATAAAAAGATGTTTATGTTTTATTACGTTAATAATACGAATAAAACAAAACGTCATTATCGCTAAATAATTCATATTGTTAACTGATAATAATTGAATCAAACTGAGTGACTTCTCACATAAGCATTAATAATCAATACCGTGTGTTACTATGCAACCACACGTATTACTGTACTTTTACTACCGAGTAGTTCAACAGTATCAATGGTAAAACTACCGCAATTATTTTTAATAAAATATTTTTGTCATTTTCTCAATCCGACAATAATTCTGTTGTGGGATCCACCAATGATTGTGCCGTTGTACGAATATTCCCTGTTAAAACGAATATTCCCCGACCAATCGAATATTATATAACAACTTGCGTACTTTGAAAAATTTATAAATATTACCCACAACTATAATATTATATCAAATTAACTCCATAATATTCAAAAATGATATTTATAAAAAATTCATCTTTATTTATAAAAGTTGGGGTCTTACATTTTCACATCATTTTTTTATTTTTTTCTCGTACATATTAGTTGATGTGTTGAATTTTTATTAGTTAATATGTTGGCACTAAGTGTTAAAATATCAAAAAAATAATATGAAAATATTCATTATTGTATTTTATTCTATTGATTATAATTAAAGTAATTGATGTCAATTTTAAGTAGACTTTAAAAAAGTCAATGATTTTATTTAGTACAAAGTTTGAGTCATGTACTGCGAAAAAGTTTTTTATATTAATTTATGATATTGTATAAAATTATAAAATTCACCCACTGTATCAAGTATATCTCACATTGACGCACTATATCTAGTGGTGTGTAAATAAATTGTTTTTTTCGGATTTTGGACGAATCGGATCGGTCCGAATCGGTCGATTCGGTATAAATGTAAATCGGGTCGGTATTGGTATAAAAAATCGATATATACCGGTTAAACGGTATTGGTTTTGGGACATAATTTTCATGGATCGGTATAAACTGAATCGAACCGGTATATACCGATTTTCTAATTTATTATTAATAAATAATTAATAATAATAAAATAATGATTATAATAATAAAAATAATATTAATAATAATAAAATAATAATTATATTAATTTTTGGTAAAAATCGGTACGGTATACCAGTCCAACCTGTATCGGTATCAAAATTTGACCGATTTAGATACAGATCCGGTTCGGATCCGTTTTTACCGGTCCTAACTATATCAAATACCTTTATGGTTCTTGATCAAATGATTTGAAAAACTTTGGTGTACTAATTGGTAAAAGTAGAGTTTAAGGGAGGCAATAAAAAATATGGATAAAGTTTAGGACCCACAGTGTAATTTGAAACTAAACGAAGACTGATCAGGGATGAGAACGAAAAAGGGAGCAGCATATTCTCGGAGTTGATCCATAGGTTCCATACCAGGAAAACTGTAAAAAGCATCGCCGGGAAAGAAATGTCGTTGGAGCCCCCGCCGTTCCAAGAAGCCTCCCGATGCGACGTCTGCAAATGCAGCTTTAACACTTTCAGGCGTCGGGTACTATTTCAATTTTAAAATCCCCAACTCGCAATTACACCAACCACAATGAAAAACTCAATTTTGTTGATAACTTTGTTTTATTCCTATAATTTGTTCATATTAGTAGTATGTATCAGAATTTAAGTATGATCGGCAATGTAGCTCAGGATCTGAAATGCCACAGACTGCAATCGGACAACTTCTTATACTTTTCTGACTAGGGATTTATAGACCAGCAACCGGGGTTTGATTTTGATTATCGAATTTGCTTGACAGTATTAGGTTTTAGTAATACTAACGATTTAGTTTGTCTTGAGCTAATTGCTGGATTTCAGTGTACTGTGTTTGATTGAATAATTATGCTAAGAAATTTAATATGGGTCTGACCAAATTGAAGAAGAGGGTGATTAATTAAGTAGAACTAGTATTTTAGAAGAACTGGTGAGGTATGTCTCACTAGTCACTACACTCAGTCACCCTAATGATTATGCATTTAAATTTATTTGTACAATTCACTGCTAAATTTTAAAGTGGAACTCTCGAGTATTATATATATGGGAGAATAAAGCCTGAAGATGTGAAGAAAAGGGTTAGTATTTAATGAACTGAGAACTTTATTAGGCCTTGCTAAAGGTGATTGTGGGGAATTTGTTTTTCCAGGGACTTGTGGCCTAGAAAGGAAATGTTCCTAATCTGACTATTGCCTTTGAGACAGAAAACAGGAAAATTGTTCATTTAATGTTCTGTTACATGTCTTAACGAAAACTCTTATGGTTTCATTGCTAATTGTTCTTTATGGGAAAAAGGATTTTCTAAATGTGTTTCATATGATTCCAGTTACTATGCTATGGAATCTTCTAGTCCTAAAGATATCAACTCGCCTGTTCATTTTTTTAATGTTTTGCAGCATCATTGCCGATGCTGTGGCCGAACTTTGTGTGCTGAACATTCATCAAGTCAAATGGCATGCCTTCTCTCTCTGTATATGCATCTGAACCGAGTTACTCATTGCAATAACTTTTGACCTATTATATTTCTTTTACGTGCTATTTTCAGGCCTTACCACAATTTGGTCTTCATTCATTCGTCAGAGTTTGCTCTGATTGTTTTAATGATGCCTCTCGGTAATTTTTTATCATTTTGGACTATAATGGTTTTCTTTTTAAACAAATTTTCGTATAAATTTGAGCCTAATTGGTAGAAAGATGCGTACAGAGACTCGAAATCCTAGAATTTGCTGTGACTGTGTTTTTTTTCTGGTTTTTCCTATGCATGAGATATTGTAAAAGAGATATTTAATCGATGCTGCTGCTTGTGTCTTGTAGATTTTTCATTGAAAAAAGGAAGCATGTATTAAAAATTTAAATGTGGGCGTTGCCAACTCAGTAACACCTTATTAACATAGGACCACGTAAACTTGGAAAACCCTTTCAACATCTGGTTTCATTCCTAGGAAATGGAAAGTGGAGAAGAATCGAAAATAAAAAATTACTGATTTAATTTTGTAAATGAAGAAGCTTGCAATAGACTTGATTAGAGTTGGCAATTCATGATTCTTGATCCATCAACCTGCTCAACCCATGGAAAAACTAACCAACCTATGGCATACTTAATCAGTAAACACTAAATGTGTCAGGATGAATAAACCTTTAGCTACCCACTCAATAAGAAGGTTATCTGCAAATATCATCACGGGTTGAAATTGATCAAGTCCTTTGAAATGGAGTGAGGGTCTGTGCCTTTTTTGTCACCGTCGAAAACTATAGTCACTATTTAACCTTCTTAAACATGAGTTCAAACTGCTGAGTTTGCCTATGTATTGGAATTGTGTATCTGATGTACAAGAAGCCATGGTTTCGAGTTTTAGGCATATGAATTTTTCAGCTTGCACTTTGCAGAGAAGTAAACTTGCTTCTACATGGGTTTGAGAAAGTAAGGGGCGAGTTTATTTCTTGTTATTTGGAGAGATAAAGAGAGAGAGAAGGTGAATTTGGGGGAGAGAGGAAAAGGGTGAATGGGGGCATAAATAGAGCTGCGAAGCTGTGTGAGAGATGTGTTTATTGAGGAGAAAATTTTAAATTAATATTCTTTTTGTCTCATAGAAAATGTCACGCTGAGTTATAAAATTTACTTTTATTTCATTACTTCTATCTATAAAGTAATTATATTCATCTACAATTGTTTTTTTGATGTACTTTTTTCTATTCCATATTTGATAAACACCATTAGTTTTATCTATAAGAAGTATTCCTGAACGAATTTGAACCTCTATCCTTGAGACCTTTATCCTTTAGCCAAACCATAGAACCAAGCCATCAAGTGAATTTTTAGTTTAATGTTAGTGTCTAATTATTAGTCATTTATTCTTATTGGTCAAGGGCTCAAATCTCTTTAACTTTTGGTTAAAGATGCGTAATCCAGTAGAAGATACTTTTGACTTTGATATAAATGAGAGTATTGAAAGAGAGTGAGAAGGCATACTCGTGCAATCGATCCAGTTGGATGGATCGGTACCCGTTTGACCTGAACAATTTATTTATTTATTATTTTTTACATAAAATATAGTCAAGGTAGTGTAAAAATTTAAAATAAATGTAAATTGTGGCTTGATATTGGTTAATGAATTAGACCCAAAGACCTGATAACACACCTTTTGTTTGTTGTTTTTTTCCCAGATAATAAATTTATCATATGAAAAGATATAATACAAACCATAGGGGGGACAAGGAGTCCACCCATCGTATAAAGGAAAAACGAAAACTTCAAAATAGGATAACTTTCTAATCTCTACAAAAGATTAGTCACAAAAATACTACTAAATGCATCCATGGCTGAGGCTCATAAAGAAGGAAGAAAAAAGATCTTATCTTGCGACAAAACAAATAAATATAGCTATCTCTAAACATTCAAGCATTGCTTTCAGTGCAAATCCCCCAAAACACTGAGAAGATCTCACACTTCCTTCCTCCTTCCAAAGCATGAATCCACACATATTTAACCCATTTAAATATGAGCTTCATTCATCAAGCCTGTACCCTAGAACCCACCAAATCAATCCGTTTTCCACCTCTAGACTTGATCATATTGACAAAACATTGGAAATGGTTAATGACTAATGGTTATTTAGAAATAAGAAATTTGGGCTCTTAGTGGTAACTTGAAGATAACTTCTGACTTTCTTTCTGTCCTGCTCAACTAGGCAAAAGTGAAAAAAGAAAAAAAAAGGTAACGACAATATCCTTCTTCTAGGCATCAATTTTTCTATTCCCACAGCCCTCTCTTTGCCATCCATTCTACATAACGAAGAACCAGTCCTTTTTTCATCTTTCTCGATGACACAGATCAGCAAAGATATACTTGTTATTATATTTCTTTTACTTTTATTGAGAACAATGCAATGGCTGACAAAGCATCTTTAACAATTTATCCATGTAAAAATAATTTATGTTCTTTCTGAAGTATACAGTAGCTGTGACCTTTTCGTCATTAAGCCACTATAGAACTCAAGAATAGATAGTGTTTCTTTGGCTTATCAATGTAAGATGTTGGTTGCAATGTGTAACAATTATATTAACTTATAAACTTATATTTTCTGGTAAGCCTCCATATGATCAGTCTTATGTGAACTGAGAAAATCTCTTGATCCATCAATATATTCCTTGTATAGTGTGTTTATTTTACAACAATGGAAACAATTCCATGAGTTATGTAATCTGATGTGGCTTTCACAGTTCTTTACAATTTAAAGTTTTTTTTTTACAAAAAAAATAATGCAAGTGTTGGCATGGCTTCTGTGCAAAATCCTTAACACTAGACCACTAATGATTGTTTGAATTTTGTATTACATGGATTTAATTTTGCAAAGTGCACTTACTGAACACTTTTTCTGTAGGTAGTTTTCCCCTAGCGTTCATCCCTTACAGTAGGAGCAGTGCCAAACAGACCCTTTTTATGAGAATAAAATGATGCAACATATGTTATTCAGGGAATTATTATAATATTCTCAGGCTTTTTTCGCTAAGAGCATAAGACAAAGCAAATACATTAGGTTATTTTGTTCAGGCAGAGATTATTTCTTGGCTGATTAGGGACTTTAATTGTACGTAGTTTTTTTTGGATGCCGTGTACATGAGTTTGCGCTATTTGACATCTTAATACAATACTTGAAAAAAGAACAATTAAAACTAGGTGCATTCAGGGATTGAGCATCTTTCACTTGTAGAGATGCCGATCTTGCTCCTTTTGGTGCTCGTTAATCTTAATTTATCAGTTTCCTTATTCCAACTCAATTTTGTTTGGAAAGGAGAGGGTATCTTTCTCAAGTGTTTTGTATTAATTTTTTGGATTCTGTGTTTTTTTGTTTATTGCTTTCTTTTCTGCAAACTTTTTAAGGATTCCCCCCCCCCCCCAAATTCTCTAATATTAAAGAGATAATCTTATCAAAACTATAAAGATTAATTTGTGTTGTCTGTGGTGTAGATCGAGGAAAGCTGATTCCCCTGGTTCTTTAGACGGTGTCAACTATGTAACAGACTCAGTTTCAAGATTAGACATCAATACAGTTGTGGAGCCTGAAACCAAACCAATTGCCGAGCAATTAGGTGTTTCAGAATGCAAGTGTGGAATGCCTTTATGCATTTGTGAGGCTCCAGCTCCAGCTCCGGCTTTGGCTCCGGGTCCAGCTCCAGCTCAATCTAGAGATGTAGTTACCTTGCTGCTAAGAAACTCTTAATGACTTGCAGTTGCATCTCAAGTGAATTCATGGATCTTATGGGCTTTATTTATTTTGACTTGCAGAGCTGGACTACTTCCACTTCTACGCTTCAGTCAAACCCGAAACCGAAGAAGTTGGACACAAAGCCGAGGAGTAGAGGTTCCACATCAAATAGCAAGCACAGGTAGGTTACATCCAAGTCTTATAAATTTTCAATTTCTCCTTAGATGATTTGAAATTTAAATTGTTGGTATAAAGTTACTGCTCAATTATGTGATGTAGTGCCATGATGGCAGTTCTAATCTTGAAAACGAGAGCCCCATCTTTATGTAGCTAAGATATCCTGAATAAAATTAACCGAATTCAGCTGGGTTTCAGGTTCAAGGGAAGAATGGTTTATATTGTTGATGCATGTATTGCAATTGTATGTAGGTGGCACATGACCAATCTCCATAACACTTCGCTTGTCACTACAACTAACTACTGCGAATACATGTCAACATCATGTTGTTTCTTTGTTTAACAAATCCGATGTTCTATGCAGTAGAAATTGGCTACTTCTCCGTTCAACTTTTTTTCTTAATCCGTTTTTCTTGCAAGTGGTGTAATGTTTTACTGCAAGGTAATCTAACATTCACAAGGCCATGCCATATGTATCATGATGCTTGCGAAACCATTGTTTGTGTTATCTACATTCCAATATTGTTTCAAACTTAATTAATGTCTGAGCATTATTTATTCCAGTGTTTCCCACAAATCTTCTGGTGCTAAATATACTAGGTACAGGTAAACTCTTCTCCTAAAGTGGAAAACTTTTTAGGCAAAGCCAAATTGATAGGAACTTTATCATCTAGAAATGCATCAAGTTACATGCTTATAAATCGATTCAAGACATATGTCCTTCTCTCTTCCATGATCTCCAATTGGTCTTTAGACCTTCGTCTCATCCTAGGACAAGAGAGAAGTATATTGTTAGGTAATCAATAGGTGCACTTTATGGTATTTCCAATTCTTACAGATGTTTTAGTCCTGTGAAGTGATCTATTTTTTTATTTTTATTTTTAAAAAAATCATGTACAATGTTGTTTTATTGGCTATATTGTGTGAAAATTCCATTTGTAGTTAACTTTGCAGTATGGTTTTCAGTCTTGGTCCTGCCAACAATATCTTGGAATCAAATTCCGATTATGAAGTTAATGGAGAGGTACAGAAAAATGTGTATTTGTTTAGGATAGAGAGTAGAAGGTTGTACTAAGTTTCCAGAAGCTTGTAACCAGGTTTAATGAATTATTAATACTTGGAAAGTTGTATGACTCGAACTTTTGCTTAGGGTTTAAGAGAAGCTATAAAGAATGGTGACACTGCTGCCGTCAGGAAGCTTCTAAGTGAGGTATTCTGGTTCCCTTCCCCCCCCCCCCTTGTGAAGCGTAATATTACAAGTTTTGTGCTTTTGTTGTGCTGATTAATATCTTCGCTATTATCGAATTGGTAGGGAGTGGACGCAAATTACCGTGACAAGCAAGGATTGTCACTGTTACATCTGGTACCTCCTCTTCTCTCTCTCTCTGAACTTTATTGCTTTTGGGAAGATGAATATAATATGACTGGTTTTGTTGGGTACAGGCTGCAGTTTTTAATCAAACTGACATATCTTTCATCCTCATGGACCATGGAGCAAGTTTGGAGTGCAAGAACTCGCAGGGTAATTAATTTTAAGCTGAACTTGATTTTGCCCAGTTTGCTTGCTTGGTTAACCTGTAGTTTGGCATGCTATTGCTGAAAGAATTGCCTTTAGACCTTGTAATGAGCTGTCTTATAGCATTGATTAGTAGTTGCGACGGTTTTACAAAAATGAAATAATTAAGAAGCAAACAATTCAATAGTTCATAAACAAACCAGAAAAGTAATCCACGGGTCGTTCTTGAATTGTGCTAGGCAATAGGATTTTCCCAGGCAGACATGTTCCATGATGAAAGTCATTTTTACCTTAGTTATGAGTAGCAGAGTGGTAGTAGTAATGTCCATCCTTATGATCCGCCACTGATATACCTCTTTTCCAGGGGAAACACCGCTGGATTGTGCTCCTGTTACGCTACAATACAAGATGAAAAAGAAGTTGGAAGAAGGGCTGTGATAGGAGGTGCTTCATGAGAGAACAGCACTCTCTTTCTGCAAAAGCTATAATAACTTATCTGCTCCTTTAATCAAATGGTGAATGTGAGTCAACATCCAGAGACTTTTGTGAAATTCTAATGTCTCGGCAAATGAGAATATATCCCCAGTCAATGGATAATGAGTGTCAGTAGCAACAATAAAATTTGTTTTTTCCTTGATTTGGTCACAGTTTGAAAATCTTTAGTCCCCACCTTGGGGGCTTGCCTTGGTATTAATGAAGTCTGTTGTAAATTAGGAAACTGTTGTCCATGTTACCATTATAGGAGAGGAGAATTGCTAGTTAATTGTTCAGGCATGGTTCTGCTTTTTGTTTTTTTCTCTTGGGTTATAGTATTTGTTTTCAAAAATGATGCTTGAGAAATGACTCTTAGTACTAATTTAATGACCATGGATTAAGTTATTTAATTGACACAGAAACAGCTTATAAATGACAGGTTAAACACACCACTGACCGACGGACCGACCCTTAACTACTCCTTGGGTAAAAATGGGATCCGGTTCATACTAAGTTGGTCAATTGACTAATACAGTGTTAACACGTAGGAAAATAGATCATTTCCGATCTGTGTGTTGACATTGTATTGATCAATTGAATAAAATTATTAACCGCCCAAAGAAAAATGTACTAGTACTTTGTCTTAAAATTGCAAAGGGATGGGATACAACCACATTATACAATCACCTCAAATGCCAAGGGCGGATATAACAACATAGGGGCTCAATATTGCCGATGGATGTCTAACTAGGAAATAATGATAGATTAAAAATAACTGGTGAAAACAAACATATCATGTGATAAGTTTAAATTATAATTCCATGAATAATTTTATTGAACACAAACATTTGATTAGAATTATTTAATCTTACAATTAGTAAGTAATATTGGGATTATTCAAATTAATTTGAAAGATGTTTATTTCCCAATTGTAACTTTTTCCTAAAAATTGAAATATTAATTTAGAATTCTATATTGACTATTTTTTTTTTGTAATTGTATGATATTCATTAAGATATATTGTAAATAAATAAGTCCAAAAACATGTCAAAAATTATCAAAAACCCAATAAATTGAGCATGATCAAACGAAAGAAACCGTTACTGTATGTGATTTTAATAATGGGGAGGAACGAAAGTGAAGGAAAAAATCTTCTCTTTTTTCCCAAAAAAGGAGTTTGAAATAAGAATTTTATCTTTTCATTTCTTCACTCACTCCAAAATAAAATTATCAAATGGCCCTTAAGTTTATCATAATTCTAATGAAACCCCACTTTAATTTTGAAAATTAAAATTTGCCAGACTTGCCAACGCCGTTATGGATATTTCTATTCTCCGATTTTTGCCCTCAGTAATTTGATTAATTACACCTATAAAAATAGACGAAAACTTTTTTGTTTTTTTATTTTCTTCAACCCCTTCGGCCTTCCCTCTCACCAAAATCCAGCACTGACCTCAACAACCTCCAATGGCAAAAAGTTAAACAGAGCTTCGTCTTTGCCAGTCGGAACCAATATTCGGGTCAAAACCTTTCTCATATTTTATTTGAGTTTTTGCCTTTGCAACCGTCTCACTGATCAAATATTAAACGGGAAAATTTGGTCAAAATTGCGGCGAATCAGAAGGCTGCCCAGTTACGAATCAGAGGTGAGACGGCCTTATTTGTAAAGATCAAATTTGGGTTTTCTTCTACTAAGCGAGTTTTATTTGTGATGATCAAATTTGGGTTTTTATTTCTTAATTGTAATTATATAATTTTTGGAAACTTGTTCAAGTACACAACATTTTGGAATGAAAATCTATGGTTGGATCTCTTACTTTTGTTTACTTTACATGTTTGTTCACACATAGTTGAAACATGTTTGGTTGATTTTTAACCAGTGAGGTAATCTGTCTATCATGCTACTTGACTCCAACTCTTGTCAGTTTTGAACTCTTTTCAATTTTTATGTTCCTAGCAAGTTTCCACATATTAAAATGGGTCAGTAATTTGACTGTAGAGGTTTCGTTGTTGTTCAGTTTTTGCGGGGATGGTTTTTAATTGCAACATAAAAATGGAAGTGTGTCCTGTTATGTTTTGTTTACATTTCTTGTTGATCAGTTGTATCTTGACATAGAAAAAATATGGAGGTGGTTTATGAGATATTGATAATACTTTTGTATGGAGGTGGTTCATGAGACATTGATAATAGTGTTGTTGCTATTGGGGTTGGAGATGAGGGGTTGATGTTTTGGGTTCTTGTTCAAAATAAATAAAATGGAAAGCAGTAAAGTGTAAGAAAGATAATTCACTATGAGGGGTATGATTTTTCAGTTCAAATTGAGGAGAATTCTACTGCTGTATACTAAGCTCACATTAATATACTGTTTTTGTATATCCTTTCATAGTTACCGACTACTAATATTTTCTTAAAAGTCCTAAATAACATTCACCACCTTAATTATACTGGCCACTACCTCAAACATGAAAACTTATCGACGTGACTTCATGGAAGAAACTATCTCTATTTACCATGAACTGACATATCCTAATTTATGTCTATACTCTTCTAGGTTTGCTAGCCGTCTCTTGGCGTCTTTCAATACATTTTCTTATACACACAAAAACCACAAAAACTCTAATAATCTTTGTTTTCTGTAATTATCTACCGTATGCACATTTCATTCGATGTCCTCAAGTGTTGATATGTAATCCTTGAACGCTGGTGGCAACCCGACCTCATCTTCCTTTTAATAATCTACACAAATAACTTCTCAACTAATCAAAAAAGAAAGAAAAAGAAATATCTCTTCAACTTGACATGGTTTTAATGCCAACTCTTCCTCAATTGTTTTATCTCCACCATAGTTGTTACGGCGCCAAGGCGAGACGCGTCAATAGTTGACCGCTAGGATGCCTAGGCGATGAGGCGCTCGCCATGACGTCTGTATGGCAACAAGTCGTTAACAATGTGCAATTTATATATTATTTGATTTAGTTCAAAACTATATTGAATAATAAAATTTTTTTTACATTAAAGCTCAAAACATAATGACTAACAATATGTAATACAATTAAAAACACAATTATGAATACTTTACATTAAAAACTAGTAGTACAAGACTACAAGTCAACAAACACCACGTAGAAAATAAAAAATCAATCAAGTCATCACCCATCACACATTACAAGTCTAATAAATAATAAAATTATACCACATAGCAAGCGATGTTCTAAAAGGCGGGAGGCGGGAGGCGGGAGGCGGGAGGCGGGAGGCAGGAGGCTGGAGGCCGAGGGGGGCCTAGGAAAGATTTTTTATTTTAAGCCAATTTTAATATTTTATCTTACATTTATTCAAACAAAACAATAATATAAAGCAAAACAATCTATAATAAAGATAATAAAGGCTTTTGCTTAAAATTCAAACACATATCCATATTGCTAATATCAAAGTTTAAACACAAACATGTAATTGTTCAAAGTTCAAACATATTTTAACGTATTAGTTTTATACATAAACAAGATTGCTATTAAATAATAAAATTTAAAATTTCAAGAATTTAATTCAATATTAAAACTTAAGAAACTAAACATAAATTTAAGAATTATATTGAATTAAACTAAATATTACAAATGTATCATCATTTATATAATTTGAAGTTGGTACAAGTTTAAAAAATTACAACTATAATAAAATTATCCATTTTGACTTGACATTGTTCACTTCTTGTTGTGATTTGATATGCTAAAACATGTATTATGAATATGGTAAATCATTAGAAAAATAAATATATCAAGATCTAGTTTGGGAAATAAAAAAAACTTCTCCGCCTAGACCCCACCTAGGCCCCGCCTAATTTACTAGAGGGATTTTTTTACCGCCTAACGCCTAGGCTGACCTAGGTGGGAATTTTTAGAACACTGATAACAAGTCCATGAGTTATGACGAGTCAGGAGTAAAAAAAGACTTAACCACTTAACTTTGGACAACTACCAAGGCTTGAGCCTTGGCAGCTCGGCGTCTAAGGTGTCGGCTTGCCCTTCTCCACCGCCATGACAACTAGGATCTCCACCACCCATTTTCCCCCTTACCACCCATTTTTTGTGCTCCTTTTTGTGCACTTTACTCAATGCTCCCTTGCTGGTTATATTCAATGGAAAGCAAAGCAAATATTCTGGGTTAATTTGGGACCTTGGGTTCGGGCAAAAAAAGGGATGTTTTAACTCAGGGACCTTGAAACCAATTTCAGCAACTGTTTCATGTTTACAAAGTAACTTTGAACTGGGTTAGCTAAACTCAGACCAAATACCAAATACTGTGTGAAAGTTGTTTTGGAGCCCTGAATGGGATACGAAAGAGATGGAGTCAGCTAAAGGGGAGAGAGAATGGTGGGATATTAACTTATTTTATAGTGATTGATTGTGATAGTGATGATTGTGCTTTATATTACTTATGTAATTTCTTTAGAAGTATATGTATTTGTACTCCCTTGTTAATCAATTCCAAACTATGTATTATTGTCATTTTTTGTGATTGTTTTTCACAGCTCGAGCTATGGTTTCCACCTCTTTCTGGGTATGAGGTATTGCCTTGAGGGCTTATTTTTATTTATAGGGAGCTCCATTTTTCAGTCATATGATGTGCACTATTGGAATGTAATTCTTCTCTACTGTCTGCCTTAAAATCCTCTTCAACACCTTGTGCTGAATTTCATGTGTAATTAACTGATTCTTCTGAGAATTGATTATTGCGACTAATGTCTTTGATGTTTCGTATGCAGGCTTATTTGTTATGCTGGGTCTTGTAGTGATTTTTTGTGGATCATCTGCATTAAAACTCATGCAACCCTCTCATCATCATATACCAATTCTGGTCTACTTTGTTTATAATCTGTTGTAAAATCAGTATGCAGAAGAGTGGGAGTCTTTCCAAGAATAATTCTTTGAGACTGACAACTCAGCAGTCAGGTCGTCGCCTAAGCTTTTGTTCTCACATAGCTACTGGATCCCCAATTGTCTTTCCAGAAAAGCGTGGTAAGGTGAAGAGTTCAAGGCGTGGCAACATCAGTGTCAGCAATGGTGATCCTAAGAATGCAAAGAGGGAGGAGCACAGGATTGATATTGGAGATGAGCAATCTGACTTGTTGGGATATGTTGTTTTCTCTGGGAAGCTGGTTTTGGATAAGAGAAAAACAAGTAAAAGTAATGATATTAACTCATCAACAGATATAACGAGTCAAGATACTGTTGATGCTAAACTTACAAGCAAAGCACTAGTTTGGGGCTCTCATATGTTGTCCCTAGAGGATGTGGTTTCGGTAAGCTCTCTTCGATTTGTGGGGTTTTCTGTCTGAATTTTGTACCACTTGCACTTGTAACAGTGGGCTCAATATTTCGTTAATGACTTTGGCAGGTATCATACAATTTTGGCCTGAGACATTTTACTGTGCACTCATACCCCATTAGAAAGGTCTCTTGTGGCCTTTCTTTCTTTATGAAATCTGGAAGAAGTCGGACGGACTTGCGCTTCTTGGCTTCTACCTCGGAAGAAGCAATTCAATGGGTTAGTGGATTTGCAGATCAGCAATGTTTTGTCAATTGTTTGCCTCATCCTTTGGTTCCTTCCAAGAAGCATGCTTCAGATTTTTTAAATAGTGATTTTTCTCTTGAATCACATATCAAATGTAAAAGTCCACCTACAATGCTTGTGATTTTAAATCCTCGGTCTGGACGTGGTCGTTCAAGTAAAGTTTTCCATGGAATGGTTGAACCAATATTTAAGGTATGTACCTGGTAACTTGGGATTTGATAACCTGTTGTAGATTTGGATATGCATTTTCAATGCCTGTACTACTTTTTGGTCCTAATTACAATAAGGACATCTGCCAGGTAGTTGTATTTTAGCAATTTAAACTATTGCTGTCCATGCGTCATGCCTATAACCCAAACCTCTCTACCACAGTTAATTAGGCAATTAGAAAAGACCAACAAAATAGTTCATTAAGTGCTTCTGGTTGGTGAATTTGCAACCAAGCTGTTTTGTTTTGTTCTTTTCCTTTTTCTTTATTTGGTAGTTTTTAATATTAGAAGATATTATAAAAAAGATTTCATACTGTTACTTTCTGATTAATTATCTATGGGTTGTGCTCTGGATACTTGAAGTTCCGCCCTACTCAAGAGGAAACAGACAAGGAACCCTACACTCGGTAGTTTTCTGATGATAGTGAGATTTGGATGCTAATGTAAGTTCTTTATTTAGGAAGTCGTCAAGCATAGCAGGTGAAGTTTTGGCTTATGACACTTGGGCATTTTCTTTTCCCCGATAAGTGAAAGTATATTTCTATCAACTATGCACCAGAACAGGAAACAACCTACATACATGCTCTCTATACAAAATACACCTAACCATGTCCGAGTACAGTCTGTCCTGAGAGTCAAAAGAAGAAACATGAGAGCCTTAATGTCTTCTATACAATATATTCAAGGCGAGGCTTAGCTTTAGGGGTGTGTAATTTACCGTACCGAACCGGTCCGAACCGGTTACCGTTTTCACTCAAAAATGGGCACCGATACGGGTACCAAATTACCGGTATACTAGACCTGTTCGGTACCGGTAAAAACCAATTTTGTACCGATATGGATAGGGCACTACATTAACTATGTCTTTGTTTTGTATTTTTTGAGATCTCCATTTGGAACGAATCTGTCGTGTTTTACAGCATCGTCACACATGCTCCGAAAGTTCATTTCATGCTTTTGTCCTAAAGGCTTGCTTGTTTAGGGAATGCATATTCCTTGTTCTTTGGATGGAGGTAGCCGGTGGAATTTACATTCTTGAACAAAATCATTTCAAAAGGACCATGATATACTCTGTTTTTAGGCGGCTCGAGATATTCCAAATAAAATCTTGCACATCCGGTGTTTCCTTTGTGTTCACCTTTTACAGATTTAGAAAGCAAAAAAAAAAAAAAAAAAAAAAGAGAAACTACTCTCCCTTTTTTCTCTTCATTCATTAAAACCAAGCACCATTTTTTTATTTCTCCTTTCTTAACCATTCTAATAAAGTGAAAGACTATTGAGTTTATTAATAGCAGTCAAGGGAATTCCTTGTAATACCCAGAAGATGTCAATGTAGTACCATTCGTGTTTAGCGCATGATATGTTTTGAATGCTCTATTTGAATACCCAGATGTCAATGAATGCTCTATTTACAAAAGTAGACTTTTCACAATTCAATTGGTATACCGGTTCAGTACGGTATGTACCGAACCTTCAAAATACCATCTCGAAACCGGTACCGAATAACCGGTATATACTGTTTTATTTATATCGATGTCGAACCGGTTTTGTTTTGTCCCGAACCGGCCGGTTCGAACCGGTTTGATTAGCCAAAAAACCAAAAAAAATGTCCACACCTACTTAAGTTAATCTGTAGAAACTTGGTCATTCAATGAGTGTCTAAGGTTAATGTTAGATGTTGATTGTTAGAATTTAGAAATGTAATTGGTTGTAAAAAAGAATGAATTTAGGGAAGTTTGAATGAATAAAATGATGAATTTGATATTTTGGGTTGTTTGAATTATATATTACTACCTTTGGTCTATATTTTTGAATATGCTACTATCAAGTAGTGTCATGCTTCTTAGCTACAAGACAACCCAATTACGATGGGAAATAAGTGTATAGTTTTGCTTTACTGATTTGAATTGTTTTCAAATTTAATATTATACCATGACAGCTTGCAGGATTTAAGTTGGAGGTAGTCAAAACAACGGCTGCTGGCCATGCTAGAAATCTTGTGTCGAGTGTAGACTTCAGTACATGTCCTGATGGTATTAGCCGTATGCATTTGTCCTCGTCTTTTGTTTTGCTGTGAGTCCTGTGCTGATTATCTTTATTATTTTATTCTATATATCAACGGTAAATTACTTTTCTGACAGGAATTATATGTGTTGGAGGTGATGGAATTGTTAATGAGGTTAGTCATTTTTCACCTGGTTATGTTTACCGTACTTCTATTAATAAAGTTTCCTTTTACTTATAAAATGTTATATGTAATGTTTCTTTTGTATATTTAATTTCATTTACCTGTTTAAGTATTTCTGTTGCATTCAATTCCTGAGAAACCACATCTGAACCATATTATGTAGCAAGTTAGATAATTTGGGTAAGGAGAAAGAAACAAGACTAAGATACTCTTTTGTACTGACAGTGAATCATATCTTGTTAGCAATGACATTAAATCTTAATTTTACATATTTCTGTTGAGGTAATGAATTGTAACTCATGCTAGGCAAGTTAATTCCCCCCTCCCCCCCACCCACGCCACCTCACGCCACCCCACCCCAAACTTCCCCTTCCATTGTAAGAAGGCGTGGTCTTTAATTTTAGAGGATCTTAAGAATGGTATACATTATGTTCACTTGCTATCTCCCTCAACTCTTTTAGAGGTTATTTTTATAGGTAAACATGTTATTCATTACCCCCCCATACCATTAAATGTATCTCTATTTCTTTGACCTCCAATATGGTTAATCTTTGGTGTTTTGAAGGGAAACCATATTCACAAAGATCTTTGTAGGTAGGAAGGTATTACATTCTTGATATATGGTAAAGTTGCTATAGTATTAGTTGTTTAGTTAGGGTGAGACCATTCCCCAACATATATAATATATCTTATACTTGATGTTGTATTAGGTTCCCTGAAGGACCTGAACGTGGCCTAAAAGGCTTTAGGCAAGGCTGAATAGCAATTATATCATGATAATGTTGTTGGCTACATAAATCTTGTTTTGCACTTTTGCTATTTGTCTAAAGTTACATTCGGCATGACCATTGGTTATCAGATTTTTTGTAATTTATTTAACTAACTGTTCTAGTGATTCAAGTTTATAGTTAATAGTGATATCTTCTCTGTCTCATGGGTGTTTATTGATCTTTGCATGTGTGAAACCATGCAATGCTGCTAGTTTCAGAATTAGGATTGGTTGTTATGTTGGTTATTGCTGCCTTGTTGGACTCCGGTTTTGTATCATACCAGAAGTGAAACGGGTCCTCTATCTGACTAATATTTCCTTTTCTGTTTGATAGAAGTAATAATTTCTAGTTATCTGCAATTACATGTGTGTTTTTTGTACAGGTTTTGAATGGCCTACTTAGTAGAGACAACCAGAAAGAAGCAATTTCAGTACCAATTGGAATTATCCCTGCTGGTTCTGATAATTCCTTAGTTTGGACTGTTCTTGGAGTTAGGGATCCAATTTCTGCTGCAATAGCTATAGTGAAGGTATATCCAGAGTTACCAGATACTCTCATAGATGCAGGGAACCGCGTATTGATACTTGCATATCCAAACAGCGTACTCTTACGTACCAACACTCTAAGTTAGCGTACTGAAAAATTTCTTTGTTGTTTAACTATAATTGCACAAATATCAATATTATAACTTAGTAACTTATTATTGTTTGGTCAAACATGACATTTGTACTAAAATATTTATAAAACAATCCTCTACTAAATTTTTTTTAGAAAATTTAGGTTTATTACATTTTGATTCTAAGAGAATTCCTAACTATAAGAACTTACATAAAGATACTCCAGCGAATCGCGTTTTAGTTTTGTAGCTTACTGTGTACTCGTATTCGTATTGCGTACCGAAACGTACCACGTTTTAGGTAACACTGGATATATCTCTATTATTATTTAGTCTTAAGTAGTTAGGTTGCATATTTCATGCTTGTGATTATTTTCACAACTCAAACGCCATCCGAAAGGAGGAGAGAAAGTGGGGAGAGAGAAAAAAAGGGAAGAGATAGATGTGACACATTTGAGAGATGGAATTTGAGCTGCCTTTTCTCTTTCTATCCAATGTAATCTCCGTCTCTGTTCTCCTCTTCCCATCTCAAACTCATTCTCTCTAGATAGACCCAGTCTGCAATCTCTGTGAAATTGCTATCCAACAAGCTATCTGTCTCAGATTCTGGATAGTACATTGTTGAAGGAGGATCTGGTGTCATTCAAATTCCTTTTGGGTTGAATTTTGCTTCTGAAGTGGGAGGATAAGAATACAGGGAAAATATTTCTTAAAAAAATTGAGTAATGATATTAGGGATAACAGGGAATTCTTAGTCATTTGGTTAATGATTTTAAGGTTAAAATAGTCTCAAGGGCAATCTCCATCTGGCCCGAGGAAACCTTTGGACACCTCCGTTATCTTTCTACTAGGCCCGAATGGTGTTAACACGAAAATGTCATCACTATTTTTATATTTAAAAAACCACATGATAGCTTTTAGGAATGGTTGCGAGGTAGAATTTTGGATTAACCGCATGTGGTAATTTGCATTTGATTCAAAATCTAAAATCAAGCTAGAACTTCTTTGAATTTTATTCATTAATTATTAACTAGCTGATATCCTTGGCATACAATAGTAGTTTATTATAACTTGAAGCGTTATCTCTTTAATAGCAAGAAGGTGGGGGAACTTATGAAAAGACAATAAGATAAAAAGACGGGAAGAGGAAAAACCGAAAAGGGAGTTGTTGCATGTATTGGTATTACTGTTAGATATGAAGTGGTCCCTCCATCCACTTTTATGTTTGAACTTTCTTTTCGGTGTTTTTGGCACAGATTTTAAGATGTGTCAAAAACATATATATGTATTATATTTTTATAAAGTTGAAAATAATATAAATATTTTGAGAATTTGAAAGCATGTGAAAGTATAATATATATAAATGTGTGTTTTGGAAGAAATTACATTCCATGTGGAAAAATTAAATACCAAGTGGTCACATAAAATTGTATGAGAGAATTTTTACTTTTTGGTGAGCATTCTGTTACTTTGATTTGTTCTTGTTGGTTTCAGGGAGGTCTTACTGCCACAGATGTTTTTGCTGTTGAGTGGATTCAAACTGGCGCTATTCACTTTGGGACGACGGTCTCATACTTCGGATTTGTTAGCGATGGTAAGACATGTCACTTTATGGGGGATTAGATTGATATTGGATCTTATTATGTAATCATACTTGGGATAAACTTATGTGCAGTTGATGTGATGAACAAAAAACATGGTATTTGAAGGCTATATACTTCCTCCATTCAATTTTACTGCAACACTTCTCTTTTTGGGGATGTCCCAACACAAAGCAGCTCTTTTGTCTTATATGAAATTGTTACATGAATAGTTCTGCTTTTGATCTACTAAAACTTTTGTCTTACATGAAATCAGTCCAATTTAGAATTAACGTGAATAGATTGCTTTCGATTGTGGCTAATTATGAGGTTTTGAATGCATCTAACTTTTTGGAGTCGGTTAAGAACAGTACTTTCTAAATAAATATTGAAGCCTCCAGTTTCCTTAATATGCTTGCAAAACAAAGTGTTCCAAGTAAAGTGTGACAAAAGGGAGAGCCAAATGATACTTTTGTCCCTTGAATTTGACCCATTTTTGGAATTGTAGTACTTAAAGTTCTAATCATGGTGTTCCGTGTTCAAGAAAAGTTCATTAAATTGATTGCAGAAAATGTCAGCACTTATAATTGACTCGGGTAAAGGCTGGGAAGCAAACCTAAACTGGGGGGAAAATTCATTCTTGAGGTTTCTCTCCAATAATTCATCATATTGTTTCTTTCTTCAACTAAGAAGAATTATTGTTGAGTTCAAAATTACTTCCTATATGACATATGGGCTTGATATTATTTTAGTAACAACACTTTAATGTATAGTTGGCATATTGTATAATTTTTGAGCTACCGGATCTATATTTATGAGGCTTTCTAGGAACCCAAGCTTGATGCACCTTCTTACACAGTTTCAGTTACTTGTCAAACTTTCATATCAAATTGATGAGTATAAGTGTAGAGCTCCAAACTGGAAGAGCTCCGAACTGGATAATCATAATACTATACCAAGAGATCAGCTTGTTGAATTCAAACTCAATAATTAGAACTGGTGCCTATCTTTTCTACATTTTTTTTCTTGCATTTTATCTACTTAATAAAGTCATAGTTATGCAAGACCTAATAGAATATCCAGTGCAACTAATACATTTTCAACCTTATGAACAATCAACAAAATATTATTACTGAATTACACAAGTACTTCATTTGATTGTTGGAGCCTTAATTGTTAATAAGCACCTGGTTTCTCTGTGTGTTGCAGTGTTGGAACTTTCTGAGAGATATCAAAAGCGCTTTGGTCCTCTACGTTATTTTGTTGCTGGCTTCCTGAAATTCTTATGCTTACCTAAGTACGGCTTTGAAGTGGAATATCTTCCAGCATCAAAAGAGACAACTGATCGAGAAGGAAAAGTCTCGGCTGATCGTGAAATAGTTGATATGTCAGACCTTTACACGGACATCATGAGGAGATCGAACACAGATGGCATTCCTAGAGCTTCTAGCTTATCTAGTATTGACTCAATAATGACCCCAAGCCGAATGTCTGGTGTAGACTTGGATACAACCTGCAGTAGCAGTGAGCCATCAGACTACGTGCGTGGCATAGATCCAAAATCAAAACGCTTGTCATTAGGGAGAAGCAATGTGACGGCAGAACCAGAAGTTATCCATCCTCAGGTGCCACTTTCAGCAAACCCCAACTGGCCAAGGACTAGGTCCAAGTCTAGGACGGATAAAGGATGGAGTGGATTAACATCCACACATGATCCCACTAGGTCTTCTTGGGCAACTACAGCAACAAATGATAAAGAGGATATTTCATCAACAATGTCTGATCCAGGTCCAGTTTGGGATGCAGAACCAAAGTGGGACGTTGAGGCTCATTGGGATTTGGAAAATCCTATAGATCTACCTGGCCCAGCAGCAGATGATGACGAAGATGAAGTAAGTAAGGCTGTTGTGCCTGAACAAAAATGGGTGGTTATGAAAGGTCGATTTCTTGGTGTCCTGGTGTGCAACCATGCATGTAAAACGGTTCAGAGTTTGAGTTCTCAGGTGGTGGCTCCAAAAGCTGAGCATGATGACAACACCTTGGATTTGTTGTTGGTCCATGGAAGTGGAAGACTGAGACTGTTGAGATTCTTTGTGCTTCTGCAAATGGGTCGACACCTTTCTCTACCCTACGTTGAATATGTTAAGGTATGACGGTATCTCGCTTATTTGGCTTGTAAGCATTTGGTTTCTCCCTCGGTTGAGACATTAAGATATTTAGTGCAATGCAATTTGGTTGTGATTCTTACCTTGTTCTTTTTGGGTTTATAGGTTATAGCATATAATTGAGAATTTTGTTGACATGTAGGTAAAGTCGGTAAAAATTAAGCCGGGAAAGCACACACAGAATGGGTGTGGCATTGATGGCGAACTTTTTCCAGTTAATGGACAAGTCATGTCTTCTTTACTTCCTGAGCAATGCAGGCTTATAGGTCGCTCCCCCGGCAGATGATATGGTTGGTTATGGCTTTACCTATCCTCTGGTTATGTACTACTGAATCATGTTTAGGATGGATGTATGTATGTATGTCAGCCTTGGTGGTGCAGATGTTCATTTTGTCAATGTTTTGTTGGCTCATTTTTCTTCTCTCTAGTCTATAATATATAATGTACTACTACTTATTTTGTAATGTAATATTATTATTCTATAATGTATCCTGGGCACGGTTTGCTATTGTCCTTCCTTCCTTGATCCTTCCTTCCTGTTATATGCAATGCAATGCGCTGCGCTGCGCTAGCTAGTAGTATATCATTATTATTATCGACTGATATTGATGGAGAGGAGGGGATGGTGGTGGCCCACGCGGAACAGGTCAAGTCAGATGAATACTACTTGTATGTAATGTAATATATATATACTCAACCTCTCTCATTCATTTGATTGATTCAATAAATTTAAAGGATTATTTTCTAAAATTGTAAAGACAAAATAAAATATATTTATATTATAATCTAATTACACTAAAGACTGCTTTATAATATAGATCTGTTTATAATTAAGAATCAAAATCATTTTTCAAAAAAGTGATTTTATTCCCATCCAAAATTTTTGAAAGAAAATATGTGTTTTTTTTTTTTAACAAAAAGGTAATAGTTCTTTTGGGTTATTGTTATGACTAATCATAAATGTAAAAGTAATAAATAATAGTCTTCCAAAACATTTAATTAATCATTTATTTGATACAATATTTTTTTTTAAATCTATTCTACTACGCAATATTTATCTTAGGGCTTAGGGGAGAGATTGGAAAAGGTGTTAGAAGGGGAAATAGGAGAAACTTAGCTAAAACTTACACTTTTGTTTCTGAGTTTGGAACCAAAAAAATAAAAATGAAACACTTAATTTATAATGAAAAAAAAAAGAGAATAGAAAACTTATATATTTTTTCTTTCATATTATTATTGACTATATGAAAGAAAATAAAACTTAACTTTCACATTTGAGTTATTAAGTCACCTTTATATTAGTTTTATTTTTATTATAATTATAATCTAAATGGTGTAGTAGGTGTTATAAAAGATGATCTTATGTTATTTAGTTTTGTTTTTTTTTTCGTTTATTAAAAATCTCAGTAACAAATGAATTGGACAAAAAATTTGATTTTGGATTTGTTTTGAAATGAAGTTTTGATTTCCTTCTCACTTTGTCTCACTTGTACTTTTTCTTAAATTATTAATTAAACTAAAATTTATTTTAGAAAATTTCATATAAATATATAAAAAATATTTGTAAGAAATATTAATTTCTATTTTTTTTGGAATTATTATTTTTACAAGTAAAATTTATATTTTCACAAGTTTTTTTTTACACAAATGTATGTGAATCTCATTTATTATTCATATGAGAGGGTGTATGAAATTATGACTTTTACTTGTGAAAATATAATTTCTTTTAAAAAAAACTAATATAGCGTCTAATTGTAACAAATATATTTGTAAAGGTTTATTGTGTAAATATACTAACATTTTTTAAAACTTAATATCGTAGTCATTAGGGGTAAGTATGGTGCGGTTTGAAGTCTAAATCGCACACGAAACTGTTTAGGTACGGCTTGACAAATCCAAAATCGCACATGAAACCGCTTGTGATTGGTACAGTGCGGTTTCATTTGGTACGGTTTCGGTTCCAAAACCAATTGAAACAACAAAATTTTATGCAATTTAAATTAATAATTTAGCATCACACAATATTAAATATCACTTTGATAGCACACACAACCATACTTATAATGTTTGGTCTAAATAAAAGCTAAATATAATAGAGTAATATGATGTAAATTATTAGTGTATAATATAGTAGTGTAAACAAAGGTAATTGTTAAATTCACAACACTTTTTGTTATTTTAACAACAAAAGTGTCGTTGTAAATATATAACGACGGTGAAAACCGTCGCTATAAGATCTATAGCGACACTTTTGTTATAAAAATAACAATTTCTATTGTTGAATTTAATAATTTCCTAAACAAAAGCTAAATACAATCTTTGTTATTATACTTTTAGTAACAATATGTTGTAATATTCTTAATAACAATATGTTGTAATAATTTACAGGCTACTCTACCATATTACAATATATTATTACTAAGAGTAGCTCAATCATATTACATCATATTGTTAACAAAGATCATATTACAGTTATATTATAAGTCAGAAACATTATAAGTTACTATAGCAATTTGGTGCAATTTTAGTTTTATATGTACAGTTTTGACTAATAACCGAATCGAAATAATAAATTTAATTTTTAACCCATCTAAAACCATCATATACATCGAACTCGTTGGTATAATTTTAATCGGTGCAATTTGTTCGATTTTTAGTGTCATTTCAGTTATAATTTGATTCATTGCTTAGCCGCAGTGGTCATAATAAAATATAAAAAAGGGAAAATGAGAGAAAAGAAAATTCTTCCTTAAACCGCCAGAAAGTAAACGGTCCCTGGGAAGACTGGAGACTAATTGCCATTGGCACAGAGTGATTAGTGGTGGGGATGGGTTTTTCAGCAGGAGGAAGAAGAAGAAGACGAGTTGGGTAATCTTTTTCGTAGTTTTTAATCTGCAATTCCTATGCAAAAAGAAATACACAGTAAGCAGAAACACCTGGGGAGAATAAAAGAAAGAATAAAAAGCCTCCCTTTTTATATGTTTTTGGAAGGAGGGTGAGAGAATTAGATATATAAATAGATAGATAGTTATGGACAAGAATCGCGCAAACAGTAGCATCCTTACAAAGATCAAGGTTGGCCATCTTCTTCTTCTTGTTGTTGTTATGATGAAGCATATATAGAGTGATAAGCAGTGATATGTGTAATTTCTATTCGTTCATTTTCTGATAATTATTTTGTCTTGTTGTTCTGATTTTCGATTTCAATAAATTTTACACTTTAGTCATGAATTAATAGGAATTGCCTATGTTTGTATTAGTTTTTTGATTTCCCTTAATTATGTAATCATTTAGTATTTTACTTTTGTTGGTTTTGTGAAAATCTTTGTAATTAAATGTAGAGTTCAGGGGATTTCATGATATAAGGAATACTTTTTTGTTGGTCCTATTTCTGGAATCATTCATGATTAAATTATGGTCACTTTCTCCAACCCATGAAAATATTTTTTATCTATTCCATCCATGTAATGATATAAATGGTCAATTAGTAGTGTTTTAGGACACCTGCAATACTCATGGTCTATGTTATATGGACTCTTCACTTTGCCTAGAAATACCCGTGTCTGACGCTCACACTTGTGACACACTACAATCTGGCAAGGTTATGGCTGTTGGACACTTTGTTTTAGTGTAAAAAATTGACAAAATTGAGGAGTACTCATGTCGGACTCTTCAGTGTACCCGGTTTCGACAGAACAGCATCCGAGTCCATGTAACTTTTCTTATGGTTTGCTGAAGAAAATACTTACATCCTTTTAAAAGCCGGATGCACTTTCGTGAGATTTTCACCGAGGTTATATGAGAATGCTGCCATGATGATTTTATTTCTGATTGTTTCCTTGTCTGTCGGAATTTCAGAGAGCTGCTTGCCTTGATTCATCCTCCCCAGACACTGGAAAAGGGAAAAGTAAGTCATCCATTAATAAAGTGGTTCATGGATTCCATTTAGTTGAAGGGCAAGCCGGTCATGACATGGAAGACTACCATGTTGCTGAATACAAAAACAAGAAGGATCACATGCTAGGATTATTTGCTATATTTGATGGTCACCTCGGGGACCGTGTTCCAAGTTATCTGAAGGATAATCTTTTCAACAACATACTCAGAGAGGTATGAAACCTCTATATAAATATCTTTCTGGTGTATCTGTCTCTTTAGATGAATCTAAGGATTTTGTTACTTTATTTCCATCTATATATGATTGCTGTATCTATCTTTTAAAATTCCATCTCAATGTTGGCAGTTGAGGAAGATTTAGATTAGTTGATATGTACCTTCGACAAAGTACACTCCTTTGCTTCTTAAAGAATGTAAATTTTTCCTTCTTTGTTTTCTCCCTAAAAGAATGTCATCATTCCTGAAGTCAAAAATTTAAATATTGTAGTATGGCATCTTATCTTGGAATATCATGCATGATTTAAAAGGGATTATGTAAAAAGTGCATCAAATGTTACAAAAGGAGATTGCAATGCGATACAATAAGTGTCTAACAATATAACTTACATTAGTGGTGATAAATGTGTTAGTTTAGGAGAACTTTTGAAATTATAGAAAGGAGATCAAGGATAGTATCTGATTTTGGGGACAACAATTTTGCTGGGAAACTTCAAAGATTAAGGAACTGGTCATTGAATGCGAAGAGAGAGAAACTAAATCTTTTCTACGAAAGGGCAACAAAAGAACAGACATGCATGTGGAATATTGATGAAACACTTTTCATTTTTGGCAAAAGTGTCTGTTTCAGTTAAAATTGTGTAACAGGAGTTCCTCAACTCTCACACATCCTAGGGCGACTCATTATTTAAAGAGATTTCAGGATGGAATGAAAAAGACTGCAAGAAAGGTTATTAATAAAAGGGAACAAAGTGCTCATTACAAGATTTCGAAGACGTAAGGAGAAAAGGCATTTGGTTAATGGAAGTTACATGGGAATAAGTATTTGTTGCATAGGATTATTTGTGTGGTAACTTAGAAGTGGAGTATCAGATATATGCTATGGAGAAGGTTGGTTTGTTATGGCGTGTTCAGAGTTTTCTTTTTTTATTAAAACGACAGCGCTTCAAATGAAAGGAAATGGAAAATTGAAATCTTCCTCTATCTAGTTCATGTGCATCTGACTGAAATCATCCTAACCATCCCCCCTCTCCCCCTCTCTGTAACACCCCCTTTCCGAAATAGAAAGAGAGGTTACTCAAAACTGATGAATTTATAACAAGGCTCTAAACCACAAAAGAATAGTGTTATAATGATTAAATATCACAAGACAAGCTATAATAAATGTCACACTGGCTCAAACCACAATCTAAGATAATTATTACAATTCCGAACAAACTATATAAATCGGAATTGACAATTTAATCACCACGATGATATACTGAATTCATGCAGTTTTGCTTTGCAATTAAAACATAGTCAAAAGCTAGACAATCAAGTATGATTATTAAAATATGATAAACAATCTTAATAGATTTATATCATCTATTGGAACTACTTTAAAGTCATGATCTGAAGTTCTTTAACAGGCATATTCGGCCATGTCCCAGATGACTTCTGCCACACATGTGATTTCCTCCGAACCAAAACAGTTGATTACATTAATATAACAGAAAATAAATATACATACCTTAACTGAGTTCACTTCCTCCTACTTAATTCAATCTTTCTAATATCCTCTCTATTAAAGTAGTCGCACATTGTTTTCTTTTTTTCTCTTTTATGTTTGCAGTCGCCGCTCCTATTTTGATCTCTTCTCTCAATTAGTTTGTATAATAAAATAAAATTAGGTCTAACTGTTTATTAATTAAGAGGGTCTTGCCTAATGAACTTCTAATTAGGTTCAATTAATATTAAAGCCCAAATATTTTACCATTTTAAATTATCCATCACTTATTAATTTTTATTAACCCACATAAATTAAATAACTAGTTGACCCAAATAAAAGACAAAGTCCAATTAGAATATTTAAAATATGCATTTAAATGTTATTTATTTATTATTTTATTTTTCTGGGTATTACACTCTCCCCCTCTCTTACTTCTATAACCATCTTCAGACTCTTTTAATAACGAATGGCCTTTATTATCTCATTATTAACTGAATCCATTTCTCATTATTTTCTTGCCATTCTCATCAACAAAACGGCTTGCACTTAGTCCAATTTATGATCCCTTACTTTGTTGAAGAGCTGAAATATTTGAGACCCCCAAAATGGTATGTTTTTATGATTTTTTAGAGGGCAAGTATAAAGTTATAATTGACCTGGAGGACTCAAGTTGGTCGGCCTACCTGAAGAAACCTCATGGATAACTTCTCAAAAGAAATGATTAAATAAAAATAATACCAAAGTAACTATGATATTATGATGCCAATATTCAGTTTAAGCATGTTACAGTCGTGTCCATTTTTAGTTTTGTGTTGGTTCATCAGAGAAACCGCGGTCCTGTAATTTCTGTTAATGTGTATGTGTTTGGTGTCGTCTCCTGCTGCTTCCGATCGCTAGTTGAAGATGCAAACTTCAGGTCATAGTTGGAAGAGTCATACATGCATTAGTTACCGGGAAAATCAAAAAGATATCCCACCGGTGCCAAATAAGCAGGATGCATTTGCGTAACTAATTTCTCACAGAAGCACCAACTATAAACACTTCAAATCTACAAGTTAAATTTTGTGTATGTGATCTTCAACTTCCTCATGACATTTTATTTAGTCAACCATGTTGCTATTTTGCTACAGTCGAGTTTCTGGAATGACCCTGAGACGGCAATAAAGAATGCTTATCGTTCTACTAATAGATTTATCCTGGAGAACTCTATGCAATTAGGGCATGGTGGCTCAACGGCAGTTACTGCAATTGTTATTGATGGCAAAGATCTATGGGTGGCAAATGTTGGCGATTCCAGGGCTGTCTTGTGCGAGAGGGGCTCTGCGAATCAACTTACTGTGGACCATGAACCACACAGCGAACGGAGAAGAATTGAAAAGCAGGGTGGTTTTGTAATTACTCTTCCCGGTAATTGTATTTGACTCTAGAATTTGTGAATATCTTAGTAGACAATGTCTCGGAACTTACAAGTAATCCTGACAACAACTTACTTATTGCTTAAATTAATGTAGTTTTAATATCTTATCCCATTTATAGTGCGATCAATTTTTTAAAAGCCGATGCTCCTTATAGTGAAAATTTTAATTCTTCAGGAGATGTGCCACGAGTTAATGGCCAGCTTGCAGTTGCACGCGCTTTTGGAGACCAAAGCCTTAAAGCTCATTTAAGTTCAGAGCCTGATGTACGGCATGTACCCATTGACTCAACTATAGAGTTTGTTATATTGGCAAGCGATGGCTTATGGAAGGTAAGTCTTTGAATATAACTGCTTTGTTTTCTGTTTTTTTTTTTTTTTTTTGTGTTCTTTCTTTCATGTGTTATATGACATCATCTCAATCTACATAGAGATAAATTTGGTTAACTTATTATGTTATTTTATATTATTATTGTTTTTATTTTAATGTCATTTGAAATGATTTCGTTGTTTTGCTAGACTAGAGGTACATGTGGAGAAGTGATCAATATTAAGTGTTTTTTTAGAGTGAAATGAAGAGTTTGCAGTTGATTTTTGAACCTGGCCTCTTCATTAATATATAAGAAACTTCATATCTTTGATTTGCTATTTTTGTTTCAATTGTTTGTATTTGGGTATTCTAAGGTGAAGGAAAGATTTTCTTATTGCTAAATTGTAGCATTGGTGTTCGATAAAAGTGATTATTTGCTTAAATATCATTGCTATTTTTAAAAATAAAAATGTGACATTTCAAGCATAAATTTCATCCATTTCCTAAAATGATGCTTTGGTGGTGGGAATAGAAGCACAAATCTGTGTAGGGAAGCTATCATATAAATAGAATTAAAGCAACTAGAAAGCTGTTAGGGACTGGTTTCAAGAGCTTCTTCAACCATGGTTTTCTCAGAGAAATATTCATATAGTCTTCAATTTCAAGACATTTCGCATTCATAGAACTTCCTTATCAAGGCAACTTTGAAACTTGAAAAGATGAAGGTAATCATGCATGATGGAGGTCAACCTTGCGTGCCTGCTTCTACCTTCAAGGGCAGAGGTGCAAAGTTTAAGTGCAAAGTTTGCAAACGTGTCCGAGTATTACTTGTCGAAACTGGGAAAATATAAGAAGAAAAACAAAGTTCTTTTTGGTTATATGATCTGTTTGTTCTCACTCTAATGTGGTTGGCAATGGATAATTGGTATTTAAAACGCTCTTAAATGTGTTCTATTAACTGATTATGTAGTAGAAGTGGAGCTGAAAATTCTTATCTTAGATCTTATATCAATGCTTGGGGGTCTTCTGTTGTGTCTGCCTTCTCATAGAACCTCTTTTTATGTATTATCTTTTTAACATTTTCTCGAGTTGATTGGTCTTTTCCAACTGCATTTCTGATTCCAGTTTCCACTAATGTAGTGATAGCTTTGAACATGTGAGTAGATGAGATGAAGATGCTTTTTCAGGTCATATCTTTGTGGTTTGGAAATATTTAGTATAATTCTCTGGTGGGCAGGTGATGAACAACCAAGAGACGGTTGATATGGTGAAGTCCATTAAAGATCCTCAAGCAGCAGCAAAGCGTTTAACCGCGGAGGCATTGGCAAGAAAGAGTAAAGATGATATTTCATGCATCGTTATCAGGTTTGGATGATTCTTCAGCTAGAACAACAACGCAACAACCATGACCAATAGGTCCAATACTCCGGTTCTTTTCTTGTGGTTAGATCTTCCCCTGATCTCTCTATTGAAATATTATCTAGTGTATACAGTGGCTTGAAGCAGCAAAATCATGTTAGAACAAGTGTGATTCATTTTTCTGTTTTACCTAGTATCTATTAGCTATACTTAAGCCATCCACTTTGAATGTTAGTATTACAAATTCTTTTTTGGTTTGTTTATATTGTAGAAATCCCGTGAGAGGGTAATAATGGCATGTTTCACTTGTGTGACTGGATTTATGGAGAGATTTTAATAATCTTTGCACATATGGCAAGTTGTCGGCATGGATAACAAAAGTTACAAGATAATGCAGTGAATGAAGTATATGAAGTTTATATTTGTATTTTTCATTTTATTTATTTTTTTATTTTTAAATTTGGAATAGAGAAAAATACCAAACAAAATGAAAGGAAGGTCTAGCCTTTTCTGTTATGAAGTTGAACAAAAGTGAATGCAATTTCATAAAGAAAACTGATATTTTCTTTTGATATTTCCACATGAAAACTGTCGTTATAGATCTTATAGAACTGTCGCTATACCTCTATAGCGATACTTTCCATGTGAAAATATTAAAAAGCCACGTGGAAATATAAATTTCCTTTCAGAAAACAAATGAAGATCAAATATGTTACTGGATTGAATGGAATTGTACTCAAAACACTTGTATAACAAATTAAGGATAACATGGTAGCATAACTGTACTACTAGTGGTAGCATCCCCATAATTTCTTGTTCACCGATTTTGCATAATTTCTCGTTCACCGATTTTGATTGCACAGATAGCAATTGGATTTAATACTGTCTTCACCGATTTTGCATCATCATCCCTTTGTATACAGAGATATGACAACATTGTTGGACATATAGAAGGGGGTTAGAGAAATTTGATTTACTTGGATCAATAGTAGGGGATAACAGGGGGAGGAGGAGATGCGTAGGAGACTCCCGATATTGGTGGAAGGGGCGTGCTTTGAAAATATGGCGGTGGGGGTGGTGATGAATAGGAGTGTTTTGGGGGTGGAGTTTGGGAATGTGATGGTGGTGGTTGATGCCAAGGTAGTGTAGGTGGTGGGGTTGATAGTGAATGATGATTACTTGGTGGTGGTGGGGATGATTCTGAATGATGATTACTTGGTGGTGGCGGTGGTGATTCTGAATTATTACATGGTTGCGAGGCAGGTGGAGGTGGTGGCGACGGTGGTGTAACACCACATCCAGTTGATGGCGGCAAAGGAGGGAGCAGATGGAATGGTGGTGATGGAGCTGGAGGATTTGAATGGTGAGATGTGGGCGGTGGAGGAGATGGTACATATTTGAAAGGAGGTGGAGGTGGTGGTGGTGGTGGAACGTGACTATGATAAGTTGGTGGTGGTAGTGTATGTTGATAAGGAGAAGGTACATAGCCAGGTGGAGGTGGAACGTGACTATGATAAGTTGGTGGTGGTGGTGGTGTATGTTGATAAGGAGAAGGTACATAGCCAGCTGGTGGTGGTGGGGGTGGTGTATATTGATGATGAGGCGGTTGAATCTCAACTGGAGGAGGAGGTGAAGTCTTGGGCTCTGAAGGTGGTGGTGGTGGTGATCGATGCTGATAAGTAGGTGGCGAGTTTTGAATAGGTGGTGGGGGTGATGCCTTGGGCTTTGAGGGAACGTATTTGACTGGCGGCGGTGGTGCATGATGGGTTCTTGGTGACACGTTTTGAGTAGGTGGGGGTGGTGAAGACTGGTGGCTTGGTGGTGGCGGGGGTGTGAAATATTGATGGGTAGGCGGTGAAACCCACACAGGTGGAGATGCTGGAGATGGTGCATGATGAAATGGCGGTGGGGGCGATGGAGGTGAAACATGAGAAGGAGGTGGGGGATGTGATTTACTAGAACCTGAAGACTTTGACTTGGGAGGCGGCGGAGGGGAAGCAACGGATGAACTGGGTGGTGTAGCGGTAGTAGGTGCAGGGGGAGTCCTTCCACTTGGCTTTTGTGGTGGTGCCGGCGATTTAACTGGTGGCGACCCACCACTGCCGGGACTACCACCGCTGCCGCTGCTACTGCATTTTGATTTGCTACAATCAACTGGATGAGCCTCTTCGGAAGAGCACTCCCTGGAAGATCGTTGATTCGTCTTTCCGGGAATGCAATTCTTACTTCCATCCAACAATTCTTTCCCTCTTGGGGAGGCACAAATAGGTGCCTCTCCGGTGAAGTAATTGAAGGAATAGGTGAAATTTTGCAACCTGGGCAGCTTGCAAATGGAGGCCGGTATGACCCCGGTAAAGCTATTGTGGGCCACATCTAATTGCTCCAAACTCTTCATACTTTCCACAGTAACAGGCAGTGAGCCCTGGAGGTGATTAAAGCTAACGTCAAACACCGTCAACTCTTTAAGCAATCCAATCTCATGAGGCAAACACCCTGTGAGATTATCATTCATCAATATAATCTCATTTAGAGTTTTTCCCATCTTGCCAATGCTGCCCGGAATACAACCGCCGAGGTTATTATTGGCGAAAACCAACACGGATACGGGAGAATTGCCAAGATTTTCCGGTATGCCGAATTGGAACCTGTTGTCATTCAAAAAAATGGCATCGAGGGGCTTATCAAAGAGCTTGGAGGGGACAGGCCCCTCGAACTCATTGAACCGAAGGTCCAAAAATTGAAGCGAAGGAAGCGATAGCACGACGTTGGGAAAACCACCCACGAAGCGATTGTTGCTGAGGTCGAGCTCGTAAAGAAGCTTCAATCGCTTGAAGGAGGGAGGGACAGTTCCACAAAAGCGGTTGGAGTTGATGTGAAAGACGGCGAGGTCGGTTAGGAGGCCGAGCTCGGACGGGAGGTAGCCGGCAATGTCGGCGTGGTTGAGGTCAATGGCTGCTACCGCCCTGATAGAAGGATTTGAAGGGAAAGGAGCACAAAACACGCCGCCGTAGGAGCACACATTTGGGCCAGACCAGTTGGATGTGAAGTTAAATGGATCAGAAAAGATGGCTGATTTCCATGCTTGAAGCGCAATGTAGGCTTGGCGGAGCCTTGGGTTTTCAAACTGAATTTTACTAATATCGTCAGCTGCTACGACGGAGACGATCTGGAATAGTAATGAGAAGAGAATAATGGTGAGAAAGAAGGAGCGGAGCCGAGGAGGAGGCATTTTTGGAGAGAGAGAGAGAGCGATCACAGCATTCAAAGTGAGGTTGGGGGAGTTGAGCTTAACTTATTATTCAGTAGTTGTGTTTTTGCAGTGGCTGGCTAATAATGTGGGTGTGGGTTTTGTCTGGCTGGCTGCCTGCCTGCGAAATGAAATGAAATGAATGAATGGGATGGGAGGAGTCCAATGTAATGTTAAATAATGATAATGGAATGGGGGCACCGTCTTTAACAACACTACACACCCACCAAATACATACATGCATACATACATACATACTCGTACTCCATGTACAAGTAAATTACTACTAGTACTTGATTATATGATGGTAAGGGTAAGGGTAAGGGTAAGGGTAAGGGTAACGGTAACGGTAACGGAAATTAATGTGTGAGAAGCCAGCACGTTGCACGAGAAAACAGAAATTGGTTTGGAGTTGATTTGTGTTTCTGAGGAAATAAACCCACCAACCAAACCAGGCTGACTACGTAATAATCATGAATATGACCTATTTGAACTCCTTAACTAAATGGACGTGACATCAAGTTATTGTCTTTTTAATGAATTTCAATCACACACAAATTTTTTATATTCATTGGTGTGTGTGTGTATTTTTTATATTCAATGTAAAGCTAGCTAAACCACAGCTTAAGCCAAGATTTACTAATAGTAGTAGTAGAGAGTCATTAATATAAAATTAATTTTAATTAATTGATATATAAATTGGGAGATAAATATTTTTTTTATAATTAATTAATTTATTTATTTATTATAAAATTAACTTCGTACTAATAAAATCCGTACTGGTATTAGAAGAAAGGAGTGAGCGAGGCTGCAATAACTAGCAAGTTTGAATAGAGGAGAGAGAAAAGGGGTTTTGGTGGGGGCTTGGCTGGCTGAGAGAAATGGGTGGGACCTACATTTACACTTGCACTGTCTGCACGATTCCTTAAAGACTATTTCAATTCAAGAATCTCTGCTCTGCTCTGTTCTGCCCTGCTGACTGCTCATCATGTTAGGACTTTGGAGTGGTCGTAATATTTAATTAAGAGTACTTCGACCGGAAATTAGGACAGGGAAATTGGATATTTTAATTTGTTTTTTTTTCGTGATTCTCAAAAAATATATAGTATTTATTTTAATAGGAATTTTTATAAAATATAATATTTTAGGTATAATTTTGATACATATATAAAAACAGAATTGTACAGTCTGTACAACTCTGTACAACTATGTTCTTATATATGTATCTAAATTACACCTAAAATACTATATTTTATAAAAATTTCTGTTAAAATAAATACTATACAATTTTTGAGAATCACAAGCAAAAAAAAATAATTAAAATATTCAATTTTCCTGTCCTAATTTCCGATCTGCCAAGACTTTTCCTTTAATTAATTAATTCTCAAACAAATACTAGTAACACTATTATTGCAAACTTAGCAAAAGAAACATCAAAACGCGTTTTCGTTTCTTGTTTTGTTTTGGGTACACTACAATCAACTATCATATCAATATAATGATGGGAGAAGTTAGCATCATTTTTCATAATAAGTTCACTTTATATTTAATATAATATTAATACTCAGACAGATAGATCACTTTCTCGCATGTATCTCATCACTCTATTAGGCATCATGATAATCGGACCCAATATAAATATACAAGTGTGGGGTGAGCTGTGTTCTTTCTCATCTCAATAAAACCAACTATTATCTTTTCCATTAAAAAAAAGAGGTCTTGCTTATAAAAGTTCAAGTATATACATTTATTTTACCAACATTATTAAAAATAACAAGTTTTTAGTTCAGAATAAAATATACTAATAACTTTCAAATAAATTCACTCACAATTAGTGAATGACAACTAAATATATTTTACTACAAGATTTAAGATAGATAACTACGTTTTGTGATAAAGTATATAACTGCCTTTCATTAATTATGAATTTGTTCGTAAGTTATTTGTCTGTCAAGACTTGTTCATTAGTTTGATAAGTCGTAGGATAATGAAATCAGAATAATGTTAAGAGTTTTTAAATTTTAGCTCTTAAATACACATGTAATCAACACATAAATATGTAATAATTGCTTTGGATCCAGCACAACTTGTGTATTGATGATGGATGTATTTGTGACCTAAAATTTAAAATCCTTAACATTATTATTATTATGATCCTAGGCTTAGGAATGTTGTGTTTTTTATAGGCTATTGATAATAATAGCATACTAATAATTTTGCTAACAGAGCCATCATTGTCCTTAAAAGTTCAAACACCAAGCTGCTTATGACTCGATTATAAAAAACTATTCATAAGGTTTAAGTGTATGAGATTTTAGAATTTATTTTTATCAAAGGCGAGAATGTTAAAATTTCAATAGAATATAACAAAAAAAACAAGTTCAAAGTGTAAACTTAGGAATATTGCGTTTTTTTAAGGCTTAAATATAATTTACTACCCTAAACTATTAGCTATATTCCACTTTGGTGATCCACCTTTTAATTTTATCAATTAAATGATTAAACTATTACTTTTTTCCAATTGTAACAAATTGAACATGCTACGTCAAAATCGCTGATGTGACAATTTGGATGGGGCCATAAGAAGCTGATGTAGATAAAAAAATAATTTTTTAATTATACAGTAAACAAATATGATATAATGGAGGGTAAAATGGTCACATCAAAAGATTTAGACAAATTAAACAAATTAAAATCATCAGAACAATAACAATTGATCTAAAACCAAGCCCTAAAGTCTATCTAAAGCAATCCCCAAACTCGATTGAAAAAAACCCTAACTCAAGAACTGCAAAATCAACATTCCAACGAAGAACTGAGAATCGGAATCAATAGTTCTTAGATAAGTATCCCAAAAATAAAAAGCCTACTCAGATCCCCAAAAAAGTCCTATATATAATTCATCACACCAAACCCAAATTCTCATTCATCCACACAAAATCCAAATAATTATCATGCAAACAAACCGAAGAACATACTAATAACAACTCATAATGAAATTGATGAGCAAAAGGAAGAAATGTATGCTGAAAATCAATTCAATAAAATCTAACTCGGTTCCAATGAGCGAATATTATGATAAATGAGTCCCATCTTGTTGACATCAACCCAAAAGGTTTCAAATCTTTTCGGATTTGAATATTTTATTCTTGCCAGGAATCGAAGGAGCATGAAAGGTTAGAGAAAGAGAAGAGGGAAGCCCAGTGTGGAGGCAGAACCTATTTGGTTTCTTTAAGGATAATGGAGGGTTTAGATTTATGGCTGCCATTGTTGAATAGACAACAATAACAATAGGGGGAGGAGGAGATGGGAGCAGTGAAAAAGAATCCATTCAGTCGAATTTTTTTAAAAGAATAGGATAATGGAGGGTTTAGATGGGATGGAAGAAGACGACAGGGGTCGGGGGAAAATGGGAAGGGTTCAACAGAAGGGGGGAAGGGGAAATGGATCGGAAGATTAGGGGAGAAGGGGTCTGCCTTTTGATTTCTTTTGATTTTAGTTTTGATTTGGTTTGATCTAATAATTTGTTGGTTTTGTTTAGTTTTAATGTTTAATATAAAATGATATATAATAAATATATAATTTAAAATTAAAATATTTTTTTTTAAAGACACATCAACTGAACTCTGGTCTACCGAGTTAGTCACGCCAATAATGTTTGACGTGGCATGTCTAATTGAATGAAAATAAAAAAAATTAATAATTTAATTATCTAATTAACAAAATTAAAAAGTGAATCACCGAAATAAAATATTACTCATAGTTTAGAATAATTATTCATATTTAAACCTTTTTTTAATATTTGATGAAGTTAAATTTTGCGGTCTCTACCGCCCGGTGTTAGGTTAATATTGTGTTTTTTTTAATATTCGTAAACTTGTGCCGTGCTAGTTTGGTTCGGGCATCATGGCGGGGCATCGTACATGTTTGGGTACATGTCACATGCGGGGTTTGGGGGGGACATCACACGGTAGGCTTAAGTACATGCCACATGTGGGGTTCAGGCATATTACACGGCAGGCTTAGGCACCATGGAGGTCGGCCACCTCATTTAGGATTGGGTATGGCTCGGGGCTTGTTTGATAAAAATTGAATGAATTTAAATATGAATTTGAATGAGTTAAATCTGAATCTGAATGAAAAAAATTATTTGATAATTAACATGTTAAAGTTAATATTTAATATTATTTAAAAAATTCAAAATTGTTGTAAATTTATTTAATATTACTTAATATAATAGTTAATTTTTTTTACTTTATTCAACTTCTCATTCAGCCATTCAACCAAAAAAATCTAACTTAGCCATTCAGCTCAATCATCTGATCGATTCAGCCATTCAGACGATTTTTTTTCAAAACAAACACACTTAATGATTGATCCATTCAAATATATTCAGTTCTAAACAAACATCCCCTTAGGACTTTGTGACAATTAGAAGTGAGCGGGTGCAGTGCGATTACAAAATCACTTTCAAGGTATATAATTAAAGCATACATCATAAATAAATTATTAACACTACTATCAATATATAAAATTATGTCTTGATAAACTTCTCTATGTGATTATCTCTTATATATATATATATATATATATATATATATATATATATATATATATATTGTAAGTTACATTATAACTATTCAGTTATAAAGGATGGATCTAAAGTACTACTCTTAATTAGCACTCTCTCTTAAATAACAGTACCTTATTAAATATCTCACTATCAAACAACTTTGCACCTTATTAAATGTCTCACTGTATAGGCACAAGTGAAATGATTTCTACACAGTAAGGAAAATTAATTATACCTTTATATTTACTTAAATTATGTATTATGTTTACCGATAGATTTTATTAAAACCCAAACTTGACAATAATTAAATCTTTAAAATATAAAATAAGGCGCAATTTCTAACCGTACCTAATTATTACACTAACCTTTTGATATTATCAATTCTACACCATTGTAATTATTAATGCATAATTTGAAAAAAGTAGATATATTTACTATATATTTATATATATATATATATATATATAAATAATATAAAATTTATACATGCGGTGCGGTGTAGTTACATAAACGTATCAACAACTGCATTCACAAATGTATCCACAACACAATTGTGCGATTTTTTGCAGTTATGCAATGACTTGTTCTCCCCTACTAAAAATAAACCATTTTTTTTTATACTACATAAAATACAATTAAATCAACAAATAAAATTATTTTTGTAAAACACATAACGTAGTGGTAATAACTACTCCATAAGTAGTACTACCCGTGAGTTTTAAATTTGAAGAAGATGACAGCATGCCTTTCGGTCGCTGTCCCCTACGAATCTTTTCATTTTGTCTTCTACTTCTTCTTATCTTGTAAATTTTAATTTACATATTTATTATTTGTTTCATTTTATCTACATATTAAATTGGATGATTTTCATTAAAAAGGTTATTTAATTTGTTAGTTTTTTTTTTTTTTTTTACCAATTTTACTCTTAACTAATAAATTGGTACGAAGAGAACATTGTTCAACTCCTCCTTCCTTTATAGGCATTAGGCTAGAGCTAGACAACAACCGCGCTTGTTGCATACTCTTACGTCGGTCTATATACATATTAAAATCCCCTTCATTATATTTAGAACGACACCAGCTAATTTTATTGTCGCTGACGAGTATTGGGAGAAAATAAAGGAACATTAAGCCTATGGTCCAGATAACCTGAAAAGTAGAATACCATGGCCATGCGGTTAACAACCTAATAAAACATCAACATCATACAATCACTGGGTTGGTTTTCTTCTTTGGTGTTCTCAACTAGCTTACAGCTTATAGCTTATAGCTTATAGCTTATAGCTTAGCTTAGCTGGGTTTGATTCCACTACCCTAAACTTAATACTAGTAAAACATGCTAAGCATGCAGCATGTCAATGCACGTTTATTACCTCAAACATGTTTACTTCAATCTTTTATTGTAACGTTTTTATCTCATATCACATATTCCTATTCCTATAGGTTCCACAAAAAATTTCTATATCTTTGGGACAAGCCACATTTATCAGCTCATAAAATATGCCGCAGATGTCAATAACATAAAAAATAGAAACTGAATTTTCCTAACCTCCTGCCTCTCTTTTCATATTAAGAGTTCAGTGAGAACGAGATCAGGAATTCAGGAGTCTGTAATTTTCTCACTCATGGATGCATCAAGTGCTCAGTCACATCATAATACTTGGTGACATTAGAAAATAAGCTTGTGTGGCGCGCGTGAACTGCTCCATTGATTTACAACACCCAGATCATAGAATGAACTCTTACCGGATAAATTCATCTGGAGGCGCTTCTTCCGGAATCTGAAAACAGGGAGTATGGGGGATCGCAGTTAGATATGCTCAGTTCTATTTCTATTTCAAATTCCAAATTACTTAAAAGTTTCAACATACAAACGAATTTGTAAGCAGTTCGTGCATGTAATGCAAACTGATGGATTTTGTGGTCAGACCATGTCTAATGCATTGACGGGACAAATGTCAAGTAATTGTCTGACTTCCACACAATCAACATCTCCTGTTTAACTTTTGAATAACACTTTTTCATAGGATAGGTAATTTAGCCCCAAGTTTGGTGAGAAACACCTACAGATAAAAAATGATGCCAAGTCTGAGAAGGGCCTAAGAATGAAAGTGGGTGTGGGTTTCTAGAATCAAACATTTCATTTCCTAAAGAAGATAGAGAGCACAATAATAAGCTTTTCAAGTTTTCATCCTCTCGAGAGAAAAAAAAATTCACAGACATCATTTTTTACCTCTCCAGGATACCATTCCTCTTTTAACCAAATACTATTATCCCCTGCACCATTATTTCTTGGCGTTTCATCTCTGCAAGAGCAAAGAAACCAATGATTATTAATTAACCTATATGACAGATGCAAAACAATAGAGTGGACAAAAAAGATCAAATACAGAGTTGGAGCATCATAATTGCAAAATATGCATAGAAGAGTGGAAAAATACAAATCATATATAGGGTTGGATCATGCAAGTATTGTACAGTATTGGTCTTATTCTGTTTATTTATTTTTATTTTCTTTCCCCTTTATGGGTGTGGGTGTGCAATATTGAGTACTCAAGGAAGACCCTAAAGCCCAAAATTAATGATAATTTCTTGAAAGATCCAGCATGCATTTTGGTATTAGAGCTGTTCCACCAATATGGTTGGCAACCAGAAGGAAGTCAAGCTTTAATGAAAAATCAATAATTAAACGTCTTAGCGAGTTTACTATCTGAATATAGAGACCTTAAGGCTGAACAGGTGCCGATGTTTGAGCTGCAAAGTGTAGCAAGAATCTTGAAATTTTAGAGCCAGTCTTACACTTGTGAGTGAAGTATTTGTGGGAAATTAAGAAATAAACAAAAAGGAGAAACTACTTCTGCACTGCATATGGAAATCTTGGACACCGTAAGGGTCAAGTTCAGAAGACAAGTCGCAGGTCACACCGTAAGGGTCAAGCTCAGAAGACAAGTCGCGGGTCCTCAGTCTAAATAATCTTGCAAGCAAAATTCCTACTGCTCAATTACTGGTTCAAAGAATGAAGCATAGAAAGCATGTTGGAGCACATAGTTTATGATGTAATTACTTTCACAGTACACCACCATGTCTAAAGGAGTCGCCCAAATTAACCTGTGCTCAATTTCCCTTCTTTTTTTTTCTTGGGCACAATAAAGATATCAAACTGTAATGCAACTTCTCCAATCCAGAACTTTTAAATTAACAAGATTCATTTCTAAATGTTTGTATACTAATAATAACTGCTTCAGGAACTTACATCACACGTGGTTTCGTATTTGGTTCAGTAACTACCAAACTGGCAGAATTGAGCCCACTGGAGAGCATGTGAGAGTGGTTATTCGTCAAATTGGTAACCTGTGGTATAATCCCTGATGTAGGAAATGGATTCCGGTCAGCAGTTATCCCACTGTTGTTGAAGTTTGCACCGAAGGAGGGAAAGGGCCCTCCAAGCGACTGGACTGGAAGTTGGCTTCCAAATGAACCTGCATCCAACTACTTTAGATCACAGTGACGTTTGCATAAAGTTTCTGGCATTAGAAACTTCAAAGGTACCTTTGTTTTGAAATGCGAGGTTGTTTGTCCCAGATAAACTTGAAGTTTGAGAGAAAACTTGGAATGGATTAGGTTGCACTGGAGCATTACTAGGAGCAGTGGGTCTGGAAAAAGAAGAAACCAGGGAGAGAGGAATGACAGTTAGTAAAAGACAAAAAATAGAGTTAACAATGGCTAATGTAAGAGATTATTAAGATATTCTTGCCTCATCCCCAGTTGACTGAAACTTGAGACTGAAGGAGGGGTACTATTTTGAGCAGCTAGTGAAGATACATTTGGACTGGTCATGGGAAATGGACTATCAGAAGTAAGGGTAGAGCGTGGTGGAACTGCATAAGGATTACGTAGTAGACTTTCAAACTCAAGTAACTTGGAATTCAATAAACTCCTCTCTCTATCAACCTGTATTAAGATGATACATTCAGCACGTTAGAAAATAAGGCAATCGATCCCATGGCATGTTTATCAACATATAATGTAGCGTGAAGTTTCTGTTGATCACGTATAGTATGCAATAGTCCATACGAGGGACAAACAAATTTGGACCAATTAATGAAAGCTAGCCCCTGTTCAAACGTTAGTTTACCAAGTTTTACTCTAATACTGCTTCAAATTAAAATAGTAAAACACAATTTTAATATGACTGCGAATTCCTTGTGGGTTGGCGTATGACTATTTCGATAGCTTGTAAGAAACATTTTCTCTATTAGATTATAAGTGGAGCAAAAGACAAAGAACAAGAATAATAAGCTATAATTAAACATATCATTCGTGTAGAAAGATGAGTAATCGCATTATATACTCACTTAGATATGTACTTGGATTGTATTAATTAAAAATTGAAATAATAACTTATTAATTAGGAATAAGTACAGTTCTTAGTTTCAACTTTTATAAGATATTTATATAATAGTAATAGTTTTAGTAATAGAAATAATGATAACAACAACACGTACAAATAGGAAAATTATTCTGCACAAATGCATCATATATAGTAACAAGCCCTCAAAAGAATGAGCAACAAGCTTATCATCTTACAATTGATTGCACGCTCAACCCTCGCTTAGCATCATCATATGCTACTCCCCGCAGTTCTTCATAGCTAATATCACCAACAATGTCACAAGGACCACTATAAACAAAAGAAAGTGCAATGTGTCACAGCCTTTATGATATGGTCCACTGATTGACAAAGGAGAATATAGTGGAGTTAAATCTAGAGTAAATTCAGAATACTGTTGAATGTTAAATACAGTTTACAGGTAATTCTATCACATATGAGAGAGGCAAGTTAGTTAGCAATATAGAGATGAAATATTTTGGCATAAAAGAAAAATACTCAAATAACAAATCCTTGATAACTATATTACGACATACAGTTAAGTTATTACAAACGGGTGACATCAAGGATATCAAAAGTTGAAACACAAAATATGTACAGACCCGGCGCACAGATAGCTAATATAGAGTTCTATACCCTCCAAGCCAGTTTGCTACTTTATCTGATTAATAAACATAATATAAATTTCAAATGGAGATATTTAGCTTATATTTCCTGAATGGTTGAACCAATAACTTACTCCAAAGAGAATCTCGTCCCCAAAACCAACATTGAACAATACAATTTACCTTCAATCATGTTCAAAAACCTTAAAATAAAGATTCTTGATAATATGTCAACCCATCCCACGAGCATCAAACTTACACTTTTGGGATGTCCAAAAGTGAGACTCCAATTTATTTTTTTATCAATGAACCAGATCTCCTTTTTAAGTAAATTTGTACTTCCAAACATTCGTAAAAACCTTTTCAAAAGTGGATTTTCATTTTGAAAAATAGCTAGTAAAATTTATGGTTTGAAGTAAAAGAGAACAGCCAAAGCTTACAACTATAATCACATTTGAATCCTGTCCGAACTTTAAAGTAATCCACCAAAACCCTCTAGAAATCCCTCAAATTTGTGTTCAGTCCCAACTAAAACCTCATTTCTAGAGTTGTGAACCAACTTATTCTATTTCGTGAATGAACTTTAAAGGGATGCAATTTTCTGTATATGGTAGGAACTTTAAATTATCAAAGTGCAGACTGAAATAAAATAACTGAACTGTACTTTTTCACGTGACCATAACATGTAAGCTTCCAAAGAGGTTTCTCATGCTCAAAATCTTCAATAATTTGGCGTCTGCATGACTCGGGATCTGTGCACCTTCAAATGCAAAATAACAATTAATCAAAATTTTCTCAAGTATAATTAGAATGGGGAAAAAAATCAAAAAATAAGTGCAAAGAAATGAAATTCCTACACCAGTAGCTACAAATTATAGATCAAGTCACCAAATACTTACGTATGATTAGGTGCAGAAGACTGATTATCAGGTTGCCGTGATACCGTAGAGCCAGTAGCATTTGTAGAAGAGGAACGGGTCCACTTGTTTTCAAAAGGCTGGCCATTAAGGAGAAGATGGGGGGGGGGGGGGCACAACAACAAAGAATAAAGATTTGTCTTACAACTCACATTGAGCAAAACTCGATCCTTTTGGAATTTTAATCTCTCATTTTTAAAAAATAAATTAAAAACCTTCTGGTATTAATCAATTCAAATAACGGTTTTGATCAAACATGCCATTGTTCATTTACATCCTAAATGAAGACATAGCATTTGTAGAAGAGAAACGGGTCCACTTGTTTTCAAAAGGCTGGCCATTAAGGAGAAGAGGGGGGGGGGGGACAACAGCAAAGAATAAAGATTTGTCTTACAACTCACATTGAGCAAAACTCGATCCTTTTGGAATTTTAATCTCTCATTTTTAAAAAATAAATTAAAAACCTTCTGGTATTAATCAATTCAAATAACGGTTTTGATCAAACATGCCATTGTTCATTTACATCCTAAATGAAGACATAGCATTTGTAGAAGAGGAACGGGTCCACTTGTTTTCAAAAGGCTGGCCATTAAGGAGAAGAGGGGAGGGGGGGGGGGACAACAGGAAAGAATAAAGATTTGTCTTACAACTCACATTGAGCAAAACTCGATCCTTTTGGAATTTTAATCTCTCATTTTAAAAAAATAAAATAAAAACCTTCTGATATTAATCAATTCAAATAACGGTTTTGATCAAACATGCCATTGTTCATTTACATCCTAAATGAAGACAAAATAGCTAGAATAACCAATCTTCTAAAATAGTAGGAAAAAATTAGGAAGAAAAAGAACCTTGAACTGGTTCTGTTTGGATCCAAACTCATTGACCCCTCTTGCGTGAGAGCTGCTCTGAACTCCAAATCCAAAAGGATTAGGCTTTTGCTGTTGCGTATTTGTGTGAAGAAATTGAGTGCCATTTTGTGGGCCAAATCCAAATGCATTAGGTTTGGTCTGTTGCTGAGTCACATGAAGAAACTTACAACGATCACCATACTGACAGCTGGAAGAGATGAAGCAAACACTTGGTAATTAGAAAAACAGTTGCATTCATGCTTTAACAAACTCACACTGGACCAACTGATAATTCATCATTATACATATCATTTTTCTGAGAAACGAAAATAGAATTGAAAAGAGAATTAACATCAAAGTAAAGCGGCCAAGAAATTGTTATCAACTCTCTATTTAAAACCAAATCAAGTAAAATACCACAAAACATATCTAATCCACACAATAAATCAAATTAAACCTGCATATACTCTTGACGAACCCATCATAGTGGGGGTAAATAAAGAATTGCAAAAAAAATGAGGGAAAGGAAAATCAGGATCTCATCAGGCAATTCCTTTCTTCTTCTCCCCCCCCCCCCCAAAACACCCCCTAAAACCCCAAAAGAATCTAGCCAATTAAGTACATAATCCTAGAATGGACTCCCCTTTCATGTAAAATTTTTTCAAACACCTGGGTATATCTCTTATCGAAAGATATATCTAATTTCAGAAATTTGCAAGTATTTGCTGGCATGCTCCAAATTCATCTTGTGCTATGAAAATATAGGTTTTACACTTTTTTCTTCATTATTTTGTCTCTTTTTCTTTCTTTTCAACGTGAAAGCTGATGGCGTTAGTTTTTTGCAATTGTATCTTACTCGGCATTTCTTTGGATGTGCCCTATAAATTTAAATTTATGTTCACTTCCTAAGTTAAAATTAGATAACATATTTCTTTTGCAATTTTACATTGAAATTTAAGTAAATGCTCTTTTTTTTTTAAACAATTGATAAGTAAATTTAAGTAATGTGTAACTCCCTATACTAGAGGTGTAGGCCTTGTAGGCTTAAGAAAATGATATCAGAGAAGTTATTTATCTTCTTTTGACAATATCAACAATGTCAAGCATTTAAATGGAATATGGAGCAACGAAACTTGTAAATGTTCTTCTTTTTGTCAGCAAAATCAGAGGAACACAGGAAATGGCAGCATTAATATGAGCATTCTAAATTTTTGATCTTAACAAGCAACCTCGATATGATACTTGAGTATAGAAAGAGTCAACTCTAACGGAGATATGAATCCTTTTCATTTTTATATCTCCCTCGCAGACAAGGGAACACCAACATGTTTGTGCACTACACACGTGTTGATCCATCCACTAACCATGGTTATAGGTGAAACGTAAGCAAAATACAATAATTTTATTTTGGAGCAAATAAAAGTAGCACAATTAATCTTACATTTGAACAATGTTTTTTTTGCCGTCTTAAGCCTAGGTGAGGTGTCAGGGGGCCTAGCGCCTAGGCGGGGCGCCAAGGGAGCCTAGGTTGGGATTTTTAAAACACTTCATTTGAATGGGTAATAGCTTAACTTTGGATTTCTATTCTTTGATCCAAAAACAGCCTAAACGTTTTCACAAACCATTATAGTTTCGCTTGGGAGTTCACCTATAGTAGTGTTTTAAACAAGTTGCTTGGCTAAGTGAAGCCCTATATAATTTCCTTTCAAGGGCATATTGAAAAACCCCACCCAGCTAATATCGCAAATAGTTCTAGGTGAGGTCAGTGAATTCCGTTCACTACATTGAACAATCCATAAAAATTTTAAAATTTCTAATCTTGAACGTCACATACATATAGTTGCTGGTTCAAACTGATAGCAGGTATTCGTACCAAGAACAAATTAAGTAATTAAATTGTTTGGAAATAAGGATAATCGAAATGCCATATCATATATAGTCAAATACACAAAATAATCATGAAATTGTCTAAATCAATTTAGTGAACCAGCTCTGGTTCTTGGGTAAACCAAAGAATTTGTGCAATTCAAAGGGTAGGAGTAGCTTCAATCACATAAACATTAAATAATAACAGTTTCGATTAAAGAAACCCTATATAAATTAAAGAAAGAAATACTCCGTATAATATAAGCATGAACAGAAAATGGAGAAGACGATAGAAAGATAGCTGATAGCTTACCTTCCACGCTGAAAGTTCCTGCAGGGTTCTTTTCTTGGAGGCATCGGAAATTCAAAAAGACTGAGTTACAGAGATTGGTTTGCAGAAAACACAAAACGTCCGTCCCAACACCGCAAGATGAGACTTGCCTTCGCCCCCACCGTCCCAACTCCCAACACCGCCCTCTCTTCTTTCTTCTTTCTATTTCTAGTTGTTTGTAAGCAAGGAATATAAGATAAAAAAAAGTTGGTTGTAAAAAGTACCCTTTTATCTTAGGTATGGCCCTTGAAGATTAGAACTTTTATTTTTTCCTATACTAGTACTAATACATCCTGTTAAATAACATATTTATTCTTTACTAAAAGACAAAAATATATATATGCATTTAGTCACCGTTTTAAAAATAAAAAGAGTAAATACTACACAAATACTAGCTACTCCTTTCCATTTTTAATCTAAAATACAATTTTTTTTAGAAATTCATCAATGAAATTCTAAATTTAAAATTATTTAATTTTAATACAAATAAGAGGAGCATAATAATTGTATATCAATTATAAAGTACTACTAAATATTATATTTATTGTGTTTAAAAGGAAAATGAAAGTTGTGGCATGACATAGTCAAACTTAACTATAAGTACACTCACTCATTAAGAATATTGAAAATAATAAATATAATTAAAATTACGTGACGTCCTCAAAATAGGTCTATACAATCTATTTTGAGTTGTCAAAATATATAATACAGAATTCAAATATAAATTTTTCTATTTACAATTATTAAACTGTCGTGCAAAATACGACAACACATATAATGTGAATTTTAATACAAATATTGTATCGTAACTAGTACGACAATATCTAGACTCAACTTAAATTCTCAATATAATTATTGTCACACTATTTTATAATGTATTGAGATACTTCTATAGTTTTGGACCATCACTCCATTCTCCGGCTAGTCCCAGTTACACTCTCATTTTCGAAAAGAACAATGGAACAAAAAGAAAAAAGGTGAACTTAAATAGCCCATTAAAGTATAGTTGGGTGAACTTAAATAGTCCATTAAAGTATATCATAACTAAGATAATAAAGAATAAATTATCTTTAACCTTCAACAATAATAAATCAACAAGTTATGATAATATCAACTTCAACGATAAGTGCAGCGGAACAAATAATTCATTAGAAAAGTAAAAATGGACATAATGTCTATTATCTTCTCTTATTTGAAAAAAAAATCACCATTTATATGTTATCCCTGTAACACCAATCAACAGTTCCTTTTTGCACATAGGCCAAAGAAAATTTTCATCACTTACCTTTATCTGTAACACCAAATATTATGATTTTATCAATACAGAGTTGCTGTAAATCAACGGTTCATCTTTGCACAACAGACCAAAAATATTTATTTGCAACACTAAATGATCATGATCATGCCAATCAACATCTCATCTTTGCACTACGCGCGGGCCAAGGAAAACTTTCACCACGTGTCCTTCCCATGTCGACCAAAGACACCAAAACAAATATATCGTCTTTGCACCCAGGACAAAGAGTTCACCATAACTTGATTATTTGATGATTAGTACAAGTAACAATAATATAAATAATGTACAGAAGTTGTATGAATAATGAATTAAAAGAATAAATATTCGAGAATTAACATTTAATTTGTTAAAATTATAATAATGTCTAAATTGTCAACATGATGACCAAAACGTGGATTCAAATTTAAGAATGATATTCAAGATTCATATTTCAAATATAATGATTAAAATTCAATAAAAGATTCAGGTTAATGAAATGATACAGGTTGAATTGCAAACCTCTACAGAATTTCTAATCATTTCAGGAATTATAGAAACAATACTTAAAATAGTAAGTTTAGATTTAGGAGTATGAAAGAAAGTGATGTCCCTTATAAATATTAAAGAAATGATATCCCTTTGACGAATATAAAAGAAATGATATCACTTTCCTTAGTACAAAACTAGATACTAGTTTATGTGGGTTGATCAACTTGAACAATTCTTGCACTCTTATTTTATTTTCTCTCTATCTTTCTTCTTTACTAATACTCAAATTTGAGATTTTCTCTCTATTTCTCTTGCTATATTTTTGGTGTGTCCTTACCTTCAAAAGGTGTATCCTGTTTATAGGCAACGATTAGGAGGCAAGCTACCGTTAATCAATGAATTCAGTCATGGGTGTCAAACCTATCGATCAACATACCTATTTGAAAACTTTGGTCATTGAGGGGACACCCTTTGTAAAATAACTCACAAGTTGCCAAAATAAAAATATACCACTTAAAAATTTTGGCAAATGAGGGCCATCCTTTGAAAGAATTCTCAATCCGCCAAAAAAAAAAACACCCCCTTGGAAAATTTGACAAATGAGGTCCACCCTTTGAAAAAAATCACAATATGCCAAAAGAAGAAGAAGAAGAATATTCCCCTCTTGGAAAATTTGGCAAATGAGGGGTCACTCATTGTAAAAGAATTCTGTATGAGACCGAGGAGGATCAAAATTGACTTTTACAGAAGCCGGAGGGAAAAGACAAAGGTGAGCCCTCATAGGGTTCTGATCCATCACCTTTCGTAATTGAGGGCCTACCCATTTATAAAACAATTCCACATCTTCCAAATCAAATAAAACAATACCAATTTATCGATCAGCATACCTATTTGAAAACTTTGGCCATTGAGGGGACACCCTTTGTAAAATAATTCACAAGTTGCCAAAATAAAAATACCACTTAAAATTTTTGGCAAATGAGGGCCATTCTTTGAAAGAATTCTTAATCCGCCAAAATATAATAAAAAGACCCCTCATGGAAAATGTAACGCCCCAAAATCCGGTCTATCTTCACATCCGGGTTCCGTGCATCACGAGTACATCTCCTTCCAAACATACATCATTATATAGTGATATATAAAACATACATTCATAAATCCTAGGTTCTAAAATCTTATAACCTCTTTCATTACAAATAATGATAAATACATTATTTATTCCATATTACAAGAGTGATTTTTATCCGCCACTAAAGATACATAACAGTTCATTAAACTAATCTATAGTTCCATTAAACTATTCTACATTACAAGTCTTCGATTGATCTTCACACTCATTTACATACTGAATCACCCTTCTTCTGGATACCGATCAGCTTGATCTTTACGGGATCCTTAAGTTCTTTCTAACCTCGTTCGTTGAAAATATTTTTTATTTAAAGCAAGTGTGAGCATTTAATTGCTCAGCAAGTCATAGCAGTTGAATAAACAACTTCAAGAATTTAAACATTCTTTTAAGACTTCAATAATCGAACAAAGGTTAAGAAGCAGCTTGAATAATAGGAATAATCTCGATTCCTATCATTTTAAAATATTAGTCACATTTACCTTAAAATACGGTTCATGTATAAACAGAACATGCTCTTATTGATCAGTTCAATCACAGAACAATTCATCTCATAGAAACACCGAAGTGTTCAAGTTGTGGCACAAAGCCTCATACATACTACCACCTTGTATAAATATCGCACATTTGCACATAAACAAGACTTCTCAAGTTCAACATCTAAGAAGTTTAAGAAACTAACATTGTAAGACCCCAAATTATTAATAATTGAAATTTAATTTTCTCTATTTATTATTTTAAAATAGTAAGGGTTAAATTGATTAATGAGGTTAGTTGTAAGACCCCAACTTATTAATAACTGAAATTAAATTTTCTCTATTTATTATTTTAAAATAGAAATGGTTGATTTGATTAATGTGGTTAGTTATGGGTAAAATGCGTAAATATTTCAAATAAGCAAGTGGTTATAAAATATTTATTTTTGGTCGGTGAATATTTGTTTGGTCGTGGAATATTCTTTCTGTCGGGAAATATTCGTATGATGGCGCAGCTATTTGTGGGCCCCATAACGGAAAACAATTGGATGAAGATAACGACAAAAATTGAGTTTTTATAAATAATGGCGTAGTTGTTACCGTTAACACTGTTAGAATACTCGGTGGTTAAAATACGCGTGGTTGCACAGTAGCACACGGATTGCACAGTATTTTAGAATTATTGATTCTTACGAAGGAAGTCACTACTCAATAATTGTTACAGTAGTTACTGTTTAATATTTTATTTTATTGATTCAATAATTGCTTCATTGATATTTTATATTATTGTTGTTTCAATAATTGTCACTGCACAGTATTTCTCATTATCAGATCAATAATTCATATTATTTGAATAATATTATTAGATAACATTATTGGCAATGTCTAGAAAGTTCTGTCTAAAGAGAGGTTTGGTCATCTAATTACGCGTCAGTAAGGAGAAATTCTTATTGGAAAGCCCCCTCTTTCTTGGGAACGGTCTGGTTGTCATAAATGTGATTCTGTAATATTATTTGTGAATAATTAATTATTGATTCATATGATAAGGAAATATTTATTTTATGTGGATATAAATGAGGGATATATTTTTGTGGTCAAAAATGAAAGAGTTAATATTGAGGTTTTTATTAGTATTTTTGTCGGAATGGAGGTATTAAAAATCAGGGTTTTTGAGATATTTTACGGGGGTTATAATTTTTAATCCGACTGTTGGATCGTGGTAATTTTTGGATATGTTATACATATATAAGTTGAGTATATGTCCACAAATTTTGAACCGTTAAAAATGAACGTATGATTTATTATGAATTTTACGAGATGACTGGTTCAGGAATTATTGAATTTTTAGAGTTTATCATTTTGGTGGAAAATTCTAGAATTGGTGGGCCCCACTCTTGGTTGGTTAAGAAATGTGCTAATATTTTTATTCAAATGTGGTAGGCTTGAATAGTAGCAGGTAAAGCCATCAGGTAGCGGGTTAAGTCTGCTTTGGCATGCTAACATTTTCCTATAAATAGAGGGCTAAGTTAGAATTGAAAATCACACCAGAAACAAGTTTTCTCTCTTTCTCTCTCTAGATTATTGAGTGTATTTTGTGAGTATTTAGATACTTTGAGAATTTCTATTCATCAGAGCAAGTTTCTTTCAGCCTTATACCGGTATTCCGACCAGAAGTACTGATATTTTGAGGTAAGGGATATTATTTTTTTCTTAATGATATTATTTTCTTCAATATCATTATGCTGAAATATTGATATGAATTTTTTATCAAATTTGAAACTTTTTGTGTCGGGGTTACTATTCACGTATACGTTACTATTTACGTATACGGTACTATTCACGAATACTGCACTATTCACCGAAAAATAAAATTTTTCCTTTTTGTCCAAGATGTCTATTATGGTTACTATTTTTGATTGTATCCATGTTTTGATCTTTATTTTTGAATTCTGCTTCACAATTGATTATTATGAAGTATTATTGATCTTGGATAAACTGTTATACGAATCCCTACTATTTGTCCTTTTGTCTCACTGGATTCGTTCTCTTTAAGATATTTTTCATCATCCTCAGTCGTAAATGATGATATTACTGAATATCTTTGGCCTGTAGTACAAAGATGTATGATTACTTAATGAATATCTTTGGCCTGTAGTGCAATAGTGCAAAGATGAACAGGTGTTGAGATGAACATGACTGACAGGTGATACAAATGAATATCTTTGGACTGCAGTGCAAAGATGAATATTTGGATAAAGATGATTATTAATTGATGTTACAGGGATAAAATATTGATGATGGACTTTTAAATCTTAGAAGATAGTAGAATTCATTCTCTACTTGACTCTTCTAATGGTTTGTTGTTTCCGCTGCAGTTGTTGATCTAAAACTTGTTGTCGATTATATTCTATCAGATTTTTCCCTGTTGAATACTAATGATAATTTGTTGTATATTATCTTAGTCATAATATTCTTTACTGGGCTAGTGGAGATCACCCTTTTCCTTTTTGCTCCATTTTTCTTCTCAGGAGGTGAGAACATAGCAGGATCTAGTCGGGGTATGGAGTGATGGTTCTAGAAAAATATTTTAGCAGTCCTCACTATTTTTGTAAAATAGTATTTGAATAATTGTATTGAGGACTTATTTGAGTGTGGATATTGTCTAGAAGACAATATTTGTATTTAAACTCACAGTATGTGTTGTCGTATTTTGCACGACAATTGTATTATTGAAGTTGTAGTTTGCTTTCTATACCATGTATTTGACGACTCAGAATGGGTGTTGTATACCTATTTTGGGGGCGTCACATTAGTTATGGGTAAAATGCGTAAATATTTTAAATAAACAGGTGGTTATAAAATATTCATTGTTGTCGGGGAATATTCGTTTGGTCGTAAAAAATTCTTCCTGTCGGGGAATATTCGTACGACGGCGCAGTCTTTTGTGGGCGCCATAACAGAAAGCGATTGGATGAAGAAAACGACAAGTATAAGTTGTTTATAAATAACGGCGTAGTTGTTACCGTTAATACTGTTGGAATACCCGGTGGTTAAAACACAGTAATACGCATTGTTGCACAGTAGCACGCTGTATTGCACCAATTATTGATTCTTACGTAAGAAGACACTACTCAATAATGGTTACAGTAATTACTGTTCAATATTTTATTTTATTGATTCAATAATTGCTGCGTTGATATTTTATATTACTGTTGTTTCAATAATTATCACTACACAGTATTTTCTATTATCGGAGCAACAATTCATATTATCTGAATAATATTATTAGATAACATTATTGACAATGTCTAGAAAATTCTGTCTAAGGAGAGGTTTGGTCACCTAATTGCGCGCGAGTAAAGAGAAATCCTTATTGGAAAGTCCCCCCTTTCTTGGGAACGGCCTGATTGCCAGTACTGTGATTCTGTAATATTATTTATGAGTAATTAATTATTAATATATATGATGAGGAAAATATTCATTTTATGTGGATATAGATGGAGAAAATTTTTAAAGTGACAATTGTTAAAAATGATATTTTATTTTTTCTGATAAAATAATATTTTATTATATTATTATAATATAATAATGATGATATTTTTACAATGAATGTGGGATGTATGAGTATATAAGGAGAAAGAGTATTTTTATTACAAAAGTTGTTTAAAACATGTTAAACATGTCTGTGGGCCCATTTCTTGACTGAAATTTGATTATAGCCTGTAAAATCGTCCGTTTATGAATTTCGGTCAATTTTTGTTTGGAATTTAGAAAAATTTTCTTCTGCAAAGTTGTAGAGAATTGAATTTCCTATAAAAATTCACGAGATTCGAATTTTCTGATAAAATGGCTATTTATTATGAATTATTGAAGTTCTGAAATTCTGAAATAATTGATTTTTAGAAGTTTTAATTATTTTAATTAAGAAAAACGTTTTTTTTATTTTTTGTGAGTTGGTGGTTGATGCTTGGGTCTGGTGTAGTGTGCGTAGGAAAATTTAATATATATATATATATATATATATATATATATATTAATATTTTATTAAGTTTTCTGCTTTGGTGTTCTAAGCATTTTCCTATAAATAGGATGCTTAGGTTAGAATTGAAAATCACACAAGAAACTAAAGATTTCTCTCTCTTTCTCTCTCTATAATATCGAGCATATTTTGTGAGTATTTTTATAATTTGTGTGTTGCTATACGGTGCAAGTTCCTTCAGCACTATATCAGATATTCCAACCAGAAATACTATTTTGCTTAGGTAAGGGATGTTATTTTCTTCGTAAATGATATTATTTCTTCAATATCATTATGCCAAAATATTGGTTAGAACTTTTTATCAAATTTAGAACTTTTTCATATCGGAATTACTATTCATGAGTTACTATTCACGAGTTACTATTCATTGAAAAATGAAATTTTCTTCTTTTCATCTAAAATATCTATTATGGATACTAGCTTTGATTGTATCCATGTTTTGATCATTCTTGAATTTTACTCCACTATGATTATTTATGAGGTATTTTTGGACATGGAATAGCTGAAATATGAATCCTTAATATTTATTCTTTTGTTTCACTGGATTCGTTTTCTTTAAAATATATTTTTCACCATCCTCAGTCCTAAATGATTTCTGATGAATATATTTGGCCTGTAGTGCAAAGATGAATGATTTCTGATGAATATCTTTGGCCCGTAGTGCAAAGATGAACTGGTGTTTAGATGAACATGACCAACTGATGAATATCTTTGGCTTGTAGTGCAAAGATGAATATTGATTGATGTTACATGGATAAAATATTGATAATGAACTTTTAAATTCATAGATAATAGTAGATTTCATTCTCTACGTAACTTTTCTATGAATTATTATTTTTCGCTGCGAATATTGATTTAAAACTTGTTGTCTATTGTATTCTATTAGATTTTTCCCTGTTGAAGACTAACGATAATTTGTTTTGTATTATCTTAGTCATAATGTTCTTTACTGGGCTAGTTGAGCTCACCCTTTTTGTAACGCCCCCAAAATAGGTCCATTCCATCCAACCCATTTTGAGTCGCCAAATACATGGTACAGATAACAACTATAACTTTATTACAACAATTGTCGTGCAAAATACAACAACACATATGCTATGAGTTTGGGTACAAATATATACCAACTGTGACTCATGTCCCAACCTTGGATAGCACGTCACAATGACACATTACATAAAGGTATAGTCAAAAACTGTTTTAGAAATTAGAATCATTGGGAAGTGCTCAAGGAAACCCTCGTACATGGGAGGCCATGCTTCTAGGTTATGATAGATATCATATGGCCACAGAATTATCCTTGGTTGACCCAATAGACCCAAAAAAAAAAGGAGAAGATTACTATCATATTCTTCTCAATGGTGAGTCTTCTCTTGACATATCATTATCTCCACTGTTTCTAATTGAGAATTATACTTCAAACAAACACCAAGATTATATAGGTAATGCTTGTAAATATACTCAGCAAGTAGATGAGCACATCACTGTCTTATGATGACACGAGGTTGTATGTCATTAGACATCTTGTATGATAGTGACAAAACACCCTTCCAATGTTGGGTTCGCCTCACCCTATTTTCTTCACCAAATATAACTACTAAATGATGACCACCGTTCTATTTTCTTGTTACCCCCGCTCGACCCAGCTACACTCTTATTACCTGAAAGGAATTGTGAAACAGAAGGATGAGCACAACTAGCCCAGTAAAGAATATCATGACTAAAGATAAATAAATTATCAATAGCCTTCAACAGAATTAAATCAGAGATTTAGAACATATGGTAGATGATAAAATTTTTCAACCATAGTTGCAGCGGAACGAGCAATCTATTAGAAGAGTCAAATAGACTATAAAGTCTATTATCTTCTCCACGTTAAAAGTCCACCAACAATGTTTTATCCCTGTAACATCAATCAACAGTTCCTTTCCACAATCATATGAATAATTCATAATCATAATTGTGATTCTAAATTTCGCATCCAAGACGAAGATAATTTTCATCACCCGTCTTTACCTGAAACATCAAAGATCATGGTTATACCAAATCACAGTTCCTTTTCATAATCATACTAATAAATTCATCTTTGCACCACGGGCCAAAGATATTCATCAACAGTTCATCTTTACACTACATGCCAAAGATATTCAACAACAAGTCATCTTTGCACTACGGGCCAAAGATATTCATCAACAACTCATCTTTGCACTACAGGCCAAAGATATTCCTCAATAGTTCATATTTGCACTACAGGCCAAATATATTATTATCTCAAAGAAATATATAATCATTTCAGAATTTATATAACCAATAATTATAACTATGTTGATCATTTTACCTTTGCACTCAAGCTAAAGTTATTCAATTATAAATTCAATGGTTATGATCATACCAGTCAACAATTCAACTTTGCACTACTGGCCAAAGAGAACCCATAGTTATGATCGTACAAAAAATCTACCCATCTTTACACTCAAGTCAAAGAGAAATATCATCATTAGGGCTATAAAAATATTATATATGATAATAAAAATAATATGATCAACATATAGTTTTAATCTCAAGAGTAATATTCATAAATCAACTATAATTTGGTTAGAAAAAAAAACCAATTTTGTCATGAATAGTAACTCGTGAATAGTAATCTATGAATAGTAACTCGTAAATAGTAACTCGTGAATAGTAACTCATGAATAGTAACTCGTGAATAGTAACTCATGAATAGTAACTCGTGAATAGTAACTCATGAATAGTAACCCCGACATGAAAAGATAAAAATTTCACAAGAAAAATCTTACCAATATTCCGGTATAATGATATTGAAAGAAATAATATCATTTTAAAAAAAATACATCCCTTATTATCCCTTACTTCAAAAGAGCAGTACTTCTGACTGGAATAACGCTGAACGAACTTGCACCGTATAGCAACACTCAAGATATCAAAAAAACTCACAAGAATACACTCGATAATATAGAGAGAGAAATAGAGAGAAAACTTCAGTTTTTGGTGTGATTTTCAATTTTAACCTAAGCATCCTATTTATAGGAAATTGCTTAGAACACCAAAGCAGAAAATTTAATATAATATTAATATATATATATAAATTTTCAAGCCCACCTTTGAAGATCTGAATTTAGCACATTTTAACAACCAGTGGGCCCCACCATCTCACAAAAAAACATTTTTCTCAAAATAATTAACTTAAACTCCCAAAAATCAATTATTTCGGAACTTCGGAACTTTAATAATTCATAATAAATAGCCCTTTGATCAGAAAATTTGAATCTCGCGATTTTTTATAGGAAATTCAATTCTCTACAACTTTACAGAAGAAAGTTTTTCCAAATTCTAAACAGAAATTGACCGAAATCCACAAACGGGCGATTTTACAGTCAATAATAAATTTTCGGTCAAGAATTGTGTCCACCAACACACAAAACATGTGATAATCATTTAATGCCACAAAAATACTCTTCCTCCTCATATACTCATATATCCCACATTCATTGTAAAAATATCACCATCAATATATTATTAAAATAATATATTTAAATAAATTATTTTATCAGAAAAAGATAAAATATTAATTTTCAACAATTGTCACATTAAAATTTTTTTCCATCTATATCTACATAAAATCAATATTTTCCTCATCATAAAAATTAATATTTAATTATACACAAATAATATTACAGAATCACAGTACTGGCAACCAGGCCGTTCCCAGGAAAGAGGGGGCTTTCCAATAAGGATCTCTCCTTACTGGCGCGTAATTAGATAACCAAACCTCTCCTCAGACAGAACTTTCTAGACATTGCCAATAATATTATCTAATAGTATTATTCAGATAATATGAATTATTGCTCCGATAATAGAAAATATTGTATAGTGACAATTATTAAAACAACAGTAATATAAAATATCAACGCAACAATTATCAATAAAATAAAATACTGAACAGTAATTACTTTAACCATTATTGAGTAGTGCCTTCTTACGTAAGAATCAATAATTGGTGCAATACCGTGTGCTACTGTGCAACAACGCGTATTACTGTGTTTTAACCACCGGGTATTCCAACAGTATTAACGGTAACAACTACGCCGTTATTTATGTCGTTTTCTTCATCCAATCGCTTTCCGTTATGGGGCCCACAAAAGACTGCGCCGTCGTACGAATATTCTCCGACAGTAAGAATATTCCACGACCAAGCGAATATTCCCCGACAACAATGAATATTTTATAACCACTTGTGTATTTCAAAAAAAAAATTCATATATCACCCTTAACTTTAACATTTATCAATTTAACCATTTACTAAATAGTAATTATAAGAAAAATTAAATACTTTTATTTCATAAAATCCGGGGTCTTACAATCTCCCCTCCTTATGAAATTTCGTCCTCGAAATTTACGTACCTGATATTTTAAAGAGTTGAGAATACCTTGCTTTCATTTCAGATTCCATCTTTCCTGTCATCATAATTTCTTCATTGCTCATCTCCTGTATTTCAGATATCATTCTAGAATACAGATTCAAAACAAAGGTTAATTGAACAAATTAACATATCACATAATATCCCGATATTATGACTGACCAACAAATAAGCTTAGGTATGACACACTAGCGAAGGATTTACTCATCTCTCCCCTCCTAGTTATACTTCCCGATCTCCGCTAGAGATCATATCCCTAAGCTCTGATACCAAATGTAACGCCCCCAAAATAGGTCCATTCTATCCAACCCATTTTGAGTCGCCAAATACATGGTACAGATAACAACTATAACTTTATTACAATAATTGTCGTGTAAAATACAACAACACATATGCTATGAGTTTGGGTACAAATATATACCAACTGTGACTTATGTCCCAACCTTGGATAGCACGTCACAATGACACATTACATAAAGGTATAGTCAAAAACTGTTTTAGAAATTAGAATCATTGGGAAGTGCTCAAGGAAACCCTCGTACATGGGAGGCCATGCTTCTAGGTTATGATAGATATCATATGGCCACAGAATTATCCTTGGTTGACCCAATAGACCCCAAAGAAAAATGAGAAGATTACTATCATATTCTTCTCAATGGTGAGTCTTCTCTTGACATATCATTATCTCCACTGTCTCTAATTGAGAATTATACTTCAAACAAACACCAAGATTATATAGGTAATGCTTGTAAATATACTCAGCAAGTAGATGAGCACATCACTGTCTTATGATGACACGAGGTTGTATGTCATTAGACATCTTGTATGATAGTGACAAAACACCCTTCCAATGTTGGGTTCGCCTCACCCTATTTTCTTCACCAAATATAACTACTAAATGATGACCACCGTTCTATTTCCTTGTTACCCCCGCTCGACCCAGCTACACTCTTATTACCTGAAAGGAATTGTGAAACAGAAGGATGAGCACAACTAGCCCAGTAAAGAATATCATGACTAAAGATAAATAAATTATCAATAGCCTTCAACAGAATTAAATCAGAGATTTAGAACATATGGTAGATGATAAAATTTTTCAACCATAGTTGCAGCGGAACGAGCAATCTATTAGAAGAGTCAAATAGACTATAAAGTCTATTATCTTCTCCACGTTAAAAGTCCACCAACAATGTTTTATCCCTGTAACATCAATCAACAGTTCCTTTCCACAATCATATGAATAATTCATAATCATAATTGTGATTCTAAATTTCGCATCCAAGACGAAGATAATTTTCATCACCCGTCTTTACCTGAAACATCAAAGATCATGGTTATACCAAATCACAGTTCCTTTTCATAATCATACTAATAAATTCATCTTTGCACCACGGGCCAAAGATATTCATCAACAGTTCATCTTTACACTACATGCCAAAGATATTCAACAACAAGTCATCTTTGCACTACGGGCCAAAGATATTCATCAACAACTCATCTTTGCACTACGGGCCAAAGGTATTCATCAACAATTCATCTTTACACTACATGCCAAAGATATTCAACAACAAGTCATCTTTGCACTACGGGCCAAAGATATTCATCAACAACTCATCTTTGCACTACAGGCCAAAGATATTCCTCAATAGTTCATATTTGCACTACAGGCCAAATATATTATTATCTCAAAGAAATATATAATCATTTCAGAATTTATATAACCAATAATTATAACTATGTTGATCATTTCACCTTTGCACTCAAGCTAAAGATATTCAATTATAAATTCAATGGTTATGATCATACCAGTTAACAATTCAACTTTGCACTACTGGCCAAAGAGAACCCATAGTCATGATCGTACCAAAAATCTACCCATCTTTACACTCAAGTCAAAGAGAAATATCATCATTAGGGTTATAAAAATGTTATATATGATAATAAAAATAATATGATCAACATATAGTTTTAATCTCAAGAGTAATATTCATAAATCAACTATAATTTGGTTAGAAAAAAAAACCAATTTTGTCATGAATAGTAACTCGTGAATAGTAACCCATGAATAGTAACTCGTAAATAGTAACTCGTGAATAGTAACTCATAAATAATAACTCGTGAATAGTAACTCATGAATAGTAACTCGTGAATAGTAACTCGCCTCGACATGAAAAGATAAGAATTTCACAAGAAAAATCTTACCAATATTCTGGTATAATGATATTGAAAGAAATAATATCATTTTAAAAAAAATACATCCCTTATTATCCCTTACTTCAAAAGAGCAGTACTTCTGACTGGAATAACGCTGAACGAACTTGCACCGTATAGCAACACTCAAGATATCAAAAAAACTCACAAGAATACACTCGATAATATAGAGAGAGAAATAGAGAGAAAACTTCAGTTTTTGGTGTGATTTTCAATTTTAACCTAAGCACCCTATTTATAGGAAATTACTTAGAACACCAAAGCAGAAAATTTAATATAATATTAGTATATATATATAAATTTTCAAGCCCACCTTTGAAGATCTGAATTCAGCACATTTTAACAACCAGTGGGCCCCACCATCTCACAAAAAAACGTTTTTCTCAAAATAATTAACTTAAACTCCCAAAAATCAATTATTTCGGAACTTCGGAACTTTAATAATTCATAATAAATAGCCCTTTGATCAAAAAATTCGAATCTCGCGATTTTTTATAGGAAATTCAATTCTCTAAAACTTTACAGAAAAAAGTTTTTCCAAATTCCAAACAGAAATTGACCGAAATTTACAAACGGGCGATTTTACAGTCAATAATAAATTTTCGGTCAAGAATTGTGTCCACCAACACACAAAATATGTGATAATCATTTAATGCCACAAAAATACTCTTCCTCCTCATATACTCATATATCCCACATTCATTGTAAAAATATCACCATCAATATATTATTAAAATAATATATTTAAATGAATTATTTTATCAGAAAAAGATAAAATATTAATTTTCAACAATTGCCACATTAAAATTTTTTTCCATCTATATCTACATAAAATCAATATTTTCCTGATCATAAAAATTAATAATTAATTATACACAAATAATATTACAGAATCACAGTACTGACAACCAGGCCATTCCCAGGAAAGAGGGGGCTTTCCAATAAGGATCTCTCCTTACTGGCGTGCAATTAGATGACCAAACCTCTCCTTAGACAGAACTTTCTAGACATTGCCAATAATATTATCTAATAATATTATTCAGATAATATGAATTATTGCTCCGATAATAAAAAATATTGTATAGTGACAATTATTAAAACAACAGTAATATAAAATATCAACGCAACAATTATCAATAAAATAAAATACTGAACAGTAATTACTTTAACCATTATTGAGTAGTGCCTTCTTACGTAAGAATCAATAATTAGTGCAATACCGTGTGCTACTGTGCAACAACACGTATTACTGTGTTTTAACCACCGGGTATTCCAACAGTATTAACGGTAACAACTACGCCGTTATTTATAAGCAACTTATTTTTGTCGTTTTCTTCATCCAATCGCTTTCCGTTATGGGGCCCACAAAAGACTACGCCGTCGTACGAATATTCTCCGACAGTAAGAATATTCCACGACCAAGCGAATATTCCCCAACAACAATGAATATTTTATAACCACTTGTGTATTTCGAAAAAAAATTCATATATCACCCTTAACTTTAACATTTATCAATTTAACCATTCACTAAATAGTAATTATAAGAAAAATTAAATACTTTTATTTCATAAAATTCGGGGTCTTACACTTTTTCCTTTTTGTTCCATTTTTCTCAGGAGGCGAGAATGTAGCGAGTACTAGTCGGGGTATGGAATGATGGTTCTAGAAGTTATTTTAGTAGTCATCACCATTTTTGTGAAATAATGTATCAATAATTATAATGAGGACTTATTTGAGTGTTAATATTGTCTAGATGACAATATTTATATTTAAACTCACAGTTCTTATGTTGTAATAATAAAGATGTAGTTGTTTCTGTACTATGTATTTTGGCGACTCAGAATGGGTGTTGTATACCTATTTTGGGGGCGTCACAAACATTCATGTAAAATATGAATGAAGTTAGGAAACTTGCCTTACGCACAGCTACAACTTATAGTTTACGTTGAACTGCTCATTCCAAACCCTATATAACACATAAGAAAATAACATATACACCAATTAGTCATATACTTGACTTATGCATTTGTTAAACTTAACTTTACTTTTTAAGGTTCGCGTTCTTTTAATCTAACTTTACGCGACCAAACTTCTTTACCGGTTTACGGCTACATGACATACGAAGATGTCTTACTCATATGATCATTATCTTTACTCAATTTCCTTACCGCTTATAGGTTTAATCATTATTCTTTATTACTTTACGGTCAAACCATACACAGGGTGTAGGTTCTGCCCGTTTAATATTTACGTACACTCAATGAAATAACCCGGGTCAAATCTCGAGTCCAGAACAAATCTCAGGTCAAATCCCAAGTCCAAATCGAATCAAATCCATCAAAATAAGGCCTCAAACCACTGACCCAATAGTATCTTCTTGGGTCATCTTAGCCCACCATAGGCTCCCAAAAGGTCATGACTTGAAGGTACTATTGGTAGTAACTTATTTCTTTATATGCAGACAAATTTTTCCCCTATCTTTCGATGTGGGACTAGGGTGTTACACACTCCCCCACTTAAAATTTTGATGTCCCCGTCAGAACCGATCACACACACGACCCAAAGATCTTTGCCTCTCTAGCCATTGTGGGATAATACTGGCTGGCTTCGCATCCTCACCTCCAGACCTCCATCTCTCTATTGTGGGATAATACCACCAGCCTTTGCGTCCCCACCTCTGGCAATCCGATCGGATGACCCGACCTGAGCTTTCGAGAGTCGGCTTTGATACCATATGAAACAACCCGGGTCAAATCTCGAGTCCGGAATAAATCTCGGGTCAAATCCCAAGTCTGAATCGAATCAAATCCATCAAAATAAGGCCTCAAATCACTGGCCCAATAGTATCTTCTTGGGTCATCTTAGCCCACCACAGGCTCCCAAAAGGTCATGACTTGAAGGTACTATTGGTAGTAACTTATTTCCTTATATGCAGATAAATTTTTCCCCTACCTTTTGATGTGGGACTGGGGTGTTACACTCAACCCTCACGTCGGCTAAAGTGTTTAACACTTACTTTCATTCTATCCTTCTTTATCCGGCTTCGGACTTTCATTAATCTTATTACCGTTTGTTACGGGTTTTATTCGTTATCCAATACATGAACCCCGCGTTCATATTCTTTCTTAATGTCGAAGCCATACGGTTCATTGTATGCTAAGACCGATCGTTCATTGTAACTATGTTGCATTAACAGAGTCTATACGCTTTACGCTTAACTCTCATTACGACATCATAACATAGAAATGTTATACATCATCCTCGTCGTTCAACGTCTAGGAAATCACAATAATATAAATCCCACACGTTCATTTTATCGCGACTACGGTCCCCGGATATCGGTTACGTAATCTATCATTTACATTCTTCGTCTTTTAATTCCGTTATATCTTTCCGTTCAACCATAACTAAAGGTTTAAATCACTTATTTAAGTGTTACGTTACGTGAACTTTATGGTCATTATCTTTCTGTACACTTCCCTAGAAGTTTGAGCAGTTAAAAGCTCTTCACTGGCCATTGCCCTGCACCGGCGCTGCGGTGTCGGTTCCCTTCTTTCTCCTCGCGCTGCGGCGCGAGTCTTCAGTACATACATCTCTGGTCTGGCGCTGCGGCTCCGAGTCCTTTACTAACTTTCGCGCTGCGGCGCCACTTATCAGTGTTTGGTTGCCCGGGTTGGCACTGCGGCGGTGCCTCCCAAGGCATAGCTGGCGCTGCGGCGCCGAGCTTCAAACTTGGAAATTTTTTTCTAAGTCTTTTACATGTTTGAGATGCTAACTTCACAATCTCCTAACTTCTTTGTTATGACTCGGAACGAGGTCGTTCCAAAGCCATTCTCTTCCTTATCTTACGTACTTTAACTTCCCTCAGACAGAACTTTATTCTGAATTCGTTAACATGCTATTCAATTGGCTTAAATTCTATTCTTTGTTCATTTTACGTTATTAACGTTCTTCGTCCGCTCGTCCGTAATTCGGTTATCCAAACTCAGAACTCATTCGTTCTTAAGTTCACGACTCATATTTTTTACGTTCTCTTACATTCTTATGAAACCCTACACATTTGGTTTTTATTTACATACTTTCTATTTCTCGTTTGTCTTTTACGAAATTTTTGCCATAACTTCATTATAGCTAAATTTAATCCGTTCTTCATGAACGTTTCTACCGTTTCTAACCAAGCAATAAGCAACTAACTTATACGTGATGGTTTTAAACATGTCCATCAACAATAAATTATACTATGATGAATTTAAATTTATCCATCAACAACGTTCTTCGCGTTCTTCGCCCGTTCTTCATTTTTAATCGATATTTTGATTACGATTTCACTTTTCATTGAAATTTGATATTATAAAACACCTTTCCTTACTTTTTATTCCAAATCGTTCATATGATTCATTCGGATCGTTCAAATTCATTACGAAACTTATACTTCCTTAAGAAATTTATAACCTAAATTTCTAATTCTTATTTCTTCATTTTCTCATGATTTCAACCATATGAAACCATTCTGAACATCTTTTACTTCTTATTCTCATTAAGTTATGTTTTAAACATAGAAAACTTAAAGAAAATTATTCAGAAGTTAGGTTTCAGATTACCTTTCTTCTTTAATCTTCTCCCGTTGGACAAAGTTTGCACACGGGCTAGCTTTTCCTCTTCCTTTTCCTTCCCATCTGAAATCCCTCTCTCTCTCTCTCTCTCTCTCTCTCTCTCTTAAGTGTTGGTGATTTTCAAAATTACTAACAAATGAGCTTAAGCTCTCTTTTATAGAAAATCCAAGCTAGGAGCAAAATAATCATTTTGCCCCTAAATTACAATTCCCACCTTCTTATTTCACCTTCTTACTATTCACGAAGCTTCCTTTGGCAGCTTCATGCTTCCGTTTTGCAAAATTTGTCCTACAGTTTGAAAAACTGTAATTCTCGGAATCTAAATATTTTTGTATATTTCGTCTTTCCTTTACAGTCTAACTTTTATGCATTCTTCAGAACTTCGAAAGCCTAAAAAATACTTTTCGACGTTAAGCGCTTTCCCCTATCATAGCTAAACAGATGAAAAGTACATAACAATACTTCTCGTCATTTTTATTTCGTCCAATTTCTGCACGTTTTTCGAGAAAAACTTTTATCAGCTTAATTAACTTTTCACGATATATTATCGTCAAATCTTTCGATGGAATGTCATTTCGACAAACCGAACTCTCGGAACGGCTTAGGTTATTCAAACCCTAATCCTTAGCTTTCGTCGGGTGAATAGTGTCTGTTTCGTCTTTTTCTCGGAAAATATTTTTGTTCCCGAAAATATTTTATTTTCGTCTTAAAAATTCTTACTTGTTCAATCCAGCTCGTAGTCAGAATCCTCCCGACTTATAATTATTGTAACGCCCCTAAAATAGGTCCATTCCATCCAACCTATTCTGAGTCGCCAAATACATGGTACAGAAAATAACTACAACTTTATTACAATAATTGTCGTGCAAAATACAACAACACATATGATGTGAGTTTGGATACAAATATATACCAAATGTGACTCATGTCCCAACCGTGGACAACACCTCACAATGACACCATACATAAAGGTGTAGTCAAAAACTATTTTAGAAATGAGAATCGTTGGGAAGTGCTCAAGGAAACCTTTGTACATGGGAGGCCATGCTTCTAGGTTGTGATAGATATCATATGGCCATAGAATTATCCTTGGTTGACCCAATTTACCCCAAAGAAAAATGAGAAGATTACTATAATATTCTTCCCAATGGTGAGTCTTCTCTTGACTTATCATTATCTCCACTGTCTCTAATTGAGAATTATACTTCAAACAAATATCAAGATTATATAGGTAGTGCTCGTAAATATACTCAGCAAGTGGATGAGCACAATCCTGTCTTATGATGACATGAGGTTGTATGTCATTAGACATCTTGTATGATAGTGGCAAAACACCCTTCCAACGTTGGGTTCGCTTCACCCAAGATGATTCACCAAATATAACTCCTAAATGATGACCACCGTTTTATTCCCCTGTTAACCCCGCTCGACCTAGTTACACTCTTATTACCTGAAAGGAATTGTGAACAGAAGGGTGAGCACAACTTGCCCAGTAAAGAATATCATGACTAATGATAAACAAATTATCAATAGTCTTCATCAGTAATAAATCAGAGATTTAGAACATATGGTAGATGATAAAAAATTTCAACCATAGTTGCAGCGGAACGTGCAATCCATTAGAAGAGTCAAATAGACCATAAAGTCTATTATCTTCTCCATGTTAAAAATCCATCAACAATGTTTTATCCCTGTAACATCACTCAACAGTTCCTTTCCACAATCATATGAATAACTCATAATCATAGTTGTAGTTCTACATTCCTCTTCTCATCCAGGACGAAGAATATTTTCATCACCTGTCTTTACCTGAAACATCAAAGATCATGGTTATACCAAATCACAGTTCCTGTTCATAATCATACTAATAAATCCATCTTTGCACTACGACCAAAGATATTCAACAACAGTTCATCTTTGCACTACAGGCCAAAGATATTCATCAACAGACCATCTTTGCACTACAGGCCAAAGATATTCAACAACAGTTCATCTTTGCACTACAGGCCAAAGATATTCATCAATAATTCATCTTTGCACTACGACCAAAGATATTCATCAACAATTCATCTTTGCACTACAAGCCAAAGATATTCCTCAACAGTTCATATTTGCACTACGGGCTAAATATATTCATCAACAGTTCATATTTGCACAACAGGCCAAATATATTAATATCTCAAAGAAATATATAATCATTTCAGAATTTATATAAACAATAATTATAACCATGTTGATCATTTCACCTTTGCACTTAAGCTAAAGATATTCAATTATAAATTTAATGGTCATGATCATACCAGTCAACAATTCAACTTTGCACTACTGGCCAAAGAAAACCCATAGTCATGATCATACCAATAATTTACCCATCTTTACACTCAAGCAAAAGAGAATTTCAACATCAAGGTTATAAAAATGTTATATATGATAATAAAAACAATATGATCAAAATATGGATTTAATTTCAAGAGCAATATTCATAAATCAACTATAATTTGGTTAGAAAAAGAAACCAATTTTGTCGTGAATAGTAACTCGTGAATAGTAACTCATAAATAGTAACTCGTGAATAGTAACTCATGAATAGTAACTCATGAATAGTAACCCCGATATGAAAAAGATAGAAATTCCACAATAATATACATATCAATATTTCGGTATAATGATATTGAAAGAATAATATTTCTTAAGCTTATAAACAATTTATTTAAATTATTTACACTTTACTTATTAATGCATTTAATCGTCATAAAATGTCAACTCTTAAGATTTCATCATCAATAACCAAAACCCTCAAAAAAAATCTGCATATACCTCATATATGATTCTCCAGCCATAAAATCCTATTTTCTAATTTTCTTATTTCACATAACATATTTAATTCATTTTCTCATAACTAGTCTATTTTCATGAAAAATACCAAATCAGTTCCAAAAATATTTTTTTTTCTGGAATTTAGCAGAATATAGTCCCATATTGAACATATATTTTTCTCAGAATTTTTAAAACTCATTTACTATTTTTCGTATGGCCAAAACCGCCAAATATTTAGATATTTATCATAAATGGTACTTTTATCAAAAAATTCTGAAATTCACACAGTACACTGATATTATATAGATATACTTTCAATAAAAATTTCATCAATTTTGGAGTTAACCACAAGAAGTTATAAGCGGTTACTTTTAAAATAGTCTTTTCTTGTAAAATTCATAACTCTTAATCTATACATCTAAAAATCACTATTTTTGGACACAATTAATAAAACTCATCAAAATATCATTTCAAATTTTTCCAGAATTTTTTAAAGATCGAAAGAAGTACGAACTGAAAAACATAATAACCCTTAAAATCCCTTACTATCCATTACCTCAAAAGTGCAGTATTTCTGACTGGAATGTAAAGTCGAAGGAAACTTGCACTGAATAGCAACTCTAAAAGTATCTAAATACTCATAAAATATGCTTCATAATATAGAGAGAGAAAGCTTATGTTTCTGGTGTGATTTTCAATTCTAACTTAGCCCTATATTTATAAGAAAATATTAGCACGCCGAAGCAGACTTAACCTGCAACGTGATGGATTTACCTGCTACTATTCAAGCCTACCACATTTGAATAAAAATCTCAGCACATTTCTTCATCAACCAAGAGTGAGGCCCACCAATTCTAGAATTTTCTACCAAAATGATAAACTCTGAAAATTCAACAATTTCTGAACCAGTCGTCTCGTAAATTTCATAACAAATCAGACGTTCATTTTTAACGGTTCAAAATTTGTGGACATATAATCAACTTATATATGTATAACATATCCAAATATTACCACGATCCAATGGTCGGATTAAAAATTATAACCCCCGCAAAATATCTCAAAAATCCTAATTTTTAATATCTCCATTCCGACAAAAATACTGATAAAAACTTCAACATTAACTCCTTCATTTTTAACCACAAAAATATATCCCTCATTTATATTCACATAAAATAAATATTTTCTTATCATATGAGTCAATAATTAATTATTCACAAATAATATTACAGAATCACATTTATGACAACCAGGCCGTTCCCAGGAAAGAGGAGGCTTTCCAATAAGGATTTCTCCTTACTGGCGCGCAATTAGATAACCAAACCTCTCCTTAGACAGAACTTTCTAGACATTACCAATAATGTTATCTAATAATATTATTCAAATAATATGAATTATTGATCTGATAATGGAAAATACTGTGCAGTGACAATTATTGAACAACAATAATATAAAATTTCAACGTAGCAATTATTGAATCAATAAAATAAAATATTAAACAGTAATTACTGTAACAATTATTGAGTAGTGCCTTCTTACGTAAGAATCAATAATTTCAAAATTACTGTGCAATACCGTGTGCTACTGTGCAATAACGCGTATTACTGTATTTTAACCACCGGGTATTCCAACAGTGTTAACGGTAACAACTATGCCGTTATTTGTAAAAACTCAAATTTGTCGTTTTCTTCATCCGACAGTTATTCTGTTATGGGGCCCACAAATGGCTGCGCCGTCGTACGAATATTCCCCGATAGAAATAATATTTCACGACCAAACGAATATTTCCCGACAACAATGAATATTTTATAACCACTTGTGTATTTTTAAAAAAATTCATATATCACCCTTAACTTTAACATTTATCAATTTAACCATTTACTGAATAGTAATTATAAGAAAAATTGAATACTTTTATTTCATAAAATTCGGGGTCTTACAATCTCTCCTCCTTATGAATTTCATCCTCGAAATTGACGTACCTGGTAATTCAAAGAGTTGAGAATACCTCGCTTTCATTTCAGATTCCATCTTCCCTGCCATCATGATTTCTCCATTGCTCATCTCCTGTATTTCAGATATCATTCTAGAATACAGCTTCAAAACAAGGGTTAATTGAACAAATTAACATATCACATAATATCCCGATATTATGACTGACCAACAAATAAGCTTAGGTAGGACACACTAGTGAATGATTTACTCATCTCTCCCCTCCTAGTTATATTCCCCGATCTCCGCCAGAGACCATATCCCTAAGCTCTGATACCAAAATGTAACAATTGTCCCATCAGTGGACAGCACCTCACATTGGTACCTATCAGTTTGTCACCGCAGAACGGCGTCCCCTACGGAGAGTCTGGCTTCGGTGCATCCCCCATCAACAGGAAGTCACCAGCGAGAGGCTCGGGGCTCTTTACTTATAGCTCTGATACCAAAATGTAACGCCCCCAAAATAGGTCCATTCCATCCAACCTATTCTGAGTCGCCAAATACATGGTACAGAAAATAACTACAACTTTATTACAATAATTGTCGTGCAAAATACAACAACACATATGCTGTGAGTTTGGATACAAATATATACTAAATGTGACTCATGTCCCAACCGTGGACAACACCTCACAATGACACCTTACATAAAGGTATAGTCAAAAACTGTTTTAGAAATGAGAATTTTTGGAAAGTGCTCATGGAAACCTTTGTACATGGGAGGCCATGCTTCTAGGTTGTGATAGATATCATATGGCCATATAATTATCCTTGGTTGACCCAATATACCCCAAAGAAAAACGAGAAGACTACTATCATATTCTTCCCAATGGTGAGTCTTCTCTTGACTTATCATTATCTCCACTGTCTCTAATTGAGAATTATACTTCAAACAAACACCAAGATTATATAGGTAGTGCTCGTAAATATACTCAGCAAGTGGATGAGCACAATCCCGTCTTATGATGACACGAGATTGTATGTCATTAGACATCTTGTATGATAGTGGCAAAACACCCTTCCAACGTTGGGTTCGCTTCACCCAAGATGATTCACCAAATATAACTCCTAAATGATGACCACCGTTTTATTCCCCTGTTACCCCCGCTCGACCCAGTTACACTCTTATTACCTGAAAGGAATTGTGAACAGAAGGGTGAGCACAACTAGCCCAGTAAAGAATATCATGACTAATGATAAATAAATTATCAATAGTCTTCATCAGTAATAAATCAGAGATTTAGAACATATGGTAGATGATAAAAAATTCCAACCATAGTTGCAGCGGAACGTGCAATCCATTAGAAGAGTCAAATAGACCATAAAGTCTATTATCTTCTCCATGTTAAAAATCCATCAACAATGTTTTATCCCTGTAACATCACTCAACAGTTCCTTTCCACAATCATATGAATAACTCATAATCATAGTTGTAGTTCTACATTCCTCTTCTCATCCAGGACGAAGAATATTTTCATCACCTGTCTTTACCTGAAACATCAAAGATCATGGTTATACCAAATCACAGTTCCTGTTCATAATCATACTAATAAATCCATCTTTGCACTACGGCCAAAGATATTCAACAACAGTTCATCTTTGCACTACAGGCCAAAGATATTCATCAACAGACCATCTTTGTACTACAGGCCAAAGATATTCAACAACAGTTCATCTTTGCACTACAGGCCAAAGATATTCATCAATAATTCATCTTTGCACTACGGCCAAAGATATTCATCAACAATTCATCTTTGCACTACAAGCCAAAGATATTCCTCAACAGTTCATATTTGTACTACGGGCCAAATATATTCATCAACAGTTCATATTTGCACTACAGGCCAAATATATTAATATCTCAAAGAAATATATAATCATTTCAGAATTTATATAAACAATAATTATAACCATATTGATCATTTCACCTTTGCACTTAAGCTAAAGATATTCAATTATAAATTCAATGGTCATGATCATACCAGTCAACAATTCAACTTTGCACTACTGGCCAAAGAGAACCCATAGTCATGATCATACCAATAATTTACCCATCTTTACACTCAAGCGAAAGAGAATTTCAATATCAAGGTTATAAAAATGTTATATATGATAATAAAAATAATATGATCAAAACATGGATTTAATTTCAAGAGCAATATTCATAAATCAACTATAATTTGGTTAGAAAAAGAAACCAATTTTGTCGTAAATAGTAACTCGTGAATAGTAACTCATGAATAGTAACTCATGAATAGTAACCCTGATATGAAAAAGATAGAAATTCTACAATAATATACATACTAATATTTCGGTATAATGATATTGAAAGAATAATATTTTTTAAGCTTATAAACAATTTATTTAAAATATTTACACTTTACTAATTAATGCATTTAATCGTCATAAAATACCAACTCTTAAGATTTTATCATCAATAACCAAAATCCTCATCAAAAATCTGCATATACCTCATATATAGGATTCTCAAGCCATAAAAATCAGGATTTTTGAGATATTTTGCGGGGGTTATAATTTTTAATCCGACCGTTGGATCATGGTAATTTTTGGATATGTTATACATATATAAGTTGAGTATATGCCCACAAATTTTGAACCGTTAAAAATGAACGTATGATTTATTATGAATTTTACGAGATGACTGGTTCAGAAATTGTTGAATTTTCGGAGTTTATCGTTTTGGTGGAAAATTCTAGAATTGGTGGGCCCCACTTGTGGTTGGTGAAGAAATGTGCTGAATTATATTTCAAATGTGGTGGGTGGGAATAGTAGCAGGTAAAGCCATCAGGTTGCAGGTCAAACCTACCAAAATTTTCCTATAAATAGAGGGCTAAGTTAGAATTGAAAATCACACCAGAAACATAAGTTTTCTCTCTTTCTCTCTCTAGATTATTGAGTGTATTTTGTGAGTATTTAGATACTCTGTGAGTTTTTATTCATCAGTGCAAATTTCCTTCAGCCTTATACCGATCAGAAGTACTGCTCTTTTGAGGTAAGCGATAGTAAGGGATAGTAAGGGATTTTAAGAGTTGTTATGTTTTTCAGTTTCGTAATTTTTCTGAACTTCAAAAATTCTGGAAAAATTTGAAATGATATTTTGATGAGTTTTATTGATTGTGTCCAAAAATGGTGATTTTTGGATGTATAGATTGAGAGTTATGAATTTTATGAGAAAAGACTATTTTAAAAGTAACTGCTTATAATTCCTTGTGGTTAACTCCAAAATTGATGAAATTTTTATTGGGAGTACATGTATATGATAGAAGTATACTCTGTAAATTTCAGAATTTTTAGATAAAAATATAATTTTTGATAAATGTCTAAATATTCGGCTATTTTGGCCATATGAAAAATAGTAAATGACTTTTAAAAATTCTGAGAAAAATATATGTTCACTATGAGACTATATTATGCTAAATTTCAGAAAAGAAATATTTTTGGAACGGATTTGGTATTTTTCATGAAAATAGTCTAGTTATGAGAAAATGAATTAAATATGTTATGTGAAGTAAGAAAATTGAAAAATAGGATTTTATGGCTTGAGAATCCTATATATGAGGTATATGCAGATTTTTGATGAGAGTTTTGGTTATTGATGATGAAATCTTAAGAGTTGGCATTTTATGATGATTAAATGCATTAATTAGTAAAGTGTAAACAATTTAAATAAATTGTTTATAAGCTTAAGAAATGTTATTCTTTCAATATCATTATACCGAAGTATTGGTATGAATTTTATTGTGGAATTTCTACCTTTTTGAGTCGGTGTTACTATTCACGAGTTACTATTCACGAGTTACTATTCATGAGTTACTATTCACGAGTTACTATTCACGACAAAATTGGTTTCTTTTACTAACCAAATTATAGTTGATTTATGAATATTACTCTTGAGATTAAATCTATATGTTGATTATATTGATTTTATTATCATATATAACATTTTTATAACCCTGATGTTGAATTTCTCTTTCACTGGAGTGTAAAGATGGGTAGATTATTGGTATGATCATGACTAGGGTTCTCTTTGGCCTGTAGTGCAAAGTTGAATTGTGACTGGTATGATCATGACCATTGAATTTACAATTGAATATCTTTAGCTTAAGTGTAAAGATGAATTGATTAACATGGTTATAATTATGGTGTATATAAATTTTGAAATGATTATATATTTCTTTGAGATATGAATATATTTGGCCTGTAGTGCAAATATAAATTGTTGAGGAATATCTTTGGCCTGTAGTGCAAAGATAAATTGTAGATGAATATCTTTGGCCAGTAATGCAAAGATGAACTGTGGATGAATATCTTTGGCCTATAGTGCAAAGATGACTTGTTGATGAATATCTTTGGCCCGTAGTGCAAAGATGAAGTTATTAGTATGATTATGAACATGAACTGTGATTTGGTATAACCATGATGTGTTGATGTTTCAGGTGATGAAAATTATCTTTGTCCTAGATGAGAAGAGGAATTTAGAACTACAGTTGTGATTATGAGTTATTCATATGATTGTGGACCAGAATTGTTGATTGATGTTACAGGGATAAAACATTGTTGGTGGATTTTTAACATGGAGAAAATAATAGACTTTATAGTCTATTTGGCTCTTCTAATGGATTGCTCGTTCCGCTGCAACTATGGTTGAAATTTTTATCATTTACCATATGTTCTAAATTTCTGATTTATTATTGATGAAGGATATTGATAATTTAATTATCTTTAGTCATGATATTCTTTACTGAGCTAGTTGTGCTCACCCTTTTGCTTCACAATTCCTTTCAGGTAATAAGAGTGTAGCTGGGTCGAGCGAGGGTAACGGGGAAATAGAACGGTGGTCTCTAGCTGTGGATGTTCTCCCGAAGCAGTATAGAAAAGTTCATTTAGTAGTTATATTTGGTGAATCCAATAGGGTGAGGCGAACCTAACGTTGGAAGGGTGTTTTGCCACTGTCATACAAGATGTCTAATGACATACAACCTCGTGTCATCATAAGACAAGGTTGTGCTCATCCACTTGCTGAGTATATCTATGGGCACTACCTATATATTCTTGGTGTTTGTTTGAAGTATAATTCTCAATTAGAGACAGTGGAGATAATGATAAGTCAAGAGAAGACTCACCATTGGGAAGAATATGATAGTAATCTTCTCGTTTTTCTTTGGGGTCTATTGGGTAAACCAAGGATAATTCTGTGGCCATATGATATCTATCACAACCTAGAAGCATGGCCTCCCATGTACGAAGGTTTCCTTAAGCACTTCCCAAAGATTCTAATTTCCAAAACAGTTTTTGACTATACCTTTATGTAAGGTGTCATTGTGAGGTGATGTCCACGGTTGGAACATGAGTCACATTTGGTATATATTTGTATCCAAACTCACAGCATATGTGTTGTTGTATTTTGCACGACAATTGTTGTAATAAAGTTGTAGTTATTTTCTGTACCATGTATTTGGCGACTCAAAATGGGTTGGATGGAATGGACCTATTTTGGGGTTGTCACAGGTGGTATCAGAGCTTAGGGATATGATCTTTGGCGGAGATCGGGGAATATAACTAGGAGGGGAGAGATGAGTAAATCCTTCGCTAGTGTGTCCTACCTAAGCTTATTTGTTGGTCAGTCATAATATCGAGATATTATGTGATATGTTAATTTGTTAAATTAACCCTTGTTTTGAAGCTGTATTCTAGAAAGATATCTGAAATACAGGAGATGAGCAATGGAGAAATCATGATGATAAGGAAGATGGAATCTGAAATGAAAGCAAGGTATTCTCAACTCTTTGAAATACCAGGTACGTAAATTTCGGGGACGAAATTTCATAAGGAGGGGAGATTGTAAGACCCCGAATTTTATGAAATAAAAGTATTCAATTTTTCTATTCAGTAAATGGTTAAATTGATAAAATTTTAAAGTTATGGGTGAAATATGAATTTTTTTTAAGCAAGTGGTTATAAAATAATCATTGTTGTCGGGAAATATTCGTTTGGTCGTGGAATATTCTTTCTGTTGGGGAATATTCGTACGACGGTGCAGCCATTTGTGGGCCCCATAACAGAATAACTGTCGGGTGAAGAAAATGACAAATTTGAGTTTTTACAAATAACGGCGTAGTTGTTACCGTTAACACTGTTGGAATACCTGGTGGTTAAAATACAGTAATACGCGTTATTGCACAGTAGCACACGGTATTGCACAGTATTTTTGAAATTATTGATTCTTACGTAAGAAGGCACTACTCAATAATTGTTACAGTAATTACTGTTCAATATTTTATTTTATTGATTCAATAATTGTTGCGTTGATATTTTATATTATTGTTGTTTCAATAATTGTTGCTGCACAGTATTTTTCTTTATCAGATCAATAATTCATATTATTTGAATAGTATTATTAGATAGCATTATTGGCAATGTCTAGAAAGTTCTGTCTAAGGAGAGGTTTGGTCATCTAATTGCGCGCCAGTAAGGAGAAATTCTTATTGGAAAGCCCCCTCTTTCCTGGGAACGGCCTGGTTGTCATAAATGTGATTCTGTAATATTATTTGTGAATAATTAATTATTGATTCATATGATAAGGAAATATTTATTTTATGTGGATATAAATGAGAGATATATTTTTGTGGTTAAAAATGAAGGAGTTAATGTTGAGATTTTTATCCGTATTTTTGTCGGAATGGAGGTATTAAAAATCAGGATTTTTGAGATATTTTGCGGGGTTATAATTTTTAATCCGACCGTTGGATCGTGGTAATTTTTGGATATGTTATACATATATAAGTTGAGTATATGCCCACAAATTTTGAACCGTTAAAAATGAACGTATGATTTATTATGAATTTTACGAGATGACTGGTTCAGAAATTGTTGAATTTTCGGAGTTTATCATTTTGGTGGAAAATTCTAGAATTGGTGGGCCCCACTTGTGGTTGGTGAAGAAATGTGCTGAATTATATTTCAAATGTGGTGGGTGGGAATAGTAGCAGGTAAAGCCATCAGGTTGCAGGTCAAACCTACCAAAATTTTCCTATAAATAGAGGGCTAAGTTAGAATTGAAAATCACACCAGAAACATAAGCTTTCTCTCTTTCTCTCTCTAGATTATTGAGTGTATTTTGTGAGTATTTAGATACTTGTGAGTTTCTATTCATCAGTGCAAGTTTCCTTCAGCCTTATACCGATCAGAAGTACTGCTCTTTTGAGGTAAGGGATAGTAAGGGATAGTAAGGGATTTTAAGAGTTGTTATGTTTTTCAGTTTCGTAATTTTTCTGAACTTCAAAAATTCTGGAAAAATTTGAAATGATATTTTGATGAGTTTTATTGATTGTGTCCAAAAATGGTGATTTTTGGATGTATAGATTGAGAGTTATGAATTTTATGAGAAAAGACTATTTTAAAAGTAACTGCTTATAATTCCTTGTGGTTAACTCCAAAATTGATGAAATTTTTATTGGGAGTACATGTATATGATAGAAGTATACTCTGTAAATTTCAGAATTTTTAGACAAAAGTATAATTTTTGATAAATGTCTAAATATTCGGCTATTTTGGCCATATGAAAAATAGTAAATGACTTTTAAAAATTCTGAGAAAAATATATGTTCACTATGGGACTATATTATGCTAAATTTCAGAAAAAAAAATATTTTTGGAACGGATTTGGTATTTTTCATGAAAATAGTCTAGTTATGAGAAATGAATTAAATATGTTATGTGAAGTAAGAAAATTGGAAAATAGGATTTTATGGCTTGAGAATCCTATATATGAGTATATGCAGATTTTTGATGAGGGTTTTGGTTATTGATGATGAAATCTTAAGAGTTGACATTTTATGATGATTAAATGCATTAATTAGTAAAGTGTAAACAATTTAAATAAATTGTTTATAAGCTTAAGAAATGTTATTCTTTCAATATCATTATACCGAAATATTGGTATGAATTTTATTGTGAAATTTCTACCTTTTTGAGTCGGTGTTACTATTCACGAGTTACTATTCACGAGTTACTATTCATGAGTTACTATTCACGAGTTACTATTCACGACAAAATTGGTTTCTTTTACTAACCAAATTATAGTTGATTTATGAATATTACTCTTGAGATTAAATCTATATGTTGATTATATTGATTTTATTATCATATATAACATTTTTATAACCCTGATGTTGAATTTCTCTTTCACTGGAGTGTAAAGATGGGTAGATTATTGGTATGATCATGACTAGGGTTCTCTTTGGCCTGTAGTGCAAAGTTGAATTGTGACTGGTATGATCATGACCATTGAATTTATAATTGAATATCTTTAGCTTAAGTGTAAAGATGAATTGATTAACATGGTTATAATTATGGTTTATATAAATTTTGAAATGATTATATATTTCTTTGAGATATGAATATATTTGGCCTGTAGTGCAAATATGAATTGTTGAGGAATATCTTTGGCCTGTAGTGCAAAGATGAATTGTTGATGAATATCTTTGGCCAGTAATGCAAAGATGAACTGTTGATGAATATCTTTGGCCTATAGTGCAAAGATGACTTGTTGATGAATATCTTTGGCCCGTAGTGCAAAGATGAAGTTATTAGTATGATTATGAACAGGAACTGTGATTTGGTATAACCATGATGTTTGATGTTTCAGGTGATGAAAATTATCTTCGTCCTAGATGAGAAGAGGAATTTAGAACTACAGTTATGATTATGAGTTATTCATATGATTGTGGACCAGAATTGTTGATTGATGTTACAGGGATAAAACATTGTTGGTGGATTTTTAACATGGAAAAAATAATAGACTTTATAGTCTATTTGACTCTTCTAATGGATTGCTCGTTCCGCTGCAACTATGGTTGAAATTTTTATCATTTACCATATGTTCTAAATCTCTGATTTATTATTGATGAAGGCTATTGATAATTTAATTATCTTTAGTCATGATATTCTTTACTGAGCTAGTTGTGCTCACCCTTTTGCTTCACAATTCCTTTCAGGTAATAAGAGTGTAGCTGGGTCGAGCGAGGGTAACGGGGAAATAGAACGGTGGTCTCTAGCTGTGGATGTTCTCCCGAAGCAGTATAGAAAAGTTCATTTAGTAGTTATATTTGGTGAATCCAATAGGGTGAGGCGAACCCAACGTTGGAAGGGTGTTTTGCCACTATCATACAAGATGTCTAATGACATACAACCTCGTGTCATCATAAGACAAGGTTGTGCTCATCCACTTGCTGAGTATATCTATGGGCACTACCTATATAATCTTGGTGTTTGTTTGAAGTATAATTCTCAATTAGAGACAGTGGAGATAATGATAAGTCAAGAGAAGACTCACCATTGGGAAGAATATGATAGTAATCTTCTCGTTTTTCTTTGGGGTCTATTGGGTCAACCAAGGATAATTCTGTGGCCATATGATATCTATCATAACCTAGAAGCATGGCCTCCCATGTACGAAGGTTTCCTTGAGCACTTCCCAAAGATTCTAATTTCTAAAACAGTTTTTGACTATACCTTTATGTAAGGTGTCATTGTGAGGTGATGTCCACGGTTGGAACATGAGTCACATTTGGTATATATTTGTATCCAAACTCACAGCATATGTGTTGTTGTATTTTGCACGACAATTGTTGTAATAAAGTTGTAGTTATTTTCTGTACCATGTATTTGGCGACTCAAAATGGGTTGGATGGAATGGACCTATTTTGGGGTTGTCACAGGTGGTATCAGAGCTTAGGGATATGATCTTTGGCGGAGATCGGGGAATATAACTAGGAGGGGAGAGATGAGTAAATCCTTCGCTAGTGTGTCTTACCTAAGCTTATTTGTTGGTCAGTCATAATATCGAGATATTATGTGATATGTTAATTTGTTAAATTAACCCTTGTTTTGAAGCTGTATTCTAGAATGATATCTGAAATACAGGAGATGAGCAATGGAGAAATCATGATGATAAGGAAGATGGAATCTGAAATGAAAGCAAGGTATTCTCAACTCTTTGAAATACCAGGTACGTAAATTTCGGGGACGAAATTTCATAAGGAGGGGAGATTGTAAGACCCCGAATTTTATGAAATAAAAGTATTTAATTTTTCTATTCAGTAAATGGTTAAATTGATAAAATTTTAAAGTTATGGGTGAAATATGAATTTTTTTTTAAGCAAGTGGTTATAAAATAATCATTGTTGTCGGGGAATATTCGTTTGGTCGTGGAATATTCTTTCTGTCGGGGAATATTCGTACGACGGCGCAGCCATTTGTGGGCCCCATAACAGAATAACTGTCGGGTGAAGAAAATGACAAATTTGAGTTTTTACAAATAACGGCGTAGTTGTTACCGTTAACACTGTTGGAATACCCGGTGGTTAAAATACAGTAATACGCGTTATTGCACAGTAGCACACGGTATTGCACAGTATTTTTGAAATTATTGATTCTTACGTAAGAAGGCACTACTCAATAATTGTTACAGTAGTTACTGTTCAATATTTTATTTTATTGATTCAATAATTGTTGCGTTGATATTTTATATTATTGTTGTTTCAATAATTGTTGCTGCACAGTATTTTCCTTTATCAGATCAATAATTCATATTATTTGAATAGTATTATTAGATAGCATTATTGGCAATGTCTAGAAAGTTCTGTCTAAGGAGAGGTTTGGTCATCTAATTGCGCGCTAGTAAGGAGAAATTCTTATTGGAAAGCCCCCTCTTTCCTGGGAACGGCCTGGTTGTCATAAATGTGATTCTGTAATATTATTTGTGAATAATTAATTATTGATTCATATGATAAGGAAATATTTATTTTATGTGGATATAAATGAGGGATATATTTTTGTGGTTAAAAATGAAGGAGTTAATGTTGAGGTTTTTATCCGTATTTTTGTCGGAATGGAGGTATTAAAAATCAGGATTTTTGAGATATTTTGCGGGGGTTATAATTTTTAATCCGACCGTTGGATCGTGGTAATTTTTGGATATGTTATACATATATAAGTTGAGTATATGCCCACAAATTTTGAACCGTTAAAAATGAACGTATGATTTATTATGAATTTTACGAGATGACTGGTTCAGAAATTGTTGAATTTTCGGAGTTTATCATTTTGGTGGAAAATTCTAGAATTGGTGGGCCCCACTTGTGGTTGGTGAAGAAATGTGCTGAATTATATTTCAAATGTGGTGGGTGGGAATAGTAGCAGGTAAAGCCATCAGGTTGCAGGTCAAACCTACCAAAATTTTCCTATAAATAGAGGGCTAAGTTAGAATTGAAAATCACACCAGAAACATAAGTTTTCTCTCTTTCTCTCTCTAGATTATTGAGTGTATTTTGTGAGTATTTAGATACTCTGTGAGTTTCTATTCATCAGTGCAAGTTTCCTTCAGCCTTATACCGATCAGAAGTACTGCTCTTTTGAGGTAAGGAATAGTAAGGGATAGTAAGGGATTTTAAGGGTTGTTATGTTTTTCAGTTTCGTAATTTTTCTGGCCTTTAGAAAATTCTGGAAAAATTTGAAATAATATTTTGATGAGTTTTATTTATTGTGTCCAAAAATGGTGATTTTTGGATGTATAGATTGAGAGTTATGAATTTTATGAGAAAAGACTATTTTAAAAGTAACTGCTTATAATTCCTTGTGGTTAACTCCAAAATTGATGAAATTTTTATTGGGAGTACATGTATATGATAGAAGTATACTCTGTAAATTTCAGAATTTTTAGACAAAAGTATAATTTTTGATAAATGTCTAAATATTCGGCTATTTTGGCCATATGAAAAATAGTAAATGACTTTTAAAAATTCTGAGAAAAATATATGTTCACTATGGGACTATATTATGCTAAATTTCAGAAAAAAAATATTTTTGGAACTGATTTGGTATTTTTCATGAAAATAGTCTAGTTATGAGAAAATGAATTAAATATGTTATGTGAAGTAAGAAAATTGGAAAATAGGATTTTATGGCTTGAGAATCCTATATATGAGGTATATGCAGATTTTTGATGAGGGTTTTGGTTATTGATGATGAAATCTTAAGAGTTGGCATTTTATGATGATTAAATGCATTAATTAGTAAAGTGTAAACAATTTAAATAAATTGTTTATAAGCTTAAGAAATGTTATTTTTTCAATATCATTATACCGAAGTATTGGTATGAATTTTATTGTGAAATTTCTACCTTTTTGAGTCGGTGTTACTATTCACGAGTTACTATTCACGAGTTACTATTCATGAGTTACTATTCACGAGTTACTATTCACGACAAAATTGGTTTCTTTTACTAACCAAATTATAGTTGATTTATGAATATTACTCTTGAGATTAAATCTATATGTTGATTATATTGATTTTATTATCATATATAACATTTTTATAACCCTGATGTTGAATTTCTCTTTCACTGGAGTGTAAAGATGGATAGATTATTGGTATGATCATGACTAGGGTTCTCTTTGGCCTGTAGTACAAAGTTGAATTGTGACTGGTATGATCATGACCATTGAATTTACAATTAAATATCTTTAGCTTAAGTGTAAAGATGAATTGATTAACATGGTTATAATTATGGTGTATATAAATTCTGAAATGATTATATATTTCTTTGAGATATGAATATATTTGGCCTGTAGTGCAAATATGAATTGTTGAGGAATATCTTTGGCCTGTAGTGCAAAGATGAATTGTAGATGAATATCCTTGGCCAGTAATGCAAAGATGAACTGTGGATGAATATCTTTGGCCTGTAGTGCAAAGATGACTTGTTGATGAATATCTTTGGCCCGTAGTGCAAAGATGAAGTTATTAGTATGATTATGAACAGGAACTGTGATTTGGTATAACCATGATGTTTGATGTTTCAGGTGATGAAAATTATCTTCGTCCTAGATGAGAAGAGGAATTTAGAACTACAGTTGTGATTATGAGTTATTCATATGATTGTGGACCAGAATTGTTGATTGATGTTACAGGGATAAAACATTGTTGGTGGATTTTTAACATGGAGAAAATAATAGACTTTATAGTCTATTTGGCTCTTCTAATGGATTGCTCGTTCCGCTGCAACTATGGTTGAAATTTTTATCATTTACCATATGTTCTAAATCTCTGATTTATTATTGATGAAGGCTATTGATAATTTAATTATCTTTAGTCATGATATTCTTTACTGAGCTAGTTGTGCTCACCCTTTTGCTTCACAATTCCTTTCAGGTAATAAGAGTGTAGCTGGGTCGAGCGAGGGTAACGGGAAAATAGAACGGTGGTCTCTAGCTGTGGATGTTCTCCCGAAGCAGTATAGAAAAGTTCATTTAGTAGTTATATTTGGTGAATCCAATAGGGTGAGGCGAACCTAACGTTGGAAGGGTGTTTTGCCACTGTCATACAAGATGTCTAATGACATACAACCTCGTGTCATCATAAGACAGGGTTGTGCTCATCCACTTGCTGAGTATATCTATGGGCACTACCTATATATTCTTGGTATTTGTTTGAAGTATAATTCTCAATTAGAGACAGTGGAGAAAATGATAAGTCAAGAGAAGACTCACCATTGGGAAGAATATGATAGTAATCTTCTCGTTTTTCTTTGGGGTCTATTGGGTAAACCAAGGATAATTCTGTGGCCATATGATATCTATCACAACCTAGAAGCATGGCCTCCCATGTACGAAGGTTTCCTTAAGCACTTTCCAAAGATTCTAATTTCCAAAACAGTTTTTGACTATACCTTTATGTAAGGTGTCATTGTGAGGTGATGTCTACGGTTGGAACATGAGTCACATTTGGTATATATTTGTATCCAAACTCACAGCATATGTGTTGTTGTATTTTGCACGACAATTGTTGTAATAAAGTTGTAGTTATTTTATGTACCATGTATTTGGCGACTCAAAATGTGTTGGATGGAATGGACCTATTTTGGGGTTGTCACAATTTCTCCTTATTGGCGCGCAATTAGATGACCAAACCTCTCCTTAGACAGAATTTTCTAGACATTACCAATAATGTTATCTAATAATATTATTCAAATAATATGAATTATTGATCTGATAATGGAAAATACTGTGCAGTGACAATTATTGAACAACAATAATATAAAATTTCAACGTAGCAATTATTGAATCAATAAAATAAAATATTAAACAGTAATTACTGTAACAATTATTGAGTAGTGTCTTCTTACGTAAGAATCAATAATTTCAAAATTACTGTGCAATACCGTGTGCTACTGTGCAATAACGCGTATTACTGTATTTTAACCACCGGGTATTCCAACAGTGTTAACGGTAACAACTACGCCGTTATTTGTAAAAACTCAAATTTGTCATTTTCTTCATCCGACAGTTATTCTGTTATGGGGCCCACAAATGACTGCGCCGTCGTACGAATATTCCCCGATAGAAAGAATATTCCACGACCAAACGAATATTCCCCGACAACAATGAATATTTTATAACCACTTGTGTATTTTAAAAAAAAATTCATATATCACCCTTAACTTTAACATTTATCAATTTAACCATTTACTGAATAGTAATTATAAGAAAAATTGAATACTTTTATTTCATAAAATTCGGGGTCTTACAATTATCCTAATTTCTAGAACGATTAATAAACACATAGCATATAATAGTATTAATAAAAATATATTTTATTAATAACTAATTATTTAAACTTAAATTCTGGACAATCCGATTCTCCGGGTTGTTACACTTCTCCCCTTATAAAAATTCCGTCCTCGAAATTTCTTATAACCACACTCATACCCGAGTCCTCACATTCTCCCCTTCTTCACAGAATTTCGTCATCGAAATTTTTAGCTTACTCTCATTCTCAACTTCTCTTCAAAGAAGTTCTAATCTATCCAACATTCCCTAACCTTCATAACTTATCAAGAATTATGAAGTAGAATGAATAACGAGGAACATAAGAATTCCTTTAAAATATTTCATACTTTTGCTGAGGGTCAAATCGACCATGAACTTTTACTAGGTTTAACAACAATTCACCGCAAACCCTTCTATCACGGTCAGTTTACAATCACCAAGAATGTGACGCCTCCAAAATAGGTATACATCACCCATTTTGAGTCGCCAAAAATATGGTACAGAAATAACTACAACTTTATTAATACCATTGTCGTGCAAAATACGACAATACATAAACTGTGAGTTAAAATATAAATATTATCTTCTAGAAAATATCCACACTCAAATAAGTCCTCATTACAATTATTGATACACTATTTTACAAAATAGTGAGGACTATAATAACAACTGCCTTGGAACATCACTCCACACCCCGACTATTTTTCGCTATATTCTCGCTTCCTGAGAAGAAAAATGGAACAAAAAGGAAAAGAGTGAGCTCAACTAGCCCAGTAAAGAATATTATGACTAAGATAATTTAGAATAAATTATCGTTAGTCTTCAACAGGGAAAAAATCTAATAGAATATAATAGACAACAAATTTTAGATCAACAACTGCAGCGGAAACAACAATCCATTAGAAGAGTTAAGTAGAGAATGAATTCTACTATCTTTTAAGATTTAAAAGTCCATCATCAATATTTTATCCCTGTAACAGCAATCAATATACATCTTGAATCAAATATTCATCTTTGCACTACAGGCCAAAGATATTCATTTGAATCACCAGTTGGTTATGTTCATCTAAATACCTGTTCATCTTTGGCCATTGCACTACGGGCCAAAGATATTCTTCAGTTAATCATTCATCTTTGTACTACAGACCAAAGATATTCAATAATATCATCATTTAGGACTGAGGATGATAAAAAATATTTTAAAAAAAATGAATCTAGTGAGACAAAAGAACAAATATTAAGGATTCGTACTTTGGTTTATCTGTAAAACCCCAGTTTTTATGAATAAATATTTAATTTTTCTCGAAATAATTTTTTTTATATTATTGTGTGGATTTGATATAATAGTTATGGGTAGTATTTATAAATTTTGTAAAGTATGCAAGTTGTCATATTATATTCGATTGGTCGGAGAATATTCTTTTTATCGGGGAATATCCGTACGACGGTACAATTATTGGTGGACCCCACAATGGAATTATTGTCGGATTGAGAAACCGACAAAAATACTTTATGAAAATAACGGCGGAAGTTTTACTGTTGATACTGTTGAACTACTCGGTAGTAAAAGTACAGTAATACGTGTGGTTGCATAGTAGCACACGGTATTAATTATTAATACTTATGTGAGAAGTCACTCAGTTTGATTCCATTATTGTCAGTTAATAATATGAATTATTTAGCGATAATGACGTTTTATTTTATTCGTATTATTAACGTAATAAAACAGAAACATCTTTTTATATAAAACATAATACTTTATTAAAGTTATTCTATAAATAGAATATATTATATTTTATTTAAAAGATTTTTCTTTAAATATGGACCGTCAGATTAAAGTAATCAATCTGGACCGTTCATGGATTAGTTACTATGCATTCTATTTTCCTATAAATAGAAGCTCATTCCTTCATTATTTTCTTACGAATTCACTGAACTCTAGAGAGAGAAGCTATAAAGAAAGACTATATATAGATAGAAGAAAAGTTTTCTGCTACTTCACTACTCTTATATCCAGTTCTTTTACGGTAAGGGGTGTTATTCTTTCTTATTCATGAAGAGAACTGTTGTTATTCCATTTCTTATTATTCTGTTGGAATAACCTGTATACGCGGTCTACCCTATACTTGGTGACATTCTTCTATTATTCTGTTGGAACATCCTGTCTGTGTGTTTTACACCGGACCTGGTTCCGTTTTTATTATTATTCTGTTGGAACATCCTGTCTGTGTATTTTACACCGGACCTGGTTCCGTTTTTACTATTATTCTGTTGGAACATCCTGTCTCTGTGTTTTACACCGGACCTGGTTCCGTTTTTATTATTATTCTGTTGGAACATCCTGTCTGTGTGTTTTACACCGGACCTGGTTCCGTTTTTATTATTATTCTGTTGGAACATCCTGTCTGTGTGTTTTACACCGGACCTGGTTTCGTTTTTATTATTATTCTGTCGGAATATCCTGTCTGTGCGTTTACGCCGGACCTGGTTCCATTATTTATTATTCTGTTGGAATAACCTGTCTGTGCGGTCTATCGCATACATGGTGATTTCTTTTGTTATTCCATTCTTTATTATACTCAGTTGGTTAAGTTTTGACTTCTATACTCCATGAAATTTGTGAAATATCCTTGACATTTACGCTTCATCTAGTATCTATTCATGAAAATATTCTCCTGATCATTCTTGAATTTTACTCCACAAAGCAGTATCATGTTGACAATTTGGACGTTGTTAATTATTGGATAAATTAATTCTTGAACTTGTTTTATTGAATTCTTATATCATTGTCATCATCCTCATGTTTATATTCTGTTGAAAGTCATCTGTGGCTTGTAGTGCATAGATGGACTTGGTATGATTATGACCAGGGATTATTCGGTATAATCATGACCGTAATGTTACAAATGATGTGATAAAAGTCCTCATTGGCCCGTAGTGCATTGATGGACAGTTGTTGGCATGATCATGACCATTGATGAATACACAAATATCCTTGGCCCGTAGTGCATGAAATTTGTGGTCGTGACCCTAACGAATATCCTTGGCCGTAGTGCAGGGATGATGTGAATTATTTATTAAGCTGAGTCTCAGCGATAGCAGTGTTGAAAAACCTTTTAAATCATAAAAGATAGTAGAGTTTATTTTCTACTTGACTCTTTTAATGGATTGCTTGTTCCGCTGCAGTTAAACTTGATGTCTATTATATTTTATCAGTTTAACATTGTTGAAGGCTAATGATAATTTATTCTGCATTATCTTAGTCATAATATTTCTTACTGGGCTAGTTGAGCTCGCCCTTTCTTTCACTGTTCTCTTCAGGAAATGAGAACGTAACTGGGGCAAGTCGGGGAACGGAGTGATGGTTCGAAAGGTAGTATTAGTTAGTAGTCCTCACTATTCTATTTAATAGTGTGTTAATAAATGTAATGAGGACTCCTTTTGAGTATGAATACTCTCTAGAAGATAATATCAGTATTCAAACTCACAGTTTATGTTTTGTCGTATTGTACACGACAGTTGTATTAGTAAGTTGTATTTGTATTCTGTACTATGTATCTGACGACCCAAGATGGGTGATGTATACCTAATTTTGGGGGCGTCACATTATCCATGTTCAAAAATACCCCATAACATACCACAGTGGAGTAAAATTCAAGAATAAAGATCAAAACATGGATACAATCAAAGATAGTAACAAAAATAGACATCTGGCACAAAGAAGAGAAAATTTTATTTTTCGGTAAATAGTGCCGTATACGTAAATAGTACAGTATACGTGAATAGTTGTAAGACCCCAACTTTTATAAATAAAGATAAATTTTCTATAAATATCATTTTTGAATATTATGGAGTTAATTTGATATAATGTTATAGTTGTGGGTAATATTTATAAATTTTGCAAAGTACGCAAGTTGTTATATAATATTCGATTGGTCGGGGAATATTCGTTTTAACAGGAAATATTCGTACAACGACACAATCATTGATGAACCCCACAACGGAATTATTGTCGGATTGAGAAAACGACAAAAATATTTTATTAAAAATAACGGCGAAAGTTTTACCATTGATACTGTTGAACTACTCGGTAGTAAAAGTACAGTAATACATGTAGTTTCATAGTAGCACACAGTATTGATTATTAATGCTTATGTTAGAAGTCACCCAGTTTGATTCAATTATTGTCAGTTAATAATATGAATTATTTAGCGATAATGACGTTTTGTTTTATTCGTATTATTAACGTAATAAAACAGAAATATCTTTTTATATAAAACAGAATACTTTATTAAAGTTATTCTATAAATAGAATATATTGTATTTTATTTAAAAGATTTTTCTTTAAATATGGACCGTCAGATTAAAGTAATCAATCTGGACCGTTCATGGATTAGTTACTATACATTCTATTTTTCTATAAATAGCAGCTCATTCCTTCATTATTTCTTATGAATTCACTGAACTCTAGAGAGAGAAACTATAGAGAGAAACTATAGAGATAGAGAAGAAGAGTATTCTGCTACTTAACTACTTCCTTATTTCAGCTCTTCTTTAAAACGGTAAGGGGTGTTATTCTTTCTTATTCATGAAGAGAACTTTTGTTATTCCATTTCTTATTATTCTGTTGGAATAACCTGTATACGCGGTCTACCCTATACTTGGTGACATTCTTATATTATTATGTTGGAACATCCTGTCCGTGTATTTTACACCGGACCTGGCCCCGTCTTTATTATTATTCTGTTAGAACATCCTGTCTGTGTGTTTTATACCGGACCTGGTTCCGTCTTTATTATTATTCTGTTGGAATATCCTGTCTGTGAGTTTTACACCGGACCTGGTTCCATTATTTATTATTCAGTGGGAATAACCTGTCTGTGCGGTCTATCGCATACATGGTGATTTCTTTTGTTATTCCATTCTTTATTATACTCAGTTGGTTAAGTTTTGACTTCTATACTCCATGAAATTTATGGAATATCCTTGATAATTGCGTTTCATCCAGTATCTTTTTATGAAAATATTATTCTTAGCATTCTTGAATTTTACTCTACAAAGCAGTATCATGTTGACAATTTGGACGTTAATTCTTGGATAAATTAATTCTTGAACTTATTTTATTGAATTCTTATATCATTGTCATCATCCTCATGTTAATAAAATGTTAAAAGTCATCTGTGGCCTGTAGTGCATAGATGGACTTGGTATGATTATGACTAGGGATTATTCGGTATAATCATGATCGTAATATTACAAATGATGTGGTAAAAGTCTTCATTGGACCGTAGTGCGTTGATGGACAGTTGTTGGCATGATCATGACCATTAATGAATACACGAATATCCTTGGCCGTAGTGCAGGGGTGATTCGATGTTATTTTATTAAGCTGAGTCCCAACGATCACAGTGTTGAAAAACTTTTTAAATCATAAAAGATAGTAGAGTTTATTTTCTACTTGACTCTTTTAATAGATTGCTTGTTCCGCTGCAGTTAAACTTGATGTCTATTATATTTTATCAGTTTAACATTGTTGAAGGCTAATGATAATTTATTCAGCATTATCTTAGTCATAATATTTCTTACTGGGCTAGTTGAGCTCACTCTTTCTTTCACTGTTCTCTTCAGGAAATGAGAACGTAGCTGGGACAAGTCGGAGAACGGAGTGATGGTCCGAATGATAGTATTAGTTAGTAGTCCTCACTATTCTATGTAATAGTGTGTTAATAAATGTAATGAGGACTCCTTTTGAGTATGAATACTCTCTAGAAGATAATATTTGTATTCAAACTCACAGTTTGTGTTTTGTCGTATCGTATACGACAGTTGTATTAGTAAGTTGTATTTGTATTCTGTACTATGTATCTGACGACCCAAGATGGGTGATGTATACCTAATTTTGGGGGTGTCACAATAGTAATCCCGACACAAAAAGACAAGAATTTCACAAGAAAAATCTTACCAATATTCTGGCATAATGATTTTGAAAGAAATAATATCATTTTAAAAAAAATAACATCCCTTACCTCAAAAAGACAGTGCTTCTGACTGGAATACTTGATATAGTGCTGAAGAAAACTTGCACCGTATAACAACACTCAAAGTATCAAAATACTCAAAAAAATACGCTCGATAATATAGAGAGAGAAAACTTCAGTTTCTGGTGTGATTTTCAATTCTAACCTAAGCACCTTATTTATAGAAAAATACTTAGAACACCAAAGTAGAAAATTTAATAAAATAATATTATTTATTAAATTTTTTCCTATGCACACCTTAGACCAACTGAATTCAGCACATTTATATCACATGTGGAGCTCACCCAATTACAAAAAATATTTTTATTAAAAAAAATATTTATAAATTTAAAAATCAATTATTCCGGAACTTCAATAATTCATAATAAATAGTCCTTTTATCAGAAAAAATCAAATCTTATGTCCATTTCATAAAAAATTCAATTCTCTACAACTTTGTAAGTTTAAGTTTTTCCAAATTTCAAACAGAAATTGACCGAAATCTACATACGGACGATTTTACTGGCTATAATCAAATTTCAGTCAAAAATTGGGCCCACCGACATGCTTAACATGTTTTTATCATTTATTACAACAAAAATACTATTTCTCCTCATTTATTCATATATCACATGTTCATCGTAAAAATATCATCATTATTATATTATTATACTATAATAATATATTTAAATGAATTATTTTATCAGAAAAGATAAAATATCAATTTTTTAACAATTGTCACATAAAATTTTTTTTCCATCTATATCCACATAAAATAAATATTTTTCTTATCGTACAAATCAATAATTAATTATTTATAAATAATATTACAGAATCACAATATTGACAACCAGGCCGTTCCTAAGAAAGAGCGGGATTTTTAATAAAGATTTTTCCTTACTGGCGTGCAATTAGGTGACCAAACCTCTCCTTAGACAAAACTTTCTAGACATTACCAATAATGCTATCTAATAATATTAATTATTCAAATAATATGAATTATTGATCTGATAATGAAAAATACTGTGTAGTGACAATTATTGAAACAACAATAATATAAAATATCAACATAGTATTTATTGAATCAATAAAATAAAATATTGAACAGTAATTACTGTAACAATTATTGAGTAGTGCCTTCTTACGTAAGAATCAATAATTAGTGCAATACCGTGTGCTACTGTGCAACACCGCGTATTACTGTGTTTTAACCACCGGGTATTCTAACAGTGTTAACGGTAACAACTACGCCGTTATTTATAAAAACTCACACTTGTCGTTTTCTTCATCCAATCGCTTTTCGTTATGGGGCCCACAAAAGGCTGCGCCCTCGTATGAATATTCCCCGACAGTAAGAATATTCCACGACCAAACGAATATTTCCCGACAATAATGAATATTTTATAACCACTTGCTTATTTAAAATATTTGCACATTTTACCCATAACTTATCACATTAATCAAATCAACCCTTACTATTTTAAAATAATAAATAGAGGACATTCAATTTCATTTATAAAAAGTTGGGGTCTTAAAACCTCCCCTCCTTATGAAATTTCGTCCTCGAAATTGACGTACGTACCTGGTATTTCGAAAAGGTGAGGAGACCTCGCTTTCATTTCCGTTTCCAACTTCCAAGTCATTTCCTCAATAGCATGGTTCCTCCACAAAACCTTAACTTGTGGTATAACCTTGGTGCGTAGGACATGCTCCTTCCTATCTAAGATCTTGACAGGTACCTCCTCGTACGTTAAGTCTTCGGCTATCTCGTCTGGTTCTAACTCAATAATGTGGTTTGGGTCTTTCACATATTTACGAAGCACATATATGTGAAAAATATTATGAACACGAGACATGCTTGGAGGTAACGCGAGTCTATAGGCCACATTTTCTACTCGGTCAAGAATTTGAAATGGACCAATAAATCGTGAATTGAGCTTTTCTCTCTTCCCAAATCTTGTAACTCCCTTCTATGGAGCAACTCGCAACAATACATGATCCCCAATACTAAATTCCACGTCCTTTCGATGAAGATCCGCATAACTCTTTTGTCGATCCTGTGCCGTTTGTATACATTGTCGAATAATTTGAATCTTTTCTGTAGTCATACGTACCAACTCTGATCCCAACAATGTTGCTTCACCCACCTCATCCCAACATACTGGAGAGCGACACTTTCGTCCATACAATGCTTCGAATGGAGCCACACCTATACTTGCCTGGTAACTGTTGTTGTAGGAGAATTTTACCAATGGTAAATACGTATCCCAACTCCCTTTGAAGTCTAGGACATATAGTCTTAATAGATTTTCAAGATTTTGAATAGTCCTCTCTGATTGTCCGTCCGTTTGAGGATGATATGCCAAACTGAATCGTAAATCTGTGCCCATAGCTTTCTGCAAGCTAACCCAAAATCGTGAAGTGAATCTTGGGTCACGATCCGAAACTATGGATACTGGCATGCCATGCAACTTCACAATCTCATTCACGTACATAAGAGCAAGACGTTCAAGGGAATACGTCTCTCGTACCGGCAAGAAATGAGCTGACTTAGTTAATCTATCAACAATAACCCAAATTGCGTCTATGCCTTGAGAAACCTTGGGAAGACCCGTAACGAAATCCATGGTAACATGTTCCCACTTCCATTTCAGAATCTCAAGTGGTTGCAATGAACCCTTTGGCACTTGATGGTCTGCCTTTACACGTTGACAAGTTAAACACCTCGAGATAAACTTCGCGATCTCTCTCTTCATATTGCTCCAATAAAATATATGTTAAAGATCATGATACATTTTGGTACTTCTAGGATGGATTGCAAATGATGTATTATGTGCCTCCATCATGATCTTGTTCTTCAAATCAAAATCGTTAGGAACACAAAGTCTGGAGTTGACTCTAAGTATTCCTTCTTCATAGATTCTGGCTTCTAGGATAACACCTTCTTGTACTTTCTTCTTCATACGCATCAGTTCCAGGTCTGTGGCTTGAGCAATTTTAACTTTATCGATTACAGTTGGTTCTATGTGTATACTTGACATCATCGCATGGTGATAAGTGGGTTTTATATGCACGAATCGATATTCATTTCAAGTTTAAATTCGTAGTTATCTTCATGTTTTGTGTTCGTTTTTACTCGTTGCATGATATTTTATGTGTAGGGTGGTCATGGATGCAATTGGTGAGGAAAGGCGGTCTTTTTGGAGCAAAAGTGGAAAAAAGTTGGAAAAAAGAAAAGTTGAAGTCAGTAGCCTAGCCCGCCGGCCCCCGCCGGGGCGGGGGTCCCGTTTTCTGAACTGTCCGCTACTGTTTGGACTCTGATGCAACATGGTTTGTGATATTTTTGTTAAGCGTTTGGACTCTAATAAAAGGAGATTTCGGCCAGAACTAAAGGAGAGCTGGCTATTACGTAAAATACAACAATCTCACAACAAAAAGGAAAGATTTTGAAGAGCGATTTCAAGGATTAAAGAGCGAACGTTGGAGGAGTAATTTTCAGAGATTGTCACGACGGTTGCGAATCAAGGCTACATGAAGGGGTTTTCTTTATTCTTCTTCTCTTTAGTCTTATTTGTGATTGGAGGGACGTTTTCAACAAATTATTCAGTTTTAATTTATTCGTTATGAACTAATTCACTTATTAGACTTGTGATGGATCTTTAGGTGAAACTATGATTCTATAACTTTGATTTCCAATTCAATAAGATATTTTCAGTTTATCTATGTTAATTTGAGCTTGAATTTATGAATTGCCTGATCAACAGTTCTTTGTGGATTTGAAAGGAATCGAGAGAGGAGATTCGAATCCAGACCTAGTTAATATAGCATATGTCATGAATTTTATAGATAGCAGATTTGTGATTATTGTTAAGGTAGAGATACGCTTGACATCACATGTAATCGTATAGAGAGCTTAAACTTAAACCTTCTTTGATTGCAGTTCACATAGAGATATAGTGAGTTGGTTAATTTAGGTGTTTAACAGATTTCTATCTTAATTGTGGATTGATGTTAATATGGTATTAGTGCATCGAGAGGTGGATCTTACTACGTTCGTGTTCTTGATTAATAAACTGGGATATTAAATTGAGTTGGAATAAAGGTTTGAAAATCAGAGTGGAGCTCAGGGTGAAATCATAAGTCTAATTCTCCATTAATTGTTTGAAATTTCGGATTTCGTTATTGGTGACTGTTTTGTGATAATTTATTTATTTAGTAATTTAGTTTTTTTTAATATAATTTAAAACCATTGAATTGATTAATTTAATAAAATTAGGGTTAATACAAAATTGATAATTGTGAAGTTAAGATTCTTGATATTCTGTCCTCGTGGGAACGATACTTTATTCATTACTATATTACTTGTTGATCACGTGCACTTGCATATTTTTTTAAGCGTATTGATTTTACCCAACAAGTTTTTGGCGCCGCTGCCGGGGACAATTTAGTCGAGATTCTAATATTTTTTACAATATCAGTTTAATTAGTCCAGTTTTACTTAAACATTTTTATTTTTGTTTTCTCTATTTCAGGTTTTCGATATTGGTTTATGCAAACACGATCTAAACATCCAAACTTGCTTCCTTTTGAGGACGACATTGACAGACGATTTCAAAAGTTGAGTAATTGGATTGAGAAAACTAGGAACGAATTCGAAAATTCTGATAAGGAAGGAACACCTAGGGTGACTGATCTGCAGTCAAGCATTACTAGGCCTACAATTGCTGCGACCACTTTTGAAATTAAGCCTGGGACCATTCAGATGATGCAGAACTCATGTCAGTTTGGGGGAATGGCAAATGATGATCCAAATGAGCATTTAATCAGTTTTCTGGAAATGTGCGACACGTTCAAGTACAATGAGGTGTCGGATGAGGCGGTGAGACTTCGCTTGTTCCCATTCACTTTACAGGACAAGGCGAAGAGTTGGTTACTGTGACGCCCCCAAAATAGGTATACAACACTCATTCTGAGTCGCCAAATACATGATACAGAAAGCAAACTATAACTTCAATAATACAATTGTCGTGCAAAATACGACAACACATACTGTGAGTTTAAATACAAATATTGTCTTCTGGACAATATCCACACTCAAATAAATCCTCATTACAATTATTCAAACACTATTTTACAGAAATAGTGAGGACTGCTAATACATCTTTCTAGAACCATCACTCCATACCCCGACTAGATCCTGCTATGTTCTCACCTCCTGAGAAGAAAAATGGAACAAAAAGGAAAAGGGTGAGCTCAACTAGCCCAGTAAAGAATATTATGACTAAGATAATATACAACAAATTATCGTTAGTCTTCAACAGGGAAAAATCTGATAAAATATAATCGACAACAAGTTTTAGATCAACAACTGCAGCGGAAACAGCAAACCATTAGAAGAGTCAAGTAGAGAAAGAATTCTACTATCTTCTAAGATTTAAAAGTCCATCATCAATATTTTATCCCTGTAACATCAATTAATAATCATCTTTAACCAAATATTCATCTTTGCACTACAGGCCAAAGATATTCATTTGTATCATCAGTCGGTCATGTTCATCTCAACACCTGTTCATCTTTGCACTACAGGCCAAAGATATTCATCAAGTAATTATACATCTTTGCACTACAGGCCAAAGATATTCAGTAATATCATCATTTAGGACTGAGGATGATGAAAAATATCTTAAAGAGAACGAATCCAGTGAGACAGAAGGACAAATAGTAGGGATTCGTATAACAGTTTATCCAAGATCAATAATACTTCATAATAATCAATTGTGAAGCAGAATTCAAAAATAAAGATCAAAACATGGATACAATCAAAGATAGTAACCATAATAGACATCTTGGACAAAAAGGGAAAATTTTATTTTTCGGTGAATAGTGCCGTATTCGTGAATAGTGCCGTATACGTGAATAGTGCCGTATACGTGAATAGTAACCCCCGACACAAAAAGTTCCAAATTTGATAAAAACTCATATCAATATTTCAGCATAATGATATTGAAGAAAATAATATCATTTAAGAAGAAAATAATATCCCTTACCTCAAAATATCAGTACTTCTGGTCGGAATACCGGTATAAGGCTGAAAGAAACTTGCTCTGATGAATAGAAACTCTCAAAGTATCTAAATACTCACAAAATACACTCAATAATCTAGAGAGAGAAAGAGAGAAAACTTGTTTCTGGTGTGATTTTCAATTCTAACTTAGCCCTCTATTTATAGGAAAATTTTAGTAGGTTTGACCTGCAACCTGATGGCTTTACCTGCTACTATTCCCACCCACCACATTTGAAATATAATTCAGCACATTTCTTCACCAACCACAAGTGGGGCCCACCAATTCTAGAATTTTCCACCAAAATGATAAACTCCGAAAATTCAACAATTTCTGAACCAGTCATCTTGTAAAATTCATAATAAATCATACGTTCATTTTTAACGGTTCAAAATTTGTGGACATATACTCAACTTATATATGTATAACATATCCAAAAATTACCACGATCCAACGGTCGGATTAAAAATTATAACCCCCGCAAAATATCTCAAAAACCCTGATTTTTAATACCTCCATTCCGACAAAAATACTGATAAAAACCTCAACATTAACTCCTTCATTTTTAACCACAAAAATATATCCCTCATTTATATCCACATAAAATAAATATTTCCTTATCATATGAATCAATAATTAATTATTCACAAATAATATTACAGAATCACATTTATGACAACCAGGCCGTTCCCAGGAAAGAGGGGGCTTTCCAATAAGGATTTCTCCTTACTGGCGCGCAATTAGATGACCAAACCTCTCCTTAGACAGAACTTTCTAGACATTGCCAATAATGTTATCTAATAATATTATTCAAATAATATGAATTATTGATCTGATAAATGAAAATACTGTGCAGCAACAATTATTGAAACAACAATAATATAAAATATCAACGCAGCAATTATTGAATCAATAAAATAAAATATTGAATAATAACTACTGTAACAATTATTGAGTAGTGCCTTCTTACGTAAGAATCAATAATTGGTGCAATACCGTGTGCTACTGTATTTTAACCACCGGGTATTCCAACAGTATTAACGGTAACAACTACGCCGTTATTTATAAACAACTTATACTTGTCGTTTTCTTCATCCAATCGCTTTCCGTTATGGGGCCCACACAAGGCTGCGTCGTCGTACGAATATTCCCCGACAGCAAGAATATTCCACGACCAACCGAATATTCACCGACCAAAAATAAATATTTTATAACCACTTGCTTATTTTGCAAAATTTGCACATTTCACCCATAACCAAAGTATTATATCAAATTAACCCCTTATTATTCACAATAATATTTAGAGAAAATTTGATTTTATTCATTAATAAGTTGGGGTCTTACAACCTCCCCTCCTTATGAAATTTCGTCCTCGAAATTGACGTACGTACCTGATGTTTCAAAAAGGTGAGGATACCTCGCTTTCATTTCTGATTCCAACTCCCAGGTCATTTCTTCAATAGCATGGTTTCTCCACAAAACCTTAACTTGTGGTATAACCTTCGTGCGTAGGACATGCTCTTTCCTATCCAAGATCTTAACAGGTACCTCCTCGTACGTTAAATCTTCAGCTATCTCGTCTGGTTCTAACTCAATAATGTGGTTCGGGTCTTTAACATATTTACGAAGCATAGATATGTGAAAAACATTATGAACACGAGACATGCTTGGAGGTAATGCGAGTCTATATGCCACATTTCCTATTCGCTCAAGAATCTCAAATGGACCAACAAATCTTGGATTGAGCTTTCCTCTCTTCCCAAATCTTGTAACTCCCTTCCATGGTGCAACACGTAACAATACATGATCCCCAATATTAAATTCCACGTCCTTCCGATGAAGATCCGCATAACTCTTTTGTCGATCCTGTGCCGTTTGTATACGTTGTCGAATCGTTTGGATCTTCTCTGTAGTAATGCGTACCAACTCTGGTCCCAACAATGTTGCTTCACCCACCTCGTCCCAGCATACTGGAGAACGACATTTTCTTCCATACAACGCCTCAAATGGAGCCACACCTATGCTCGCCTGATAACTGTTGTTGTAGGAGAATTCCACCAATGGTAGGTACTTATCCCAACTCCCTTTGAGATCTAGGACACAAAGTCTTAATAGATCTTCAAGAGTTTGAATAGTCCTCTCTGATTGTCCGTCCGTTTGAGGATGGTATGCTGAACTGAATCGTAAATCCGTGCCCATAGCTTTCTGCAAGCTAACCCAAAATCGTGAAGTGAATCTTGGGTCACGATCCGAAACTATGGATACTGGCATGCCATGCAATCTCACAATCTCGTTCACGTACATACTAGCAAGACGTTCAAGGGAATAAGTCTCACGTATCGGCAAGAAATGAGCGGACTTGGTTAATCTATCAACAATAACCCAAATCGCATCTATGCCTTGAGAAACCTTGGGAAGACCTGTAACAAAATCCATAGTAATGTGTTCCCACTTCCATTTCGGAATCTCAAGTGGTTGCAATGGACCCTTTGGTACTTGATGCTCCGCTTTTACACGTTGACAAGTTAAACATCTCGAGATAAACTCCGCGATCTCTCTTTTCATATTGCTCCACCAAAATGTATGTCGAAGATCGTGATACATTTTGGTACTCCCAGGATGGATTGCAAACGGTGTGTTGTGTGCCTCCATCATTATTCTATGCTTCAAGTCAAAATCGTTAGGAACACAAAGTCTGGAGTTGACTCGAAGTATTCCTTCTTCATCGATTCTTGCTTCTGGAATAGCACCTTCTTGCACTTTCTTCTTCATACGCATCAGCTCTATATCCGTAGCTTGAGCAGCTTTAACTTTATCGATTAAAGTCGGTTCTACTCGTATATTTGATATCATCATGTGGGTACTTGGAGCCTTCATCTCTATCTCCATCCTTTGCAAGTCATACAAAATGGGCCTTTGTGTTAAAAACATTGCACTCGTACCCGCATATGATCTTCTACTCAATGCGTCAGCTACTACGTTTGCTTTTCCAGGATGATATTGGATGGTATGATCGTAATCTTTCAACAGCTCGAGCCAACGTCGTTGCCGCATGTTGAGTTCCTTTTGGGTGAAGAAATATTTGAGGCTTTTATGATCTGTATAGATCTCCACTTTCTCCCCATACAGGTAGTGTCTCCAGATCTTCAACGCAAAAACGACTGCTGCCAACTCCAAATCATGAGTAGGATAATTCCTCTCATATTCTTTGAGTTGTCGTGAGGCATAGGCTATGACTTTCCCATGTTGCATGAGAACACATCCTAACCCTTTGCCTGAAGCATCGCTGTAGATAACAAATCCATCCGAACCAGATGGTATTGTCAGAACAGGTGCCGAAATGAGTCTCCTCTTGAGTTCTTGGAAACTCTTCTCGCATTCCTCACTCCATACGAATTTTGTATCTTTCCGAGTCAGCTGAGTTAACGGAGTAGCGATTCGAGAAAATCCTTCCACAAATCTCCGATAATAACCAGCTAAGCCCAGAAAGCTACGTACTTCGGTTACCGACTTCGGTTGCTCCCAACTTTGTATGGCTTCAATCTTCGCCGGGTCGACAGATACTCCATGTTTTGACACCACGTGCCCAAGGAATGCTACTTCCTCAAGCCAGAACTCGCATTTCTTCAGTTTGGCATATAGCTTGTTTTCACGAAGCCTTTGCAGTACCAGCTTCAAATGGCGCTCATGATCTTCACGGCTTTTGGAATAGATGAGGATGTCATCAATAAAGACAACAACGAACTGATCCAAATATTCTTTGAATACACGGTTCATCATATCCATGAAGGCAGCAGGAGCATTAGTCAATCCAAAAGACATTACTAAGAATTCATAATGCCCGTACCGAGTTCTGAAGGCAGTCTTTGGAATATCCTCAGTTTTAATCTTCAGCTGATGATATCCAGAACGAAGATCGATCTTTGAAAAGAATTGTGCTCCTTGCAACTGGTCAAACAGGTCATCAATGCGAGGTAGCGGATACCTATTCTTGATGGTGACATGGTTCAATTCTCGATAGTCAATACAAAGTCGCATACTCCCGTCTTTCTTCTTTACGAATAAAACAGGAGCACCCCAAGGAGACGTACTAGGACGAATAAAACCGATGTCCAACAACTCCTGTAGTTGGACTTTTAACTCCTGAAGTTCAATAGGAGCCATTCGATATGGGGTTTTAGAAATGGGCTTTGTACCGGGTTCAAGGTCAATAAAGAATTCAATTTCTCGTTCCGGGGGTAGACCGGGAAGTTCTTCAGGAAATACATCGGAAAATTCTCTAACAATAGAAATATTATTCAAATCTGACTTGTCTTTGTTCAAATCCATAACATGGGCTAAGAAAGCTTGACATCCGTTTTTCAATAAACGAATAGCTTTGTGGCTTGATATGACAGTGACTGATTTTAGTGGTTTAGTAGTTTGAATTCGTATGACAGGTTGGTTAGGAATATGAAAACTAACAACCTTACGAAAACAATCAATTTTAGCATGATGAGTGGTTAACCAATCAATTCCTAAAATCACATCAAAAGCAAGTATCTTTAAAGAGATAAGATCAACAGGTAATGTGATAGTGCCAACTTGGATCATGCAAGATTTATAAACTGTAGATGTAACGAAGGTTTCACCCAACGGAGTTTCAACAGATAAGTTAAAGTCCAATTTCTCCGGAGTCAAGTTTAAACGTTGAGCACAAGCAGGAGAGATAAAAGAATGGGTAGAACCGGTATCTAGTAAAGTATAAACTTCGCAAGAATTCAAGATTAGCTTACCCGTGATCACCTCGTTCGGGTTTCTCGCGTTTTGGCCAGTCACGACAAACGCCCTTCCAGGAACCGCTGATTTCGACTTATCCGGGATAACTTTTGGAGTCACCATCCCCGCTGAACTTGGTTTTGCTACAGAACACTCTCGAGCTATATGACCTTCCTTTCCACAGTTATAACATACCTTGGATTGTTGTGGGCAGTTTGGGCTGATATGTCCCTCTTTCCCACATTTGTAACATACGACCGGTGGTCGTTCTCCTCCCCTAGAAACAGTTGATGTTTGTGCTGACGTCTTCACGTTATCATTGTTGTACCTTCTCTTCTTGAAATCTCCTCCCGACTCGCTCCTTCTATTATCACGACCACGATTACCACCAGAGTGGTTACCGCTTTTGTCCGAATGTTTTCCTCCCTGCTGGTTTTCATTGCTTCGATGACTGCCGCCACCGGTATGACCCTGGTTGTGGTCCCTCGGTTGCACATACTCATTATCTCGCTCTAATAATTGAGCCCTGTTTACAACATCTGAATATAAAGAAAATTTATGAGAGATAAGATATTGCCGAATCTCGGGTTTTAGACCTCTCAGAAACATCCTTGTCATTCGTTCCTCATTTTCGACCAAATGAGGTGCAAACCTGGATAACTCTGCAAACTTCGCCTCGTACTGGGACACCGTCATGTTGTTTTGTTCCAGTCTAATAAACTCAACCTCCTTCATATGACGAATACTTTCAGGAAAGTACTTGTCATTGAACAGTTTTTGAAATGTTTCCCAGGACATGTTGAGTGCGTCAGGCTGGGTACGCTTCACAGACTCCCACCAGTAGTCTGCCTCACCGCGGAACATAAATGTGGCGAATGGAACCTTCTGTTCCTCCGTGCATCCCAAGACATCAAATATCTTGGTAATTTGCTTGACCCACGTTTCCGCCATGATCGGATCCGGCTTTCCCTTAAATTCTGGTGGTCCCAATTCTTTGAACTGCTTAGCTGTGACAAACCGCGCGTTGTTATCATTTCCACCCGTATTCTGCACACGAGTCTCCCTCGTCTGATTTTGCATGAACTGCAAAAAGCTCCTAAACATTCCATCATTCATCGTTTGCTCGGTAACGTTGTTTACAGGAGGAATATTGCCTTCCTGTTGCACGTTCCCCTGGGTAGTGATCAAAGGTGTCTCCACGGTCTGATTTACTCCATTATTAACGTTCTCAGCTGCCATTCTTAAATACTGCCATAAAACAAGGGTTAATATTCATGTATATTATCCCTATACTCTGACCGACCAAATAAACACCAAATAAACTTAGTCAGGTCATACTAGCGAAGGAATTCCCCGTCTCTCCCCTCCTAGTTCTTGTCTCACATCTCAGCCAGGGATCATATCCCTAAGCTCTGATACCAACTGTGACGCCCCCAAAATAGGTATACAACACCCATTCTGAGTCGCCAAATACATGGTACAGAAAGCAAACTACAACTTCAATAATACAATTGTCGTGCAAAATACGACAACACATACTGTGAGTTTAAATACAAATATTGTCTTCTAGACAATATCCACACTCAAATAAATCCTCATTACAATTATTCAAACACTATTTTACAGAAATAGTGAGGACTGCTAATACATCTTTCTAGAACCATCACTCCATACCCCGACTAGATCCTGCTATGTTCTCACCTCCTGAGAAGAAAAATGGAACAAAAAGGAAAAGGGTGAGCTCAACTAGCCCAGTAAAGAATATTATGACTAAGATAATATACAACAAATTATCGTTAGTCTTCAACAGGGAAAAATCTGATAAAATATAATCGACAACAAGTTTTAGATCAACAACTGCAGCGGAAACAGCAAACCATTAGAAGAGTCAAGTAGAGAAAGAATTCTACTATCTTCTAAGATTTAAAAGTCCATCATCAATATTTTATCCCTGTAACATCAATTAATAATCATCTTTAACCAAATATTCATCTTTGCACTACAGGCCAAAGATATTCATTTGTATCATCAGTCGGTCATGTTCATCTCAACACCTGTTCATCTTTGCACTACAGGCCAAAGATATTCATCAAGTAATTATACATCTTTGCACTACAGGCCAAAGATATTCAGTAATATCATCATTTAGGACTGAGGATGATGAAAAATATCTTAAAGAGAACGAATCCAATGAGACAGAAGGACAAATAGTAGGGATTCGTATAACAGTTTATCCAAGATCAATAATACTTCATAATAATCAATTGTGAAGCAGAATTCAAAAATAAAGATCAAAACATGGATACAATCAAAGATAGTAACCATAATAGACATCTTGGACAAAAAGGGAAAATTTTATTTTTCGGTGAATAGTGCCGTATTCGTGAATAGTGCCGTATACGTGAATAGTGCCGTATACGTGAATAGTAACCCCCGACACAAAAAGTTCCAAATTTGATAAAAACTCATATCAATATTTCAGCATAATGATATTGAAGAAAATAATATCATTTAAGAAGAAAATAATATCCCTTACCTCAAAATATCAGTACTTCTGGTCGGAATACCGGTATAAGGCTGAAAGAAACTTGCTCTGATGAATAGAAACTCTCAAAGTATCTAAATACTCACAAAATACACTCAATAATCTAGAGAGAGAAAGAGAGAAAACTTGTTTCTGGTGTGATTTTCAATTCTAACTTAGCCCTCTATTTATAGGAAAATTTTAGTAGGTTTGACCTGCAACCTGATGGCTTTACCTGCTACTATTCCCACCCACCACATTTGAAATATAATTCAGCACATTTTTTCACCAACCACAAGTGGGGCCCACCAATTCTAGAATTTTCCACCAAAATGATAAACTCCGAAAATTCAACAATTTCTGAACCAGTCATCTTGTAAAATTCGTAATAAATCATACGTTCATTTTTAACGGTTCAAAATTTGTGGACATATACTCAACTTATATATGTATAACATATCCAAAAATTACCACGATCCAACGGTCGGATTAAAAATTATAACCCCCGCAAAATATCTCAAAAACCCTGATTTTTAATACCTCCATTCCGACAAAAATACGGATAAAAACCTCAACATTAACTCCTTCATTTTTAACCACAAAAATATATCCCTCATTTATATCCACATAAAATAAATATTTCCTTATCATATGAATCAATAATTAATTATTCACAAATAATATTACAGAATCACATTTATGACAACCAGGCCGTTCCCAGGAAAGAGGGGGCTTTCCAATAAGGATTTCTCCTTACTGGCGCGCAATTAGATGACCAAACCTCTCCTTAGACAGAACTTTCTAGACATTGCCAATAATGTTATCTAATAATATTATTCAAATAATATGAATTATTGATCTGATAAATGAAAATACTGTGCAGCAACAATTATTGAAACAACAATAATATAAAATATCAACGCAGCAATTATTGAATCAATAAAATAAAATATTGAATAATAACTACTGTAACAATTATTGAGTAGTGCCTTCTTACGTAAGAATCAATAATTGGTGCAATACCGTGTGCTACTGTATTTTAACCACCGGGTATTCCAACAGTATTAACGGTAACAACTACGCCGTTATTTATAAACAACTTATACTTGTCGTTTTCTTCATCCAATCGCTTTCCGTTATGGGGCCCACACAAGGCTGCGTCGTCGTACGAATATTCCCCGACAGCAAGAATATTCCACGACCAACCGAATATTCACCGACCAAAAATAAATATTTTATAACCACTTGCTTATTTTGTAAAATTTGCACATTTCACCCATAACCAAAGTATTATATCAAATTAAACCCTTATTATTCACAATAATATTTAGAGAAAATTTGATTTTATTCATTAATAAGTTGGGGTCTTACAGTTATATTCTTTACCGCCGGGTTCGATCACTACGTGGGAGGATTCGGCTCAAAAATTTCTTGCCAAATTTTTCCCACCGGCAAAGACTGCGAAAATGAGGAATGACATCACAATGTTTGAGCAGCAGAATGGAGAGTCACTATATGAGGCATGGGAGAGATACAAGGAATTACTCAAAAAGTGCCTACATCATGGATTGCCCAAGTGGTTACAAATGAACACCTTCTATAACGGGCTACATGGAAATGTCAGAACCAACATTGATGCAGCATCGGGTGGTGCATTCATGGCTAAGAGTTACGAGGGCGCATACAATTTGATAGAAACAATGGCGGTAAATAACTACCAGTGGCCCACAACAAGAATGACACAGGCAAAGGCGGCTGGGATCTTGGAATTAGACGGAGTAACAGCTATACAAGCACAGCTTTCTGCACTATCCATGAAGTTTGATACGATAAATGAGAGGGTAAATACGATGACAGGGGCTCAAGTTCAACAAGTTCAGCAGGTTATGGCAGTATGTGAATTGTGTGGGGGTGATCATCCGACAGAGCAGTGTGCAATAAATCAAGCATCCGTTCAGTTCATAGGCAACTACAATAGAATTCCGCAAAATACATACCAAAACACCTATAACCAGGGGAATAGGAACCACCCAAACCTTTCATGGAGCAATAATCAGCAAACTCAAGCTCCACGACCATCATATCCCCTTGGTTTTCAGAATCACCAACAACCGATTCTGTAAGACCCCAACTTTTATAAATAAAGATGAATTTTCTATAAATATCATTTTTGAATATTATGGAGTTAATTTGATATAATGTTATAGTTGTGGGTAATATTTATAAATTTTGCAAAGTACGCAAGTTGTTATATAATATTCGATTGGTCGGGAAATATTCGTTTTAACAGGGAATATTCGTACAACGGCACAATCATTGGTGGACCCCACAACGGAATTATTGTCGAATTGAGAAAATGACAAAAATATTTTATTAAAAATAACGGCGGAAGTTTTACCATTGATACTGTTGAACTACTCGGTAGTAAAAGTACAGTAATACGTGTGGTTGCATAGTAGCACACGGTATTGATTATTAATACTTATGTGAGAAGTCACTCAGTTTGATTCAATTATTGTCAGTTAATAATATGAATTATTTAGCGATAATGACGTTTTGTTTTATTCGTATTATTAACGTAATAAAACAGAAACATCTTTTTATATAAAATAAAATACTTTATTAAAGTTATTCTATAAATAGAATATATTATATTTTATTTAAAAGATTTTTCTTTAAATATGGACCGTCAGATTAAAGTAATCAATCTGGACCGTTCATGGATTAGTTACTATGCATTCTATTTTTTTATAAATAGCAGCTCATTCTTTCATTATTTCTTACGAATTCACTGAACTCTAGAGAGAGAAACTATAGAGAGAAACTATAGAGAGAGAAGAAGAGTATTCTACTACTTAACTACTTCCTTATTTCAGCTCTTCTTTAAAACGGTAAGGGGTGTTATTCTTTCTTATTCATGAAGAGAACTGTTGTTATTCCATTTCTTATTATTCTGTTGGAATAACTTGTATACGCGGTCTACCCTATACTTGGTGACATTCTTCTATTATTCTGTTGGAATATCCTGTCTGTGTGTTTTACACCGGACCTGATTCCGTTTTTTTATTATTCTGTTGGAACATCCTGTCTGTGTGTTTTACACCGGACCTGGTTCCGTCTTGTTATTAGTCTGTTGGAACATCCTGTCTGTGTGTTTTACACCGGACCTGGTTCCATTATTTATTATTCTGTCAGAATATCCTGTCTGTGCGTTTACGCCGGACCTGGTTCCATTATTTTTTATTCTGTTGGAATAACCTGTCTGTGCTGTCTATCGCATGCCGGGTGATTTCTTTTGTTATTCCATTCTTTATTATACTCAGTTGGTTAAGTTTTGACTTCTATACTCCATGAAATTAGTGGAATATCCTTGATAATTGCGGTTCATTCAGTATCTTTTCATGAAAATATTCTTCTAAGTATTCTTGAATTTTACTCTACAAAGCAGTATCATGTTGACAATTTGGACATTGTTAATTCTTGGGTAAATTTATTCTTGAACTTATTTTATTGAATTCTTATATCATTGTCATCATCCTCATGTTTATAAAATGTTGAAAGTCATCTGTGGCCTGTAGTGCATAGATGGACTTGGTATGATTATGACCAGGGATTATTCGGTATAATCATGACTGTAATATTACAAATGATGTGGTAAAAGTCCTCGTTGGCCCGTAGTGCATTGATGGACAGTTGTTGGCATGATCATGACCGTTAATGAATACACGAATATCCTTGGCCGTAGTGCAGGGGTGATTCAATGATGTGGATTATTTTATTAAGCTGAGTCCCAGCGATCACAATGTTGAAAAACTTTTTAAATCATAAAAGATAGTAGAGTTTATTTTCTACTTGACTCTTTTAATGGATTGCTTGTTCCGCTGCAGTTAAACTTGATGTCTATTATATTTTATCAGTTTAACATTGTTGAAGGCTAATGATAATTTATTCTGCATTATCTTAGTCATAATATTTCTTACTGGGCAAGTTGAGCTCACCCTTTCTTTCACTGTTCTCTTCAGAAAATGAGAACGTAGCTGGGGCAAGTCGGGGAACGGAGTGATGGTCCGAATGATAGTATTAGTTAGTAGTCCTCACTATTCTATGTAATAGTGTGTTAATAAATATAATGAGGACTCCTTTTGAGTATGAATACTCTCTAGAAGATAATATTTGTATTCAAACTCGCAGTTTATGTTTTGTCGTATTGTACACGACAATTGTATTAGTAAGTTGTATTTGTATTCTATACTATGTATCTGACGGCCCAAGATGGGTGATGTATACCTAATTTTCGGGGCGTCACAGGTTCAACATCAGGAAAGGAAATCCGATGGAGAGGAAACATGGGCAAGGTACATGACTAGCAACGATTTGGCTATGAAGAATCAAGCTATTGCTATCAAAAATATAGAGAATCAGATAGGTCAGATTGCGTTGGCATTGAAAAATAGACCACAAGGAACATTACCTAGCGACACCGAGAGAAATCCTAAGCATAATCAGGAGCAATGTCAAGCAGTTATGTTGAGAAGTGGAAAACATCTTAGTGGGAATAGTGCAGAAAATTCAGCAACACCGGAGGAAAATGTTGATGACAGTAACACAGTGGAGGGTAAAAATGAGGAAATAAAGTTAAACAGCGAGCCGATTATTTATCCTCCACCGTCGTTTCAGCAGAGGGTCCAAAAATAGAAATCAGATAAGCAGTTCGTAAAGTTTTTAGACGTGTTCAAGAAACTCCAAATTAACATCCCATTCGCAGAGGCCCTAGAGGAAATGCCGAGTTATGCGAAGTTTATGAAGGGAATTCTGTCGAGGAAGAAGAAATGGGAAGATTTCAAAACAGTGGCACTAACAGAGGAGTGTAGTGCAGTGTTACAAAAGAAGCTACCACCAAAACTCAAAGACCCGTGGAGCTTTACTATCCCGTGCACGATCGGGATGATGTCGTTTAACAAGTGTTTGTGTGATTTGGGGGCAAGTATAAACCTGATGCCATTGTCAGTATACTCAGAATTGGGTTTGCCCGCGCCAAAGCCTACGAATATTTCATTGCAATTGGCGGATAGGTAAGTCACATATCTGAGAGGCATTGTAGAGGACATTTTGGTAAAAATGGATAAGTTTATATTCTCTGCGGACTTTATCGTACTGGATTTCGATGAAGATAAGAACATCCCGATCATCTTAGGGAGACCTTTCTTGGCTACGGAAAGGACACTCATAGACGTGCAAAAAGGAGAACTTACAATGAGGGTCCACAATCAAGAAGTAAAATTCAATGTGTTCAAGGCCATGAAATATCCTACGGACGAGGAAGAGTGTAATCGAATGGATTTGATTGAGCAAATTACCAGCAAAGATATGAGCAAGAGTTTGATCAACGATCCGTTAGAAACAACTTTATTGGGGGATGAAGAAAAAGACGACCCGAAATTTGTGGAATTATTACAGATGCTAGCCTCGCTGCCACGAGTTAGCCGATTCAGAGCACTGGTTGAACCTTTGCACACCGAGGAGACAGTTGTAGAAAAATTGAAACCATCATTGGAGGAGCCACCAACATTGGAACTTAAGCCACTCCCTAAACATCTCAGGTATGCGTATTTAGGCGATTTAAATTCTTTACCTGTAATTATTTCTGCTGCACTTAACGAATTGCAGGAGGAAAAGTTGCTGAGGGTGCTTAGGGATCACAAATCAGCAATTGGATGGACGATTGCGGATATAAAAGGCATTAGCCCATCATTTTGCATGCACAAGATTCTGATAGAGGATGATGCAAGTCCATCGGTGGAGCATCAACGTCGACTTAACCCAATCATGAAGGAAGTGGTCAAGAAGGAAATTCTGAAATTATTGGATGCCGGTGTCATATATCCAATTTCCGACAGTAAATGGGTAAGTCCGATTCATTGTGTGCCTAAGAAAGGGGGAATGACGGTAATCCAGAATGAGGATAACGAGTTAATTCCAACAAGGACAGTGACAGGTTGGAGGGTATGCATCGATTATAGCAGATTGAATAAGGCAACCCGAAAGGATCATTTCCCGCTACCTTTTATCGATCAGATGTTAGACAGGTTAGCGGGACATGAGTTTTACTGTTTGTTGGATGGATATTCGGGATATAATCAGATTGCCATCGTTCCTGAGGATCAAGAAAAGACAACATTTACTTGCCCTTACGACACCTTTACATTCAGGAGGATGTCATTCGGACTGTGCAATGCACCTGCAATCTTTCAGCGGTGTATGATGGCTATTTTTTCAGATATGGTGGAGAAGAATGTTGGAGTCTTCATGGACGATTTCTCAGTCTATGGAGATAATTTTGATACTTGCCTAGAGAATTTGGTCATGGTATTGCAGCGGTGTAAGGATACAAACCTCATACTAAATTGGGAAAAATGCCACTTCATGATTGAAGAGGGCATAATATTGGGCCATAAGGTGTCGGCTCAAGGATTGGAGGTGGACAAGGCAAAGCTAGATACGATCGAGAAACTACCTCCACCGAGCTCAGTTAAGGGTATTAGAAGTTTTCTAGGGCATGCTGGGTTCTACATGAGGTGTATAAAAGACTTCTCTAAGATTGCAAAACCTTTATGTAGTCTTTTAGAGAAGGATGCTATTTTCAGCTTTACGGCAGAATGCAAGTCCGCATTTGATTTGTAGAAGAAGAAATTAACTACAGCCCCCGTGATAGTCGCACCAGATTGGAAAATACCATTCGAACCTATGTGTGATGCAAGCGACTATGCGGTTGGGGCTGTTTTGGGCCAAAGACGAGACAAGGTGTTTCACGCCATATACTATGTAAGCAAAACACTCACAGAGACTCAAATGAACTACACTACTACGAAAAAGGAATTGCTTGCAGTGGTGTACGCATTCGACAAATTTCGAGCATACTTGATCGGGACTAAGGTAATAGTCTACACGGACCATTTGGCGATTCGATACTTAATAGAGAAAAAAGATGCTAAGCCACGCCTTATCCGATGGATTCTCCTACTTCAAGAGTTTGATTTAGAAATTAAAGATAGAAAGGGGACGGAGAATCAAGTTGCCGACCATTTATCAAGGCTGAAAAATCCGGAGAAAAAGGATAAAGATAGATGCGTGATCAACGAGTCATTCCCGGATGAGCAACTATTTGGGTTGAATGCAGAATTTTCGTGGTATGCAGACTTCGCGAATTATGTGGTGAGCAAAATGCTTCCCCCGGATCTTACACGATAACAGAAAAAAGAAGTTTCTGCATGATGTCAAGTGGTACATGTGGGATGAACCGTACCTATTCAAACAATGCACCGATAAGATGATTTGACGATGTATCCCCTACAGTGAAGTCCACAACATATTACAAGAATGCCACTCATCGGCATACGGTGGACATTACGGGAGTGAGCGCATAGCGGCAAAAGTGCTTCAATCTAGGTTTTATTGGCCTACAGTGTTCAAAGACGCCCACCAATTTGTGAAAACATGTGATAAATGCCAAAGGGTGGGAAACATATCAAAACGTAATGAGATACCCCTACGAACAATTCTTGAAGTGGAAATCTTTGATGTATGGGGCATCGATTTCATGGGACCATTCCCTTCGTCTTTGAACAATTAGTATATTCTACTCGCGGTGGATTACGTCTCGAAATGGGTTGAATTTGTAGCATTACCATCTAATGATGCCAAGGTGGTCCTCAAATTCCTTCAGAAAAACATTTTCACGAGGTTTGGCACGCCAAGAGCAATAATTAGTGATGAAGGTAGTCACTTCTGTAATAAGTCGTTTACAGCTCTTTTGGCTAAGTATGGGGTCAACCACAAGGTGGCGACAGTATATCACCCTCAAACTAATGGACAGGCTGAGGTTTCGAACAGAGAAGTTAAGAAAATTTTGGAGAAAGTCGTAAATTCGAGTCGGAAAAATTGGTCACTTCGGTTGGACGACGCATTATGGGCGTACCGTACTGCATACAAAACGCCAATCGGGATGTCACCTTATCAACTCCTGTACGGAAAAGCATGTCACTTACCGGTGGAGCTACATAACAAGGCTTACTGGGCTATACAGAAATTGAATTTTGATCAAGCCGCTGTAGGAGAAAAGAGGCTACTCCAACTAAATGAGCTCGACGAATTCTGCCTCCAAGCCTACGAGAATGCCAAGTTATACAAAGAAAAGGTTAAAAGATGGCATGACCAGAAAATTGTGCAACGAACATTCGAGTCGGGTCAAGCAGTCCTCTTGTTCAACTCACGGCTGCGATTGTTCCCCGGAAAGCTTAAGTCGAGATGACCGGGACCATTTATTATAAAACGCGTATTTCCTCACGGCGCCGTTGAACTCTACAATCGTAATCCATTAGAAACGTTCAAGGTCAATGGTCAACGGATAAAGCATTACTGGGGCGGCGAGTCGAACTGAGACGCCGACGACATTACCCTCGCCGATACACAGTAAAACAGGGAGTAGTCAGGCTGAACGACTTAAAATCAAGCGCTAATTGGGAGGCAACCCAAATTTTCTTTATTTTTCATAGTTCATGTTTAATTTGTTAGGATATAGTTTATGAAGTAGTAGTTAGGTCTTGTCAATAATAAGTTTTGCTAAAAATTTCTAAAAAGTACTGAAAATCTCATTGAAACTCCAAGTCGTCATTAATCTAACATATTGCGTGTTTTTGGTTTCAGGAGAGGTCCACCGTGAGTCAGCGCAACAACGACTATGAAATGGAGGAAAATCGGAGAATTTTGCATCTCAAAATTTTTTTTTCCAAATTTTTTTTTACAGTGGACATGCCCGCCGGGGCGGGCCTTTTTGGCCTAGCAACCCCCGCTGAGGCGGGGGTCCTGAAACCTGGGCAGACACGCCTGTTATAAGGCACGACCCTAGCCATATCTACCACACACATACACGCCTACTCCTTTGCTCTTACTCTCCCTCAATAACCCATATTGCTATCTCCTACCAAACCACTACTATCCACTACCCACATCACAAACCTCATCCCCACTATGAATTCACACGTTCTCCACTCCCCAACCTTCGCAATCACCACACCACCACCTCTATATATATCATCTCATATCTATTTCTTCCCACAATCATATTTTCGAAATAGGGCATTTGGAGAGGTTGTTTTTGAGAGCGAATTCTAGTGCGTACTTGGGGCTTCATCTCATCTCTACAACATACACCAATTTCCAAGTTCAAATTTCAAAAATTGTGTAACCTACCCCAACCGCACGCCAAGTGTTTGATAAAGTGCTTGAACCAAGTCTAGGAAAAAGAAGTGTTTACTAGCAAGAGTTCACTGCTGAAATTCAATGGCTTCACAACCGACTTCCAAACGCCAAAGAGGAGAGGGTTCAAGTTCCGCTCCACCAACACGAACATTCGACCGTCAAAAATTCAGAAGTGCCGTCGCCGCTGACCGGTACGATTATATGGTTACCAAGGCTCTTACACCGGAGCCGGGGTTGGCTCCCCAGGGGAATGATGGGGAGATGATGCAACAAATTTATCAGCAAGGGTGGGTAAAGTTCACAGATAAGCCCGACCCCGCCGTTGTGAATGTCGTTAAGGAGTTCTATGCGAACGCCGAGGACAAGGTGCCGTTCAATGCCTTCGTGCGGGTCGCATGGTCCCATTCAGTGCTGATGCAATTAATACATATTATCAGCTGAGGGTGCCACGCCAGTGCCAATATGCCTATATGCGGGATTTTGACCTGACTTTGAGGAGGTTATTCAAAACATGACTAAGCTGGGTACAACATGGATAAAGGGTAGAAAGGGAGGCACAGTGTTTCACAGCAAGGACCTCAGTCGGTACGGGAAAATCTGGTATGCCTTCCTCTATGCTAAATTGCTACCGTCCACGCACACCTCGGACGTGACCAAGGAGAAGGCACTCCTCCTGTATGCCATCGTGCAAGACTTCATCATAGACATCGGGGCAATTATCAGTTTTTCTATTCGACGATGTCTCTGGGGTAACTTTTCTGGCGGCTTACCACACCCATCTCTCATATGTAGGTTGTGTCGTCAAGTCAGAGTGCGTTGGTCCGATGATGAACCCACTCTGATGCCGCTGCAGCTCTTAGATACTAGAATGATAGCGCGGTATTCAGTGTGGCCCAGCGGCGAATCACATCCTAGAGGTTTAGGATTTGTTTTTCCATCAACTTTGGAGGAAGAGGCTGAAGCTGAATGTGACAACCCCAAAATAGGTCCATTCCATCCAACCTATTCTGAGTCGCCAAATACATGGTACAGAAAACAACTACAACTTTATTACAACAATTGTCGTGCACAATACAACAACACATATGCTGTGAGTTTGGATACAAATATATACCAAATGTGACTCATGTTCCAACCGTGGACATCACCTCATAATGACACCTTACATAAAGGTATAGTAAAAAACTGTTTTAGAAATTAGAATCTTTGGGAAGTGCTCAAGGAAACCTTCGTACATGGGAGGTCATGCATCTAAGTTATGATAGATATCATATGGCCACAGAATTATCCTTGGTTGACCCAATAGACCCCAAAGAAAAACGAGAAGATTACTATCATATTTTTCCCAATGGTGAGTCTTCTCTTGACATATCATTATCTCTACTGTCTCTAATTGAGAATTATACTTCAAAAAAACACCAAGATTATATAGGTAGTGCTCGTATATATACTCAGCAAGTGGATGAGCACATCCCTGTCTTATGATGACACGAGGTTGTATGTCGTTAGACATCTTGTATGATAGTGACAAACCACCATTCCAACGTTGGGTACACCTTACCCTATTTGATTCACCAAATAAAACTACTAAATGAACTTTTCTATACTGCTTCGGGAGAACATCCACAGTTAGAGACCACCGTTCTATTTCCCCGTTACCCTCGCTCGACCCAGCTACACTCTTATTACCTGAAATTGTGAAGCAAAAGGGTGAGCACAACTAGCTCAGTAAAGAATATCATGACTAAAGATAATTAAATTATCAATAGCCTTCATCAATAATAAATCAGAGATTTATAACATATGGTAAATGATAAAAATTTCAACCATAGTTGCAGCGGAACGAGCAATCCATTAGAAGAGTCAAATAGACTATAAAGTCTATTATCTTCTCCATGTTAAAAATCCATCAACAATGTTTTATCCCTGTAACATCAATCAATAATTCTGGTCCACAATCATATGAATAACTCATAATCATAACTGTAGTTCTAAATTCCTCTTCTCATCCAGGACGAAGATAATTTTCATCACCTATCTTTATCTGAAACATCAAAGATCATGGTTACACCAAATCACATTTCCTGTTCATAATCATACTAATAACTTCATCTTTGCACTACGACCAAAGATATTCATTGGTATCACCAGTTGGTCATGTTCATCTCAACATCTGTTCATCTTTGCACTACTGGCCAAAGATATTCAACAACATGTCATCTTTGCACTACAGGCCAAAGATATTCATCAACAATTCATCTTTGCACTACAGGCCAAAGATATTCATCAATATTTCATTTTTACACTACAGGCCAAAGATATTCCTCAACAGTTCATATTTGCACTACGGCCAAATATATTCATCAACAGTTCATATTTGCACTACAGGCCAAATATATTAATATCTCAAAGAAATATATAATCATTTATATAAACAATAGTTATAACCATGTTGATCATTTCACCTTTACACTTAAGCTGAAGATATTCAATTATAAATTCAATGGTCATGATCATACTAGTCAATAATTCAACTTTGCACTACTGGCCAAAGGGAACCCAAAGTCATGATCATACCAATAATCTACCCATCTTTACATTCAAGTGAAAGAGAATTTCAACATTAGGGTTATAAAAATGTTATATATGATAATAAAAATAATATGATCAACATATAGATTTAATCTCAAGAGTAATATTCATAAATCAACTATAATTTGGTTAGAAAAAGGAAACCAATTTTATCGTGAATAGTAACTCGTGAATAGTAACTTATGAATAGTAACTCCGACACAAAAAGATAGAAATTCCACAATAAAATACATACCAATATTTCAGTATAATGATATTGAAAGAATAATATTTCTTAAGCTTATAAATAATTTATTTTAATTGTTTACACTTTACTAAATAATACATTTAATCATTTTAAAATGCCAAACTCATAAGATTTTATCACCAATAACCAAAATCCTCATCAAAAATCTGCATATACCTCATATAGAATTCTCAAGTCATAAAATCCTATTTTCTAATTTTCTTACTTCACAAAACATATTTAATTCATTTACTCATAACTAGACAATTTTCATGAAAAATACCAAATCAGTTCCAAAAATATTTCTTTTCTAGAATTTAGCATAATATAGTCCCATAGTGAACATATATTTTTCTCAGAATTTTTAAAAGTCATTTACTATTTTTCATATGGCCAAAACAGCCGAATATTTAGACATTTATCAAAAATTGTACTTTTGTCCAAAAATTCTGAAATTTACAGAGTATACTTCTATCATATACATGTACTCCCAATAAAAATTTCATCAATTTTGGATTTAACCACAAGGAATTATAAGCGGTTACTTTTAAAATAGTCTTTTCTCATAAAATTCATAACTCTCAATCTATACATCCAAAAATCACCATTTTTGGACACAATCAAGAAAACTCATCAAAATATTGTGACGCCCCCAAAATTAGGTATACATCACCCACCTTGGGTCGTCAGATACATAGTACAGAATACAAATACAACTTACTAATACAACTGTCGTGTACAATACGACAAAACATAAACTGTGAGTTTGAATACAAATATTATCTTCTAGAGAGTATTCATACTCAAAAGGAGTCCTCATTACATTTATTAACATACCATTACATAGAATAGTGAGAACTACTAACTAATACTATCATTCGGAACATCACTCCGTTCCCCGACTTGCCCCAGCTACGTTCTCATTTCCTGAAGAGAACAGTGAAAGAAAGGGTGAGCTCAACTAGCCCAGTAAGAAATATTATGACTAAGATAATGTAGAATAAATTATCATTAGCCTTCAACAATGTTAAACTGATAAAATATAATAGAGATCAAGTTTAACTGCAGCGGAACAAGCAATCCATTAAAAGAGTCAAGTAGAAAATAAACTCTACTATCTTTTATGATTTAAAAGATTTTCCAACACTGTGATCGCTGAGACTCAGCTTAATAAAATAATCCACATCATCGAATCACCCCTGCACTACGGCCAAGGATATTCGTATATTCATTAATGGTCATGATCATGCCAACAACTGTCCATCAATGCACTACGGGCCAATGAGGACTTTTACCACATCATTTGTAACATTACGGTCATGATTACACCGAATAATCCCTGGTCATAATCATGCCAAGTCCATCTATGCACTACAGGCCACAGATGACTTTCAACAGAATATAAACATGAGGATGATGACAATGATATAAGAATTCAATAAAACAAGTTCAAGAATTAATTTATCCAGGAATTAACAACGTCCAAATTATCAACATGATACTGCTTTGTGGAGTAAAATTCAGGAATACTTAGAAGAATATTTTCATGAAAAGATACTGGATGAACCGCAATTATCAAGGATATTTCACTAATTTCATGGAGTATAGAAGTCAAAACTTAACCAATTGAATATAATAAAGAATGGAATAACAAAAGAAATCACCATGCATGCGATAGACCGCACAGACAGGTTATTCCAATAGAATAATAAATAATGGAACCAGGTCCGGCGTAAACGCACAGACAGGATATTCCGACAGAATAATAAATAATGGAACCAGGTCCGGTGTAAAATACACAGACAGGATATTCCGACAGAATAATAAATAATAGAACCAGGTCCGGTGTAAAACACACAGACAGGATATTCTAACAGAATAATAACAAGACGGAACCAGGTCCAGTGTAAAATACACAGACAGGATGTTCCAACAGAATAATAATAAAAACGAAACCAGGTCCGGTGTAAAACACACATACAGGATATTCCAACAGAATAATAATAAAAACGGAACCAGGTCCGGTGTAAAACACACAGACAGGATGTTCCAACAGAATGATAGAAGAATGTCACCAAGTATAGGGTAGACCACGTATACAGGTTATTCCAACAGAATAATAATAAATGGAATAACAACAGTTCTCTTCATGAATAAGAAAGAATAACACCCCTTACCGTTTTAAAGACGAGCTGAAATAAGGAAGTAGTTAAGTAGCAGAATACTCTTCTTCTCTCTCTCTATAGTTTCTCTCTCTAGTTTCTCTCTCTAGAGTTCAGTGAATTCGTAAGAAATAATGAAGGAATGAGCTGCTATTTATAGAAAAATAGAATGCATAGTAACTAATCCATGAACGGTCCAGATTGATTACTTTAATCTGACGGTCCATATTTAAAGAAAAATCTTTTAAATAAAATATAATATATTCTATTTATAGAATAACTTTAATAAAGTATTCTGTTTTATATAAAAAGATGTTTCTGTTTTATTACGTTAATAATACGAATAAAATAAAACGTCATTATCGCTAAATAATTCATATTATTAACTGACAATAATTGAATCAAACTGAGTGACTTCTCACATAAGCATTAATAATCAATACCGTGTGCTACTATGCAACCACACGTATTACTGTACTTTTACTACCGAGTAGTTCAACAGTAACAATGGTAAAATTTTCGCCGTTATTTTTAATAAAATATTTTTGTCGTTTTCTCAATCCGACAATAATTCCGTTGTGGGGTCCACCAATGATTGTGTCGTTGTACGAATATTTTCTGTTAAAACGAATATTCTCCGACCAATCGAATATTATATAACAACTTGCGTACTTTGCAAAATTTATAAATATTACCCACAACTATAACATTATATCAAATTAACTCCATAATATTCAAAAATGATATTTATAGAAAATTTATCTTTATTTATAAAAGTTGGGGTCTTACAACCTCCCCTTCTTATGAAATTTCGCCCTCGAAATTAGGGTACGTACCTGGTATGTCGAAGAGGTAAGGATACCTTGATTTCATTTCAGATTCTAACTCCCAAGTCATTTCCTCAACATCGTGGTTTCTCCACAAAACTTTGACTTGAGGTATAACCTTGGAGCGTAGAATATGTTCCTTCTTATCCAAGATTTGAACAGGAACTTCTTCATACGTCAAATCTTCCGCTATTTCGTCCGGTTCTAACTCAATAATGTGGTTCGGGTCTTCCACATATTTGCGTAACATGGATATGTAAAAAACGTTATGAACACGAGACATACTTGGCGGTAAAGCGAGTCTATAAGCCACAGTTCCTACTCGATCGAGGATTAAAAATGGACCGATGAATCGAGGATTGAGCTTTCCTCTCTTTCCAAATCTCGTAACTCCTTTCCATGGAGCAACACGTAAGAACACATGATCTCCTACATCAAATTCCACGTCCTTTCGATGAAGATCAGCATAACTCTTTTGTCGATCTTGTGAGGTTTTTATACGTTGTCGGATCGTTTGAATCTTTTCTGTAGTCATACGTACCAACTCCGGTCCCAACAACGTTGCTTCACCCACCTCATCCCAACATACTGGAGAACGACATTTTCTTCCATACAATGCTTCGAATGGAGCCATGCCAATACTTGCTTGATAACTGTTGTTGTAGAAAAACTCCACCAATGGTAAGAACTTGTCCCAACTTCCCTTGAAGTCAAAGACACAGAGTCTTAATAGATCTTCAAGAGTTTGAATAGTCCTCTCTGATTGTCCGTCCGTCTGAGGATGATATGCTGAACTAAATCGTAACTCCGTGCCCATAGCTTTTTGTAAACTAACCCAAAATCGTGAAGTGAATCTTGGGTCTCGGTCAGAAACTATGGATACTGGCATACCATGCAGTCTTACAATCTCGTTTATGTACATACGAGCAAGACGTTCAAGTGTATAAGTTTCTCGTATCGGTAAGAAATGAGCAGACTTGGTCAATCTATCAACAATGACCCAAATCGCATCAATACCTTGAGAAACCCTAGGAAGACCAGTAACGAAATCCATGGTAATGTGCTCCCACTTCCATTCTGGAATTTCAAGTGGTTGCAATGGACCTTTTGGTACTTGATGCTCCGCTTTGACTCGTTGACAAGTTAGACACCTTGAGATAAACAACGCTATCTCTCTCTTCATATTGCTCCACCAAAATGTATGACGAAGATCATGATACATTTTGGTACTTCCAGGATGGATTGCAAACGGTGTGTTGTGCGCCTCCATCATGATTTCATACTTTAAATCAGGGTTGTTAGGAACACAAAGTCTGGAGTTGACTCGAAGTATTCCTTCTTCATCGATTCTTGCTTCCGGCATAGCACCTTCTTGCACTTTCTTCCTCATACGCATCAGCTCTAGGTCTGTAGCTTGAGCAGCTTTAACTTTATCGATTAAAGTCGGTTTTACTCGTATATTCGCCATCATCACATGGGTCCCTGGAGTCTTTAACTCTATCTCCATCCTTTGCAAATCACACAAAATGGGCCTTTGTATTGACAATATCGCACTCATACTTGCATATGATCTTCTACTCAATGCGTCAGCTACCACGTTCGCTTTTCCAAGATGGTATTGAATGGTATGATCATAATCTTTCAACAGTTCAAGCCAACGTCGTTGTCGCATGTTGAGTTCCTTTTGAGTGAAGAAATATTTGAGGCTTTTATGATCCGTAAAGATCTCCACCTTCTCCCCATACAAGTAATGCCTCCAAATTTTAAGTGCAAAGACAACAGCTGCCAACTCTAGATCATGAGTAGGATAATTCCTCTCATATTCCTTGAGTTGTCTTGATGCATAGGCTATGACTTTTTCATGTTGCATGAGAACGCATCCCAACCCTTTGCTCGAAGCATCACTGTAGATGACAAATCCCTCCGAGCCAGATGGTATTGTTAGAACAGGTGCTGAAATGAGTCTCCTCTTGAGTTCTTGAAAACTCTGCTCACATTCTTCGCTCCAACCGAACTTTGTATCTTTCCGAGTCAGCTGAGTTAATGGAGTAGCGATTCGAGAAAATCCTTCCACGAATCTCCGATAATAACCAGCTAAACCGAGAAAGCTACGTACTTCGGTTACTGATTTAGGTTGCTCCCAGCTTTGAATAGCTTCAATCTTTGCCGGGTCAACAGATATTCCACGACTTGATACTACGTGCCCAAGGAATGCTACCTCTTCCAGCCAGAACTCGCATTTCTTCAACTTGGCATAAAGTTTGTATTCACGAAGCTTTTGGAGTACCAGCCTCAAGTGTTGCTCATGATCTTCACGGCTTTTGGAATAAACAAGGATGTCATCGATAAAGACGACCACAAAGTGATCCAAATATTCCTTGAATACCCTGTTCATCATATCCATGAAGGCAGCAGGAGCATTAGTCAATCCAAAAGACATAACTAAGAATTCATAATGCCCATACCGAGTTCTGAAGGCAGTCTTTGGAATATCCTCAGTTCTAACCTTCAGCTGATGATATCCAGAACGAAGATCGATCTTTGAAAAGAATTGTGCTCCTTGCAACTGGTCAAACAGGTCATCAATACGTGGCAATGGGTACCTATTTTTGATGGTGACATGATTCAACTCCCGATAATCAATACAAAGTCGCATACTCCCATCTTTCTTCTTCACGAACAGAACAGGAGCACCCCAAGGAGAAGTACTAGGACGAATAAAACCAATGTCTAACAATTCCTGCAGTTGGGTCTTTAACTCCTGAAGTTCAATAGGAGCCATTCGATATGGGGCTTTGGAAATGGGTTTTGTACCGGGTTCAAGGTCGATACAAAATTCAATTTCACGCTCTGGGGGTAAGCCAGGAAGTTCTTCGGGAAATACGTCAGGAAATTTATTAACAACAGAAATATCATTCAAAGCTGACGTATTTTTGTTTAGATCTGTGACATGAGCTAAGAAAGCTTGACATCCGTTTTTCAATAAACGAATAGTTTTATGGCTTGAGATGACAGCGATTGATTTTAATGGTTTGGTTGCTTGAATTCGCATAATAGGTCGATTAGGAATATGAAAGCTAACAACCTTACGAAAACAATCAATTTTTGCATGATGAGTAGTTAACCAATCAATCCCTAGAATCACGTCAAATGCAAGTATTTTTAATGAAATCAGATCGACAGGTAATGTGTGGGTACCAACTTGAACCAAACAAGACTTATAAACCGTGGATGTAATGAAGGTTTCTCCCAATGGAGTTTCAACAGCTAAGTCAAAGTCTAATTTTCCCGGAATCAAATTTAATCGATGAGCGCAAGTAGGAGAAATAAAAGAATGGGTAGAACCGGTATCAAATAAAGTATAGACTTCGTTAGAGTTTATGATAAGCTTACCCGTGATGACCTCATTCGGGTTCCTTGCTTTCTGGGAGTTCATAACAAACGCTCTCCCTTGCACAACCGGTTTTGACTTTTCTGGGACGGCCTTTGGTGCCTCCATTCTAGCTGAATTTGTCTTCGGTAAACGACAAAATCGGGCTAAATGACCTTCTCTTTCACAATTATAACATGCTTTGGACGGCATCGCGCAGTTTGGACTGATGTGCCCCTCCCCTCCGCATTTGAAACATATGATAGGTGGTCGTTCTCCTTCCTTAACGACAGGTGCTGGTGCTGACGTCTTTCCATCATTGTTGAATCTCCTCTTCTTGAAATGCCCATTCTTATTGTTTTGGCCCTGATTACCACCGAAGTGGTTACCATTTCTGGCCTGTTGATTCCCTCCACGCTTGTTGTCACCGCTTCGATGACTGCTCTCACTGGTATTATCATTTTGCCGGCTGCTCTCTTTTGGTTGCGTTGTCTCGTTATCGCGCTCCACCAACTGAGCCCTATTTACAACATCTGAATACAAACACAATTTATGAGAAACAAGATGTTGACGTATCTCCGGCTTCAAACCTCTTAAAAACATCTGCGTCATTCTTTCTTCATTATCCACCAGGTGGGACGCAAACCGGGATAACTCCGCAAATTTTGCCTCGTACTGCGACACGGTCATATTATTCTGCTCCAATTTGATGAACTCCACCTCCTTCATGTGACGAATACTCTCGGGAAAGTATTTGTCGTTAAACAGCTCTTGGAACTTCTCCCAGGATATCTTCAGTGCGGCAGGTTGAGTACGCTTTATCGATTCCCACCAGTAATCTGCCTCTCCTCGCAACATAAAGGCCGCAAAGGGAACCTTTTGCTCCTCGGAGTAACCCAAGACATCAAATATCTTGGTGATCTGCTTTATCCATGTTTCAGCTACAAGTGGTTTGGGTTCTCCCTTAAACTCCGGTGGTCCCAGCTTCTTAAACTGTTTAGCGGTGACCGCCAGAGAGTTTCCAGTATTTCCACCTACGTTGTGGACAGGAGCCGCTTTCACCTGTTGTTCAATGAATTGCATAAAGCCTCTGAACATTTGATCATTCATCATTTGGTCAGTGTTGTTGTTTGTATGAGGATTGTCACCTTCCTGATGCACATTATCCTGATTATTGATATGAGGTGAATCAACAGTCGCCTGTGCTCCATTGCTATTCTCAACATTCTCAGATGCCATTTTCAGATACTGCCACAAAATAAAAATTAATTGATATGTCATATTTTATCCTTATATTATAACCGACCAATTAAATACCATGCAAATAAACTTAGGTAGGTCATACTAGCGAAGGAATTCCCCGTCTCTCCCCTCCTAGTTCTATTCTCACATCTTAGCCAGGGATCATATCCCTAAGCTCTGATACCAACTGTGACGCCCCCAAAATTAGGTATACATCACCCATCTTGGGTCGTCAGATACATAGTACAGAATACAAATACAACTTACTAATACAACTGTCGTGTACAATACGACAAAACATAAACTGTGAGTTTGAATACAAATATTATCTTCTAGAGAGTATTCATACTCAAAAGGAGTCCTCATTACATTTATTAACACACCATTACATAGAATAGTGAGGACTACTAACTAATACTATCATTCGGACCATCACTCCGTTCCCCGACTTACCCCAGCTACGTTCTCATTTCCTGAAGAGAACAGTGAAAGAAAGGGTGAGCTCAACTAGCCCAGTAAGAAATATTATGACTAAGATAATGCAGAATAAATTATCATTAGCCTTCAACAATGTTAAACTGATAAAATATAATAGACATCAAGTTTAACTGCAGCGGAACAAGCAATCCATTAAAAGAGTCAAGTAGAAAATAAACTCTACTATCTTTTATGATTTAAAATTTTTTCCAACACTGTGATCGCTGAGACTCAGCTTAATAAAATAATTCACATCATCGAATCACCCCTGCACTACGGCCAAGGATATTCGTATATTCATTAATGGTCATGATCATGCCAACAACTGTCCATCAATGCACTACGGGCCAATGAGGACTTTTACCACATCATTTGTAACATTACGGTCATGATTACACCGAATAATCCCTGGTCATAATCATGCTAAGTCCATCTATGCACTACAGGCCACAGATGACTTTCAACAGAATATAAACATGAGGATGATGACAATGATATAAGAATTCAATAAAACAAGTTCAAGAATTAATTTATCCAGGAATTAACAACGTCCAAATTGTCAACATGATACTGCTTTGTGGAGTAAAATTCAAGAATACTTAGAAGAATATTTTCATGAAAAGATACTGGATGAACCGCAATTATCAAGGATATTTCACTAATTTCATGGAGTATAGAAGTCAAAACTTAACCAACTGAGTATAATAAAGAATGGAATAACAAAAGAAATCACCATGCATGCGATAGACCGCACAGACAGGTTATTCCAATAGAATAATAAATAATGGAACCAGGTCCGGCGTAAACGCACAGACAGGATATTCCGACAGAATAATAAATAATGGAACCAGGTCCGGTGTAAAACACACAGACAGGATATTCTGACAGAATAATAAATAATACAACCAGGTCTGGTGTAAAACACACAGACAGGATATTCCAACAGAATAATAACAAGACGGCACCATGTTCGGTGTAAAACACACAGACAGGATGTTTCAATAGAATAATAATAAAAACGGAACCAGGTCCGGTGTAAAACACACAGACAGGATATTCCAACAGAATAATATTAAAAACGGAACCAAGTCCGTTGTAAAACACACAGACAGGATGTTCCAACAGAATAATAGAAGAATGTCACCAAGTATAGGGTAGACCACGTATACAGGTTATTCCATAAGAATAATAATAAATAGAATAACAACAGTTCTCTTCATGAATAAGAAAGAATAACACCCCTTACCGTTTTAAAGACGAGCTGAAATAAGGAAGTAGTTAAGTAGCAGAATACTCTTCTTCTCTCTCTCTATAGTTTCTCTCTCTACTTTCTCTCTCTAGAGTTCAGTGAATTCGTAAGAAATAATGAAGGAATGAGCTGCTATTTATAGAAAAATAGAATGCATAGTAACTAATCCATGAACGGTCTAGATTGATTACTTTAATCTGACGGTCCATATTTAAAGAAAAATCTTTTAAATAAAATATAATATATTCTATTTATAGAATAACTTTAATAAAGTATTCTGTTTTATATAAAAAGATGTTTCTGTTTTATTACGTTAATAATACGAATAAAACAAAACGTCATTATCGCTAAATAATTCATATTATTAACTGACAATAATTGAATCAAACTGAGTGACTTCTCACATAAGTATTAATAATCAATACCGTGTGCTACTATGCAACCACACGTATTACTGTACTTTTACTACCGAGTAGTTCAACAGTAACAATGGTAAAATTTTCGCCGTTATTTTTAATAAAATATTTTTGTCGTTTTATCAATCCGACAATAATTTCGTTGTGGGGTCCACCAATGATTGTGTCGTTGTACGAATATTCCCTGTTAAAACGAATATTCCCCGACCAATCAAATATTATATAACAACTTGCGTACTTTGTAAAATTTATAAATATTACCCACAACTATAACATTATATCAGATTAACTCCATAATATTCAAAAATGACATTTATAGAAAATTCATCTTTATTTATAAAAGTTGGGGTCTTACAAATATCATTTCAAATTTTTTTAAAATTTTTGAAGGTCAGAAAAATTACGAAACTGGAAAATATAACAACCCTTAAAATCCCTTAGTATCCCTTACCTCAAAAGAACAGTACTTCTGATCGGTATAAGGCTGAAAAAAACTTGCACTGATAAATAAAAACTCATAGAGTATCTAAACACTCACAAAATACACTCAATAATCTAGAGAGAGAAGGACAGAAAACTTATGAATTCTGGTGTGATTTTCAATTCTAACTTAGCCCTCTATTTATAGGAAAATGTTAGCACGCCGAATCAGACTTAACCTGTAACCTGATGGCTTTACCTGCTACTATTCCCACCCACCACATTTGAATAAAAATCTCAGCATATTTCTTCACCAACCAAGAGTGGGGCCCACCAATTCTAGAATTTTCCACCAAAAATGATTTATAACCTGATTTCCAAATCAGCCACCTCTAAAAATTCATAACAAATCTTACATTCATTTTTAACGGTTTAAAATTTGTGGACATATACTTAACTTATATATGTATAACATATCCAAAAATTACCACGATCCAACGGTCGGATTAAAAATTATAACCCCCGCAAAATATCTCAAAAACCCTGATTTTTAATACCTCCATTCCGACAAAAATACTGATAAAAACCTCAACATTAACTCCTTCATTTTTAACCACAAAAATATATCCCTCATTTATATCCACATAATATAAATATTTCCTTATCATATAAATCAATAATTAATTATTCACAAATAATATTACAGAATCACATTTATGACAACCAGGCCGTTCCTAGGAAAGAGTGGGCTTTCCAATAAGGATTTTTCCTTACTGGCGCGCAATTAGATGACCAAACCTCTCCTTAGACAAAACTTTCTAGACATTGTCAATAATGTTATCTAATAATATTATTCAAATAATATGAATTATTGATCTGATAATGGAAAATAATGTGCAGCAACAATTATTGAAATAACAATAATATAAAATATCAACGCAACAATTATTGAATCAATAAAATAAAATATTGAACAGTAATTACTGTAACAATTATTGAGTAGTGCCTTCTTACGTAAATTTCAAAAATACTATGCAATACCGTGTGCTACTGTGCAATAACGCGTATTACTGTATTTTAACCACCGGGTATTCCAACAGTGTTAACAGTAACAACTACGCCGTTATTTGTAAAAACTCCAATTTGTCGTTTTCTTCACCCGACAGTTATTCTGTTATGGGGCCCACAAATGGCTGTGCCGTCGTACGAATATTCCCCGACAGAAAGAACACGACCAAACGAATATTCTCCGACAGCAATGAATATTTTATAACCACTTGTGTATTTTGAAAAAAATTCATATATCACCCTTAACTTTAACATTTATCAATTTAACTATTTACTGAATAGTAATTATATGAAAAATTGAATACTTTTATTTCATAAAATTTGGGGTCTTACAATCTCTCCTCCTTATTAAATTTCGTCCCCAAAATTTACGTACCTGGTATTTCGAAGAGTTGAGAATACCTTGCTTTTATTTCACATTTCAGATTTCATCTTCCTTGTCATCATAATTTCTTAATTGCTCATCTCCTGTATTTCAGATATCATTCTAGAATACAGCTTCAAAACAAGGGTTAATTTGAACAAATTAACATATCATATAATATCCCGATATTATGACTGATCATCAAATAAGCTTAGGTAGGACACACTAGCGAAGGATTTACTCATCTCTCCCCTCCTAGTTTTATTCCCCGATCTCCGTCAGAGACCATATCCCTAAGCTCTGATACCAAATGTGACAACCCCAAAATAGGTCCATTCCATCCAACCTATTCTGAGTCGCCAAATACATGGTATAGAAAACAACTACAACTTTATTACAACAAATGTCGTGGATACAACAACACATATGCTGTGAGTTTGGATACAAATATATACCAAATGTGACTCATGTTCCAACCGTGGACATCACCTCACAATGACACCTTACATAAAGGTATAGTAAAAAACTGTTTTAGAAATTAGAATCTTTGAGAAGTGCTCAAGGAAACCTTCGTACATGGGAGGTCATGGATCTAGGTTATGATAGATATCATATGGCCACAGAATTATCCTTGGTTGACCCAATAGACCCCAAAGAAAAACGAGAAGATTACTATCATATTCTTCCCAATGGTGAGTCTTCTCTTAACATATCATTATCTCTACTGTCTCTAATTGAGAATTATACTTCAAACAAACACCAAGATTATATAGGTAGTGCTCGTATATATACTCAGCAAGTGGATGAGCACATCCCTGTCTTATGATGACATGAGATTGTATGTCGTTAGACATCTTGTATGATAGTGGCAAACCACCCTTCCAACGTTGGGTACACCTTACCCTATTGGATTCACCAAATAAAACTACTAAATGAACTTTTCTATACTGCTTCGGGAGAACATCCACAGCTAGAGACCACCGTTCTATTTTCTCGTTACCCTCGCCCGACCCAGCTACACTCTTATTACCTGAAAAGAATTGTGAAGCAAAAGGGTGAGCACAACTAGCTCAGTAAAGAATATCATGACTAAAGATAATTAAATTATCAATAGCCTTCATCAATAATAAATCAGAGATTTAGAACATATGGTAAATGATAAAAATTTCAACCATAATTGCAGCGGAATGAGCAATCCATTAGAAGAGTCAAATAGACTATAAAGTCTATTATCTTCTCCATGTTAAAAATCCATCAACAATGTTTTATCCCTGTAACATCAATCAACAATTCTGGTCCACAATCATATGAATAACTCATAATCATAACTGTAGTTCTAAATTTCTCTTCTCATCTAGGACGAAGATAATTTTCATCACCTATCTTTACCTGAAACATCAAAGATCATGGTTACACCAAATCACATTTCCTGTTCGTAATCATACTAATAACTTCATCTTTGCACTACGGCCAAAGATATTCATTGGTATCACCAGTTGGTCATGTTCATCTCAACATCTGTTCATCTTTGCACTACTGGCCAAAGATATTCAACAACATGCCATCTTTGCACTACAGGTCAAAGATATTCATCAACAATTCATCTTTGCACTACAGGCCAAAGATATTCATCAATATTTCATTTTTACACTACAGGCCAAAGATATTCCTCAACAGTTCATATTTGCACTACGGCCAAATATATTCATCAACAGTTCATATTTGCACTACAGGCCAAATATATTAATATCTCAAAGAAATATATAATCATTTATATAAACAATAGTTATAACCATGTTGATCATTTCACCTTTACACTTAAGCTGAAGATATTCAATTATAAATTCAATGGTCATGATCATACTAGTCAATAATTCAACTTTGCACTACTGGCCAAAGAGATCCCAAAGTCATGATCATACCAATAATCTACCCATCTTTACATTCAAGTGAAAGAGAATTTCAACATTAGGGTTATAAAAATGTTATATATGATAATAAAAACAATATGATCAACATATAGATTTAATCTCAAGAGTAATATTCATAAATAAACTATAATTTGGTTAGAAAAAGGAAACCAATTTTATCGTGAATAGTAACTCGTGAATAGTAACTCATGAATAGTAACTCGTGAATAGTAACTCGTGAATAGTAACTCGTGAATAGTAACTCCGACACAAAAAGATAAAAATTTCACAATAAAATACATACCAATATTTCAGTATAATGATATTGAAAGAATAATATTTCTTAAGCTTATAAATAATTTATTTTAATTGTTTGCACTTTACTAAATAATGTATTTAATCATTCTAAAATTCCAAACTCATAAAATTTTATCACCAATAACCAAAATCCTTATCAAAAATCTGCATATACCTCATATAGAATTCTCAAGTCATAATATCTTATTTTTCAATTTTCTTACTTCACAAAACATATTTAATTCATTTACTCATAACTAGACAATTTTCATGAAAAATACCAAATCAGTTTCAAAAATATTTCTTTTCTGGGATTTAGCATACTATAGTCCCATAGTGAACATATATTTTTCTCAGAATTTTTAAAAGTCATTTACTATTTTTCATATGGCCAAAACAGCCGAATATTTAGACATTTCTCAAAAATTGTACTTTTGTCCAAAAATTCTGAAATTTACAGAGTATACTTCTATCATATACATATACTCCTAATAAAAATTTCATCAATTTTGGAGTTAACCACAAGGAATTATAAGCGGTTATTTTTAAAATAGTCTTTTCTCATAAAATTCATAACTCTCAACCTATACATCTAAAAATCACCATTTTTGGACACAATCAAGAAAACTCATCAAAATATCATTTCAAATTTGTCCAAAATTTTTGAAGGTCAGAAAAATTACGAAACTGGAAAATATAACAACCCTTAAAATCCCTTACTATCCCTTACCTCAAAAGAGCAGTACTTCTGATCGGTATAAGGCTGAAGGAAACTTGCACTGATGAATAGAAACTCATAGAGTATCTAAACACTCACAAAATACACTCAATAATCTAGAGAGAGAAGGAGAGAAAACTTATGAATTCTGGTGTGATTTTCAATTCTAACTTAGCCCTCTATTTATAGGAAAATGTTAGCACGCCGAATCAGACTTAACCTGTAACCTGATGGCTTTACCTGCTACTATTCCCACCCACCACATTTGAATAAAAATCTCAGCATATTTCTTCACCAACCAAGAGTGGGGCCCACCAATTCTAGAATTTTCCATCAAAAATGATTTATATCCTGATTTTCGAATCAGCCACCTCTTAAAATTCATAACAAATCATACGCTCATTTATAATGGTTCAAAATTTGTGGACATATACTCAACTTATATATGTATAACATATCCAAAAATTACCACGATCCAACGGTCGGATGAAAAATTATAACCCCCGCAAAATATCTCAAAAACCCTGATTTTTAATACCTCCATTCCGACAAAAATACTGAAAAAAACCTCAACATTAACTCCTTCATTTTTAACCACAAAAATATATCCCTCATTTATATCCACATAATATAAATATTTTCTTATCATATGAATCAATAATTAATTATTCACAAATAATATTACAGAATCACATTTATGACAACCAGGCCGTTCCTAGGAAAGAGGGGGCTTTCCAATAAGGATTTCTCCTTACTGGCGCGCAATTAGATGACCAAACCTCTCCTTAGACAGAACTTTCTAGACATTGCCAATAATGTTATCTAATAATATTATTCAAATAATATGAATTATTGATCTGATAATGGAAAATACTGTGTAGCAATAATTATTGAAACAACAATAATATAAAATATCAACGCAGCAATTATTGAATCAATAAAATAAAATATTGAACAGTAATTACTGTAACAATTATTGAGTAGTGCCTTCTTACTTAAATTTCAAAAATACTATGTAATACCGTGTGCTACTGTGCAATAACGCGTATTACTGTATTTTAACCACAGGGTATTCTAACAGTGTTAACGGTAACAACTACGCCGTTTTTTGTAAAAACTCCAATTTGTCGTTTTCTTCACCCGACAGTTATTTTGTTATGGGGCCCACAAATGGCTGCGCCGTCGTACAAATATTCCCCGACAGAAAGAATATTCCACGACCAAACGAATATTCTCCGACAACAATGAATATTTTATAACCACTTGTGTATTTTGAAAAAAATTCATATATCACCCTTAACTTTAACATTTATCAATTTAACCATTTACTGAATAGTAATTATATGAAAAATTGAATACTTTTATTTCATAAAATTTGGGGTCTTACACTGAAGATACCTCGGGGGATGAGGATGAAACTATGGGAGATCAAGGAACCGAGCAGGTACCGCAGACTGAGGAAATTTCTAGTACTCAGTTCCTTGAGTTCGATGCCATGAACGCGTCTTTCGCCTCATTCAACACAACACTTCAAAATTTCAACCCGGCGGCTCAATTTCCATATCAACCACCCGGTCCATTACCTCGATTTCCTCCTAGTGATTCCGATGAAGAAGAGCACCAACCACCTCCCCAGACTTAGACGATTCTAGGGAAGTCCTATTGCACTTAATTTCAGTTTTTTTATCCAATGAGGGCATTGTCTTATTTCAGTTTGGGGGATTTCTTTGTTTAGTTGCATGCATTTTTGTTTTTATTATCTAGTTTTGCATTATAGATTAGGTATTTGCATAGTAGTTAGGATTTTACATTGTTAAAAAAAAAATAGTGTGTTTACATATGTCCAACGGTGTCGCATTTTTCATGTATTTGTGGGTCAATGATGAGATTGTGAACAAGTTAACCAATATAGTATGGATTATTGGAACTATGATATAATTTTTGTTATGAATCAATTATTGGACTTGTTAGAAACTGTTATAAGAGGGTAGCACTAATAACATCTTTGTTGACCGGTCAGTTCAAATTGATACATAAAAAGTTTCTAAAGGATAATGCTAGGGGGAACCAGAAAATGACAAGGATAGGCAGTGAAGGCTTAAATAAAAAAAACCTAAGTTTGGGGGAATATATGTGGGGTATATAAGCTTTGAATATAAAAAAAATGAAACATGTTGAGTCTTGTGGTGGGTTGAGGACAAATACTCCCCATAAACACAAGCGTGAGATGGAGCGTAAAACGCACTCACCAACCATCTATCAAAAAAAAAGAAAAAAAATAAATAAAAAAAAAAGAGATAAGAATAAAACGGGAAAAGTGCAAAAAGCCCCCGTGTGAAAAAAAAAAGAGAAAAGAAAGTATAAGTATCCTGCATGTATCCTTGAATTTGGTTGAGTTTAATTTTAGTTGAGTCGTGTGTATCTTTGAGATTTTTAAGTTTGCACTGTATGATTCCTTCTAAGAAGTTGTTTATGTATAGAATTTGGATCCGTATCAGTTATCTTAGATGTTGATCACACACGCACGCTATACCAGTGATAATTGTTCAAGATTTGAGAATTAATACGTAAGTATGGATTGGTTTTGATAATTCGTATTATAAAGTTGCTTGTTTTCTCTGAGGCCGATGGTATAAGTCAGTTTATGCGATGTTGTTGGATTGTTATTGCATTTCATTGCATTGAATAGCATGTAGTTTGTTTTGTGCTCAAGGGCTAGCACGGTTTAAGTTTGGGGGATTTTGATAAGTGAATTTTATATACACGAATCGATATTCATTTCAAGTTTAAATTCGTAGTTATCTTCATGTTTTGTGTTTGTTTTTACTCGTTGTATGATATTTTATGTGTAGGGTGGTCAAGGATGCAATTGGTGAGGAAAGGCGGTCTTTTTGGAGCAAAAGTGGAAAAAAGTTGGAAAAAGGAAAACTTGAAGTCAGTAGCCTAGCCCGCCGGGGCGGGCCTTATTAAGCTTATACCCCCCGCCGGGGCAGGGGTCCCGTTTTCTGAACTGTCCTGCTGCTGTTTGGACTCTGATGCAACATGGTTTGTGATATTTTTTTTAAGCGTTTGGACTCTAATAAAAGGAGATTTCGGCCAGAACTAAAGGAAAGCTGGCTATTACGTAAAATACAACAATCTCACAACAAAAAGGAAAGATTTTGAAGAGCGATTTCAAGGATTGAAGGGCGAACGTTGGAGGAGTAATTTTCAGAGATTGTCATGACGGTTGCGAATCAAGGCTACGTGAAGGGGTTTTCTTTATTCTTCTTTTCTTTAGTCTTATTTGTGATTAGAGGGATGTTTTCAACAAATTATTAAGTTTTTAATTTATTCGTTATGAACTAATTCACTTATTAGACTTGTGATGGATCTTTGGGAGAAACGATGATTCTATAACTTTGATTTCCAATTCAATAAGATATTTTTAGTTTATCTATGTTAATTTGAGCGTGAATTTATGAATTGCCTGATTAACAGTTCTTTGTGGATTTGAAAGGAATCGAGAGAGGAGATTCGAATCCAGACCTAGTTAATATAGCATGTGTCATGAATTTTGTCGATAGCAGATTTGTGATTATTGTTAAGGTAGAGATACGCTTGACATCGCATGTAATCGTATAGAGAGCTTAAACTTAAACCTTCTTTGATTGCAGTTCACATAGAGATATAGTGAGTTGGTTAATTTAGGTGTTTAACGGATTTCTATCTTAATTGTGGATTGATGTTAATATGGTATTAATACATCGAGAGGTGGCTCTTACTACGTTCGTGTTCTTGATTAATAAACTGGGATATTAAATTGAGTTGGAATAAAGGTTTGAAAATCAGAGTGGAGCTCAGGGTGAAATTATAAGTCTAATTCTCCATTAATTGTTTGAAATTCTGGATTTCGTTATTGGTGACTGTTTTGTGATAATTTATTTATTTAGTAATTTAGTTTTTTTTAATATAATTTAAAACCATTGAATTGATTAGTTTAATAAAATTAGGGTTAATACAAAATTGATAATCGTGAAGTTAAGATTCTTGATATTTTGTCCTCGTGGGAACGATACTTTATTCATTACTATATTACTTGTTGATCACGTGCACTTGCATGTTTTTTTAAGCGTATTGATTTTACCCAACACATGGGTCTCCGGAGTCTTGAATTCTATCTTTATCTTTTGTAAATCACACAAAACGGGCTTTATGTTGACAACATCGCACTTGTTCCGGCATATGATCTTCTACTCAACGCGTCAGCTACCAAGTTCGCTTTTTCAGGATGGTATTTGTGACGCCCCCAAAATTAGGTATACATCACCCATCTTGGGTCGTCAGATACAAAGTACAGAATACAAATACAACTTACTAATACAACTGTCGTGTACAATACGACAAAACATAAACTGCGAGTTTGAATACAAATATTATCTTCTAGAGAGTATTCATACTCAAAAAGAGTCCTCATTACATTTATTAACACACTATTACATAGAATAGTGAGGACTACTAACTAATACTATCATTTGAACCATCACTCCGTTCCCCGACTTGCCCCAGCTACGTTCTCATTTCTTGAAGAGAACAGTGAAAGAAAGGGTGAGCTCAACTAGCCCAGTAAAAAATATTATGACTAAGATAATGCAGAATAAATTATCATTAGCCTTCAACAATGTTAAACTGATAAAATATAATCGACATCAAGTTTAACTGCAGCGGAACAAGCAATCCATTAAAAGAGTCAAGTAGAAAATAAACTCTACTATCTTTTATGATTCAAAAGGTTTTTCAACACTGTGATCGCTGGGACTCAGCTTAATAAAATAATCCACATCATCGAATCACCCTTGCACTACGGCCAAGGATATTCGTGTATTCATTAATGGTCATGATCATGCCAACAACCGTCCATCAATGCACTACGGGCCAATGAGGACTTTTACCACATCATTTGTAACATTACGGTCATGATTATACCGAATAATCCCTGGTCATAATCATACCAAGTCCATCTATGCACTACAGGCCACAGATGACTTTCAATATTTTATAAACATGAGGATGATGACAATGATATAAGAATTCAATAAAACAAGTTCAAGAATTAATTTATCCAAGAATTAACAACGTCCAAATTGTCAACATGATACTGCTTTGTGGAGTAAAATTCAAGAATACTTAGAAGAATATTTTCATAAAAAGATACTGGATGAAACGCAATTATCAAGGATATTCCATAAATTTTATGGAGTATAGAAGTCAAAACTTAACCAACTGAGTATAATAAAGAATGGAATAACAAAAGAAATCACCATGCATGCGATAGACCGCACAGACAGGTTATTCCAACAGAATAATAAATAATAGAACCAGGTCCGGCGTAAACGCACAGACAGGATATTCCGACAGAATAATAAATAATAGAACCAGGTCCGGCGTAAACGCACAGACAGGATGTTCCGACAGAATAATAAATAATGGAACCAGGTCCGGTGTAAAATACACAGACAAGATGTTCCCACAGAATAATAATAAAAACGGAACCAGGTCCGGTGTAAAACACACAGACAGGATGTTCCAACAGAATAATAGAAGAATGTCACCAAGTATAGGGTAGACCGCGTATACAGGTTATTCCAACAGAATAATAAGAAATGGAATAATAAAAGTTCTCTTCATGAATAAGAAAGAATAACACCCCTTACCGTTTTAAAGACGAGCTGAAATAAGGAAGTAGTTAAGTAGCAGAATACTCTTCTTCTCTCTCTCTATAGTTTCTCTCTCTAGAGTTCAGTGAATTCGTAAGAAATAATGAAGGAATGAGCTGCTATTTATAGAAAAATAGAATGCATAGTAACTAATCCATGAACGGTCCAGATTGATTACTTTAATCTGACGGTCCATATTTAAAGAAAAATCTTTTAAATAAAATATAATATATTCTATTTATAAAATAACTTTAATAAAGTATTATGTTTTATATAAAAAGATGTTTCTGTTTTATTACGTTAATAATACGAATAAAATAAAACGTCATTATCGCTAAATAATTCATATTATTAACTGACAATAATTGAATCAAACTGAGTGACTTCTCACATAAGCATTAATAATCAATACCGTGTGCTACTATGCAACCACACGTATTACTGTACTTTTACTATCGAGTAGTTCAACAGTAACAATGGCAAAATTTCTACCGTTATTTTTAATAAAATATTTTTATCATTTTCTCAATTCGACAATAATTCCGTTGTGGGGTCCACCAATGATTGTGTCGTTGTATGAATATTCCCTGTTAAAACGAATATTCCCCGACCAATCGAATATTATATAACAACTTGCGTACTTTGCAAAATTTATAAATATTACCCACAACTATAACATTATATCAAATTAACTCCATAATATTCAAAAATGATATTTATAGAAAACTCATCTTTATTTATAAAAGTTGGGGTCTTACAACCTCCCCTTCTTATGAAATTTCGCCCTCGAAATTAGGGTACGTACCTGGTATGTCGAAGAGGTAAGGATACCTTGATTTCATTTCAGATTCTAACTCCCAAGTCATTTCCTCAACATCGTGGTTTCTCCACAAAACTTTGACTTGAGGTATAACCTTGGAGCGTAGAATATGTTCCTTCTTATCCAAGATTTGAACAGGAACTTCTTCATACGTCAAATCCTCCGCTATTTCGTCCGGTTCTAACTCAATAATGTGGTTCGGGTCTTCCACATATTTGCGTAACATGGATATGTGAAAAACGTTATGAACACGAGACATACTTGGCGGTAAAGCGAGTCTATAAGCCACAGTTCCTACTCGATCGAGGATTAAAAATGGACTGATGAATCGAGGATTGAGCTTTCCTCTCTTTCCAAATCTCGTAACTCCTTTCCATGGAGCAACACGTAAGAACACATGATCTCCTACATCAAATTCCACGTCCTTTCGATGAAGATCAGCATAACTCTTTTGTCGATCTTGTGAGGTTTTTATACGTTGTCGGATCGTTTGAATCTTTTCTGTATTCATACATACCAACTCTGGTCCCAACAACGTTGCTTCACCCACCTCATCCCAGCATACTAGAGAACGAAATTTTCTTCCATACAATGCTTCGAATGGAGTCATGCCAATACTTGTTTGATAACTGTTGTTGTAGAAAAACTCCACCAATGGTAAGAACTTGTCCCAACTTCCCTTGAAGTCAAAGACACAGAGTCTTAATAGATCATCTAGAGTTTGAATAGTCCTCTCTGATTGTCCGTCCGTCTGAGGATGATATGCTGAACTAAATCGTAAATGCGTGCCCATAGCTTTTTGTAAACTAACCCAAAATCGTGAAGTGAATCTTGGGTCTCGGTCAGAAACTATGGATACTGGCATACCATGCAGTCTTACAATCTCGTTTATGTACATACGAGCAAGACGTTCAAGTGTATAAGTTTCTCGTATCGGTAAGAAATGAGCAGACTTGGTCAATCTATCAACAATGACCCAAATCGCATCAATACCTTGAGAAACCCTAGGAAGACCGGTAACGAAATCCATGGTAATGTGCTCCCACTTCCATTCTGGAATTTCAAGTGGTTGCAATGGACCTTTTGGTACTTGATGCTCCGCTTTGACTCGTTGACAAGTTAGACACCTTGAGATAAACAACGCTATCTCTCTCTTCATATTGCTCCACCAAAATGTATGACGAAGATCATGATACATTTTGGTACTTCCAGGATGGATTGCAAACGGTGTGTTGTGCGCCTCCATCATGATTTCATACTTTAAATCAGGGTTGTTAGGAAAACAAAGTCTGGAGTTGACTCGAAGTATTCCTTCTTCATCGATTCTTGCTTCCGGCATAGCACCTTCTTGCACTTTCTTCCTCATACGCATCAGCTCCAGGTCTGTAGCTTGAGCAGCTTTAACTTTATCGATTAAAGTCGGTTTTACTCGTATATTCGCCATCATCACATGGGTCCCTGGAGTCTTTAACTCTATCTCCATCCTTTGCAAATCACACAAAATGGGCCTTTGTGTTGACAATATCGCACTCGTACTTGCATATGATCTTCTACTCAATGCGTCAGCTACCACGTTCGCTTTTCCAAGATGGTATTGAATGGTATGATCATAATCTTTCAACAGTTCAAGCCAACGTCGTTGTCGCATGTTGAGTTCCTTTTGAGTGAAGAAATATTTGAGGCTTTTATGATCCGTAAAGATCTCCATCTTCTCCCCATACAAGTAATGCCTCCAAATTTTAAGTGCAAAGACAACAGCTGCCAACTCTAGATCATGAGTAGGATAATTCCTCTCATATTCCTTGAGTTGTCTTGATGCATAGGCTATGACTTTTCCATGTTGCATGAGAACGCATCCCAACCCTTTGCTCGAAGCATCACTGTAGATGACAAATCCCTCCGAGCCAGATGGTATTGTTAGAACAGGTGCTGAAATGAGTCTCCTCTTGAGTTCTTGAAAACTCTGCTCACATTCTTCGCTCCAACCGAACTTTGTATCTTTCCGAGTCAGCTGAGTTAATGGAGTAGCGATTCGAGAAAATCCTTCCACGAATCTCCGATAATAACCAGCTAAACCAAGAAAGCTACGTACTTCGGTCACTGATTTAGGTTGCTCCCAGCTTTGAATAGCTTCAATCTTTGCCGGGTCAACCGATATTCCACGACTTGATACTACGTGCCCAAGGAATGCTACCTCCTCCAGCCAGAACTCACATTTCTTCAACTTGGCATAAAGCTTGTATTCACGAAGCTTTTGGAGTACCAGCCTCAAGTGTTGCTCATGATCTTCACGGCTTTTGGAATAAATAAGGATGTCATCAATAAAGACGACCACAAAGTGATCCAAATATTCCTTGAATACCCGGTTCATCATATCCATGAAGGCAGCAGGAGCATTAGTCAATCCAAAGGACATGACTAGGAATTCATAATGCCCGTACCGAGTTCTAAAAGCCGTCTTTAGAATATCCTCAGTTCTAACCTTCAGCTGATGATATCCAGAACGAAGATCGATCTTTGAAAAGAATTGTGTTCCTTGCAACTGGTCAAACAGGTCATCAATACGTGGCAATGGGTACCTATTTTTGATGGTGACATGATTCAACTCCCGATAATCAATACAAAGTCGCATACTTCCATCTTTCTTCTTCACGAATAGAACAGGAGCACCCCAAGGAGAAGTACTAGGACGAATAAAGCCAATGTCTAACAATTCCTGCAGTTGGATCTTTAACTCCTGAAGTTCAATAGGAGCCATTCGATATGGGGCTTTGGAAATGGGTTTTGTACCGGGTTCAAGGTCGATACAAAATTTAATTTCACGCTCTGGGGGTAGGCCAGGAAGTTCTTCAGGGAATACGTCAGGAAATTTATTAACAATAGAAATATCATTCAAAACTGACGTATTTTTGTTTAGATCCGTGACATGAGCTAAGAAAGCTTGACATCCGTTTGTCAATAAACGAATAGCTTTATGGCTTGAGATGACATCGATTGATTTTAATGGTTTGGTTGCTTGAATTCGCATAATAGGTCGATTAGGAATATGAAAGCTAACAACCTTACGAAAATAATCAATTTTTGCATGATAAGTAGTTAACCAATCAATCCCTAGAATCACGTCAAATGCAAGTATTTTTAATGAAATCAGATCGACAGGTAATGTGTGGGTTCCAACTTGAACCAAACAAGACTTATAAACCGTGGATGTAATGAAGGTTTCTCCCAATGGAGTTTCAACAGATAAATCAAAGTCTAATTTCTCCGGAGTCAAATTTAATCGATGAGCGCAAGTAGGAGAAATAAAAGAATGGGTAGAACCGGTATCAAATAAAGTATAGACTTCGTTAGAGTTTATGATAAGCTTACCCGTGATGACCTCATTCGGGTTCCTTGCTTTCTGGGAGGTCACAACAAACGCTCTCCCTTGCACTACCAGTTTTGACTTTTCTGGGACGGCCTTTGGTGTCTCCATCTTGGCTGAACTTGTTTTTGGTAAACGACAAAATCGAGCTAAATGACCTTCTCTTCCACAATTATAACATGCTTTAGACGGCATCGCGCAGTTTGGACTGATGTGCCCCTCCCCTCCGCATTTGAAACATATGATAGGTGGTCGTTCTTCTTCCTTAACAACGGGTGCTGGTGCTGACGTCTTTCCATCATTGTTGAATCTCCTCTTCTTGAAATGACCATTCTTATTGTTTTGGCCCTGATTACCACCGAAGTGGTTACCATTTCTGGCCTGTTGATTCCCTCCACGCTTGTTGTCACCGCTTCGATGACTGCTCTCACTGGTATTATCATTTTGCCGACTGCTCTCTTTTGGTTGCGTTGACTCGTTATCGCGCTCCACTAACTGAGCCCTATTCACAACATCTGAATACATCCACCAAGTGGGACGCAAACCGGGACAACTCAACAAATTTAGCCTCATACTGCGACACGGTCATATTATTCTGCTCCAATTTGATGAACTCCACCTCCTTCATGTGACGAACACTTTCGGGAAAGTATTTGTCATTGAACAGCTCTTGGAACTTCTCCCAAGACATCTTCAGTGTGGCAGGTTGAGTACGCTTAATCGATTCCCACCAGTAATCTGCCTCTCCTCGCAACATAAAGGTGGCAAAGGGAACCTTGTGCTCCTCGGAGCATCCCAAGACATCAAATATCTTGGTAATCTGCTTTATCCATGTTTCTGCTATAAGTGGTTTTGGCTCTCCTTTAAACTCTGGTGGTCCCAGCTCCTTGAACTGTTTAGCGGTGACCGTCCGAGAGTTTTCAGTGTTTCCACCTATATTTTGGACAGGAGCCGCTCTCGCCTGCTGTTGCATGAACTGCATAAAGTTTCTGAACATTCCATCATTCATCATCTGGTCAGTGTTGTTGTTTGCATGAGGATTGTCACCTTCCTGATGCACATTATCCTGATTATTGATATGTGGTGAATCAACAGTCGCCTGTGCTCCATTGCTATTCTCAACATTCTCAGATGCCATTTTCAGATACTGCCACAAAATAAAAGTTAATTGATATGTCATATATTATCCTTATATTATGACCGACCAATTAAATACCATGCAAATAAACTTAGGTAGGTCATACTAGCGAAGGAATTTTTCGTCTCTCCCCTCCTAGTTCTATTCTCACATCTTAGCCAGGGATCATATCCCTAAGCTCTGATACCAACTGTGACGCCCCCAAAATTAGGTATACATCACCCATCTTGGGTCGTCAGATACATAGTACAGAATACAAATACAACTTACTAATACAACTGTCGTGTACAATACGACAAAACATAAACTGTGAGTTTGAATACAAATATTATCTTCTAGAGAGTATTCATACTCAAAAGGAGTCCTCATTACATTTATTAACACACTATTACATAGAATAGTGAGGACTACTAACTAATACTATCATTCGAACCATCACTCCGTTCCCCGACTTGCCCCAGCTACGTTCTCATTTCCTGAAGAGAACAGTGAAAGAAAGGGTGAGCTCAACTAGCCCAGTAAGAAATATTATGACTAAGATAATGCAGAATAAATTATCATTAGCCTTCAACAATGTTAAACTGATAAAATATAATAGACATCAAGTTTAACTGCAGCGGAACAAGCAATCCATTAAAAGAGTCAAGTAGAAAATAAACTCTACTATCTTTTATGATTTAAAAGGTTTTTCAACACTGTGATCGCTGGGACTCAGCTTAATAAAATAATTCACATCATCGAATCACCCCTGCACTACGGCCAAGGATATTCGTGTATTCATTAATGGTCATGATCATGCCAACAACTGTCCATCAATGCACTACGGGCCAATGAGGACTTTTACCACATCATTTGTAACATTACGATCATGATTATACCGAATAATCCCTGGTCATAATCATACCAAGTCCATCTATGCACTACAGGCCACAGATGACTTTCAACATTTTATAAACATGAGGATGATGACAATGATATAAGAATTCAATCAAACAAGTTCAAGAATTAATTTATCCAAGAATTAACAACGTCCAAATTGTCAACATGATACTGCTTTGTGGAGTAAAATTCAAGAATACTTAAAAGAATATTTTCATGAAAAGATACTGGATGAAACGCAATTATCAAGGATATTCCACAAATTTCATGGAGTATAGAAGTCAAAACTTAACCAACTGAGTATAATAAAGAATGGAATAACAAAAGAAATCACCATGCATGCGATAGACCGCACAGACAGGTTATTCCAACAGAATAATAAATAATAGAACCAGGTCCGGTGTAAAATACACAGACAGGATGTTCTCACAGAATAATAATAAAAACGGAACCAGGTCCGATGTAAAACACACAGACAGGATGTTCCAACAGAATAATAGAAGAAGATCACCAAGTATAGGGTAGACCGCGTATACAGGTTATTCCAACAGAATAATAAGAAATAAAATAATAACAGTTCTCTTCATGAATAAGAAAGAATAACACCCCTTACCGTTTTAAAGAAGAGCTGAAATAAGGAAGTAGTTAAGTAGCAGAATACTCTTTTTCTCTCTCTCTATAGTTTCTCTCTCTAGAGTTCAGTGAATTCGTAAGAAATAATGAAGGAATGAGCTGCTATTTATAGAAAAATAGAATGCATAGTAACTAATCCATGAACGGTCCAGATTGATTACTTTAATCTGACGGTCCATATTTAAAGAAAAATCTTTTAAATAAAATATAATATATTCTATTTATAGAATAACTTTAATAAAGTATTCTATTTTATATAAAAAGATGTTTCTGTTTTATTACGTTAATAATACGAATAAAACAAAACGTCATTATCGCTAAATAATTCATATTATTAACTGACAATAATTGAATCAAACTGAGTGACTTCTCACATAAGCATTAATAATCAATACCGTGTGCTACTATGCAACCACACGTATTACTGTACTTTTACTACCGAGTAGTTCAACAGTAACAATGGTAAAATTTCCGCCGTTATTTTTAATAAAATATTTTTGTCGTTTTCTTAATCCGACAATAATTCCGTTGTGGAGTCCACCAATAATTGTGTTGTTGTACAAATATTCCCTGTTAAAACGAATATTCCCCGACCAATCGAATATTATATAACAACTTGCGTACTTTGCAAAATTTATAAATATTACCCACAACTATAATATTATATCAAATTAACTCCATAATATTCAAAAATGATATTTATAGAAAACTCATCTTTATTTATAAAAGTTGGGGTCTTACAGTATTGAATGGTATGGTCGTAATCTTTCAATAACTCGAGCCAACGTCGTTGTCGCATGTTGAGTTCTTTTTGGGTAAAAAAATATTTGAGGCTTTTATGATCCGAATATATCTCCACTTTCTCCCCATATAAATAGAGCCTCCAGATTTTTAACGCAAAAACAACTACTACCAACTCTAGATCATGAGTAGGATAATTTCTCTCATATTCTTTGAGTTGTCGCGAGGCATAAGCTATGACCTTTCCATGTTGCATGAGAACACATCCTAACCCTTTGCCCGAAGTATCGCTGTAGATAACAAATCCATCCGAACCAGATGGTATTGTCAGAACTGGTGCCGAAATGAGTCTCCTCTTAAGCTCTTAAAAACTCTTCTCGCATTCCTCGTTCCATACGAATTTTGTATCTTTCAGAGTCAGTTGAGTTAACGAAGTAGCGATTTAAGAAAATCCTTCCACGAATCTCCGATAATAACCAGCTAAACCCATAAAGATACGTACTTCGGTTGCTCCCAACTTTGTATTGCTTCAATCTTCGCCGGGTAAACAGATACTCCATGTTTTGACACCACGTTCCCAAGGAATGCTACTTTCTCAAGCCAGAACTCGCATATCTTTAGCTTGACATATAGCTTGTTATCGCGAAGCTTTTGAAGTACTAGCTTCAAATAGTGCTTATGATCTTCACGGATTTTGGAATAGATAAGGATGTCATCAATAAAGACAACAACAAACTGATCCAAATATTCCTTGAATACAAGGTTTATCATATCCATGAAAGTCGCAGGAGTATTAGTCAATCCGAAAGACATGACTAGGAATTCATAATGTCCATACCGAGTTCTAAAAACAGTCTTCGGAATATCCTCAATTTTAATCTTCAGCTGATGATATCCAGAACGAAGATCGATCTTTGAAAAAAATTGTGCTCTTTGTAACTGGTCAAATTGGTCATCAATACGAGGTAGTAGATGCTTATTCTTAATGGTGACATGGTTCAATTCCCGGTAGTCAATACAAAGTCGCATACTCCCGTCTTTCTTCTTTACGAATAAAACAGGAGCACCCAAAGGAGATGTACTAGGATGAATGAAACCGATGTCCAACAACTCCTGTAGTTGGACCTTTAACTCCTGAAGTTCAATAGGAGCCATTCGATATGGAGTTTTAGAAATGGGCTTTGTACCAGGTTCAAGAACAATAAAGAATTCAACTTCACGTTCTGGGGGTAGACCGAAAAGTTCTTCAGGAAATACGTCAGGAAATTCATTAACAACAAAAATATTATTCAAATCTGACGTGTTTTTGTTCAAGTCCATGACATGGGCTAAGAAAGCTTGATATCCGTTTTTCAATAAACGAATGGCTTTATGGCTTGATATGACAGTGATTGATTTTAGTGGTTTAGTTGCTTGAATTCGTATAACAGGTTGATTAGGAATATGACAACCTTACGAAAACAATCAATTTTGGCATGATGAGTAGTTAACCAATCAATCCCTAAAATCACATCAAAAGCAAGTATCTTTAAAGATATAAGATCAACAGGTAATGTGATGGTGCCAACTTGAATCAAACAAGATTTATAAACAGTGGATGTAATGAAGGTTTCTCCTAATGGAGTCTCCACAGATATGTCAAAGTCTAATTTCTCCGGAGTCAAGTTTAAACGTTGAGCACAAACATGAGAGATAAATGAATGGGTAGAGCTGGTATCTAGTAAAGTATAAACTTTGCAAGAATTTATGATTAGCTTACCCGTGATCACCTTGTTCGGGTTCCTCGTATTTTGGCCAATCATGACAAACGCTCTTCCAGGAACCACTGACTTTGCCTTGCCTGGGATAGCCTTTTGAGTCACCATCCCCGCTGGACTTGGTTTTGCTACAGTACAATCTCGAGCGATATGTCCTTCCTTTCCATAATTATAACATACCTTGAACTGTTATGAACAGTTTGGGCTGATGTGTCCCTCTTTTTCACATTTATAGCATACGACCGGTGGTCGTTCTCCTCCCTTAGAACCAGTTGATGCTGGTGTTGACGTCTTCACATTGTCATTGTTGAATCTCCTCTTTTTAAAATCTCCCCCCGACTCACTTCTTCTATTTTCATGGCCACGATTACCACCAGAGTGGTTACTGCCTTTGTTCGTATTTTCTTTCCTCGCTGGTTATCGTTGCTTTGATGACTGTTGTCACCGGTATAACTCTGGTTGTGGTCCCTCGGTTGAACACACTCATTATCTCGCTCTAATAATTGAGCTCTGTTTACAACATCTGAATATAAAGAAAATTTATGAGAGATAAGATATTGCCGAATCTCGGGTTTTAGACCTCTCAGAAACATCCGTGTCATTCGTTCCTCATTCTCTACCAAATGAGGTGCAAACCTTGATAACTCTGCGAACTTCGCCTCGTACTGGGACACCGTCATATTGTTCTGTTCCAGTCTAATAAACTCTACCTCCTTCATATGACGAATACTTTCAGGAAAGTACTTATCATTGAATAGTTTCTGAAACGTTTTTCAAGACATGTTGAGTGCGGCAGGCTGGGTACGCTTCACAGATTCTCACCAGTAATCTGCCCCACCACGGAACATAAAGGTGACAAATGGAACCTTCTGTTCCTCCGTGCATACCAAGACATCAAATATCTTGGTAATTTGCTTGACCCATGTTTTCGCCTTAATCAAATCCGGCCTTCCCTAGAATTTTGGTGGTCCCAACTCTTTGAACTGCTTGGCTGTGACAAACCGCGCATTTTTATCATTTCCACCCGTATTTTGTACATGAGTCTCCCTCGTCTGATTTTGCATGAACTGCAAAAAGCTTCTAAACATCCCATCGTTCATCGTCTAATCAGTGGTGTTGTTTACAGGAGGAACATTGTCGTCCCGATGCACGTTCTCCTGATTGGTGATTAAAGGTGTCTCCACGGTCTCACTTACTCTATTGTTAACATTCTCAGTTGCCATTTTTAAATATTGCCATAAAATAAGGGTTAATTAAAAAAATTAACATATCACATAATATCCCTGTAAGACCCCGAATTTTATGAAATAAAAGTATTCAATTTTTCTTATAATTACTATTCAGTAAATGGTTAAATTGATAAAAAGTAAAGTTAAGAGTGATATATAAATTTTTTTACAAAATAAGCAAGTGGTTATAAAATATTCATTTTGTCGGGGAATATTCGTTTGGTCGTGGAATATTTTTCCTGTAGGAGAATATTCGTACGCTGGCGCAACCATTTGTGGACCCCATAACGAAATTATTGTCGGAAGGAGAAAACGATAGAAATATTTTTTTATAAAAAATAGCGGCGGAAGTTTTACCGTTAACTGTTGAACTACTCGGTAGTAAAAGTACAGTAATTGTTACAGTACCGTTAACTGTTGATTATTGGTGCTTACGTGAGAAGTCACTCAGTTTTACTCAATAATTGTTACAGTAATTACTGTTCAATATTTTATTTTATTGATTCAATAATTGCTACGTTGATATTTTATATTATTGTTATTTCAATAATTGTCACTGCACAGTATCTCCATTATCAGATCAATAATTCATATTATTTGAATAATATTATTAGATAGCATTATTGACAATGTCTAAAGAAGTTCCGTCTAAGGAGAGGTTTGGTCACCTAATTGCGCACCAGTAAGGAGAAATCCTTATCAGAAAGCCCCCTCTTTCCTGGGAACGACCTGGTTGTCATAATTGTGATTCTGTAATATTATTTGTGAATAATTAATTATTGATTTATATGATAAGGAAATATTTATTTATATGTGGATATAAATGAATGATTTAATTTTGAGGTATTTTATCAGTATTTTGTCGGAATGGAGGTTTTAAAAATCAAAATAATGTTCTTAAAGCTCTATTACGTGAGTTATAATTTTAATCTGACCGTTGGATTGTTATGATTTTTGGATATGTTATACATATATAAGTTGAGTATATGTCCACAAATTTTGAACCGTTAAAAATTAACGTATGATTTGTTATTAATTTTATGAGGTATTGAAAATCATCCGTTTGTGAATTTCGGATATTTTCAGTTTGAAATTTGGAAAAACTTAAAGCTACAAAGTTGTAAAAAATTCGATTTCATGTGGAATGGACATGAGATTCTAATTTTTCTGATAAAAGGGCTATTTTATATGAATTATTGAAGTTAGTGATTATTTAAAATATTTTGGAAATTTCTAGAATTGGTGGGCCCCACTTTTGGTTGGTGAGAAATAAAATGTGCTGAAATTTATTTTCAAAAGTGGTGGACTTGAATAGTAGCAGGTAAAGCCATCAGGTAGCAGGTTAGTCTGCTATGGCGTTCTAAGTATTTTCCTATAAATAGGGTGCTTAGTTAGAATTGAAAATCACACCAGAAACAAGTTTTTTTTCTTTCTCTTTCTATATTATCGAGCATATTTGTGTGAGTATTTAAATACTTTGTGAGTTGCTATTCAACAGTGCAAGTTTTCTTCAGCGTCATATCCGATATTTCGGTCAGAAATACTGTATTTTGAGGTAAGGGATGTTATTTTTTATAAATGGTAATATTTCTTTCAATATCATTATACCGAAATATTGGTATGAATTTTATTGTGGAATTTCTATCTTTTTCATGTCGGGGTTACTATTACATATACGATACTATTCACGTATACGACACTATTCACGTATACAACATTATTCATGTATATGACACTCTTTACGTATATGACATTATTTACGTATACGGTACTATGTACGAATACGAGTTACTATTCACGAGTTACTGTTCACGAGTTACTATTCATGAATTACTATTCACGAGTTATTATTCACGGTACTATTCACGACAAAATTAGTTTTTTTTTTGACCAAATTATCGTTGATTTATGAATATTGCTTTTAAAATTAAATGCAGTTGTTGATCATATTGTTTTTATTATCATATATAACATTTTTATAATCTAGGTGATGAAATTTCTCTTGAACTTGAGTGTAAAGATGGGTAGATTATTGGTATGATCGTGACTATGGGTTCTCTTTGGCCAGTAGTGCAAAGTTAAATTGTTGACTGGTATGATCATGACCATTGAATTTATAATTGAATATCTTTAGCTTAAGTGCAAAGGTGAATTGATCAACATGGTTATAATTATTGTTTATATAAATTCTGAGATGATTATATATTTCTTTGAGATATTAATATCTTTGGCCTGTAGTGCAAAGATGATCTGTTGTTGAATATATTTGGCCAGTAGTGCAAAGATGAACTGTTGATTAATATCTTTGGCCGTAGTGCAAAGATGAATTTATCAGTATGATTATGAACATGAACTGTGATTTGGTATAACCATGATCTTTGATGTTTCAGGTAAAGACAGGTGATGAAAATTATCTTCGTCCTGGATGAGAAGAGAAATTTAGAATCACAATTATGATTATGAGTGATTCATATGATTGTGGACCAGAATTGTTGATTGATGTTACAGGCATAAACCATTGTTGGTGGATTTTTAATATGGAGAAGATAATAGACTTTATGGTCTATTTGACTCTTCTAATGGATTGCTCGTTCCACTGCAACTATGGTTAAAAAGTTTTATTATCTATCATATGTTCTAAATCTCTGATTTATTAATGATGAAGGCTATTGATAATTTAATTATCTTTAGTCATGATATTCTTTACTGGGCTATTTGTGCTCATCCTTTTGCTTCACAATTTCTTTCAGGTAATAAGAGTGTAGCTGGATCGAGCGGAGGTAATAGGAGAATAGAACGGTGGTCTCTAGCTGTGAATGTTCTCCCTAAACAGTATGGAAATAAATTTATTGAGAAATTTGGAATAGTGTGTTGTATTTTATACATCATTTAGTAGATATTTTTAGTGAATCATATAGGGTGAGGCGAACCCAACTTTGGAAAGGTAATTTGCCACTATCATACAAGATGTCTAATGACATACAACCTCTTGTCATCATAAGACAGGGTTGTGCACATCCACTTACTGAGTATATCTACGAGTACTACCTATATAATCTTGGTGTTTGGTTGAAGTATAATTCTCAATTAGATACAGTAGAGATAATGATATGTCAAGAGAAGACTCATCATTGGAAAGAATATGATAGTAATCTTCTCGTTTTTTTGGGTCTATTGGGTCAACCAAGGATAATTCTGTGGACATATGATATCTATCATAACCTAGACGCATAGCCTCCCACGTATGAGGTTTCCTTGAGCACTTTTCGAAATTTTAATTTCTAAAACAGTTATTGACTGTACCTTTATGTAAGGTGCCATTGTGACGTGTTATCCAAGGTTGGGATGAGAGTCACAATTGGTATATATTTGTATCAAAACTCACAATATATGAGTCGTTGTATTTTGCACGACAATTGTAGTTATTTTCTGTATCATATATTTGGTTACACAGAATAGATTGGATGGATTGAACCTATTTTAGGGGCGTCACAATCCCTATATTCTGACCAATCAACAAATAGGCTTAGGTAGGACACACTAGCGAAAGATTTACTCGTCTCTCCCCTCCTAGTTCTATTCTCCGATCTCCGTCAGACGCCATATCCCTAAGTTCTGATACCAACTATGACGCCCCCAAAATAGGTATATATCACCCATTCTGGGTCGCCAAAAATATGGTACAGAAATAACTACAACTTTATTAATACCATTATCGTGCAAAATACGACAACACATAAACTGTGAGTTAAAATACAAATATTTTCTTCAAGATAATATCCACACTCAAATAAGTCCTCATTACAATTATTGATACACTATTTTACAAAATAGTGAGGACTATAATAACAACTGCCTTGGAACATCACTCCACACCCCGACTACTTCCCGCAATATTCTCGCTTCCTGAGAAAAAAAATGGAACAAAAAGAAAAAGGGTGAGCTCAACTAGCCCGATAAAGAATATTATGACTAAGATAATATAGAACAAATTATCGTTAGTCTTCAATAGGGAAAAAATCTAATAGAATATAATAGACAACAACTGCAACGGAAACAATAATTCATTAGAAGAGTTAAAAGTCTATCATCAATATTTTATCCCTGTAACATCAATCAACATATATCTTGAATCAAATATGTGACAACCCCAAAATAGGTCCATTCCATCCAACCTATTCTGAGTCGCCAAATACATGGTACAGAAAACAACTACAACTTTATTACAACAATTGTCGTGCAAAATACAACAACACATATGCTGTGAGTTTGGATACAAATATATACCAAATGTGACTCATGTCCCAACCGTGGACAGCACCTCACAAGGACACCTTACATAAAGGTATAGTCAAAAACTGTTTTAGAAATTAGAATCTTTGGAAATTGTTCAAGGAAACCTTTGTACATGAGAGGCCATGCTTCTAGGTTGTGATAGATATCATATGGCCACAGAATTATCATTGGTTGGCCCAATATACTCTAAAGAAAAACAAGAAGATTACTATCATATTCTTCCCAATGGTGAGTTTTCTCTTGACTTATCATTATCTCCACTGTCTCTAATTGAGAATTATACTTCAAACAAACACCAAGATTATATAGGTAGTACTCGTAAATATACTCAACAAGTGGATGAACACAATCCTGTCTTATGATGACACGAGGTTGTATGTCATTAGACATCTGGTATGATAGTGGTAAAATACCCTTCCAACGTTGGGTTCGCTTCACCCTAGATGATTAACCAAATATAACTACTAAATGATGACCACCGTTATATTCCCCTGTTACCCCCGCTCGACCCAGCTACACTCTTATTACCTAAAAGGAATTGTGAAACAGAAGGGTGAGCACAACTAGCCCAGTAAAGAATATCATGACTAAAGATAAATAAGTTATCAATAGCCTTCAACAGAATTAAATCAGAGATTTAGAACATATGGTAGATGACAAAAATTTCAACCATAGTTGCAGCGGAACGAGCAATCCATTAGAAGAGTCAAATAGACTATAAAGTCTATTATCTTCTCCATGTTAAAAATCCACCAACAATGTTTTATCCCTGTAACATCAATCAACAATTCCGGTCCACAATCATATGAATAACTCATAATCATAGTTGTAGTTCTACATTCCTCTTCTCATCCAGGACGAAGATAATTTTCATCACCTATCTTTACCTAAAACATCAAAGATCATGGTTACACCAAATCACATTTCCTGTTTATAATCATACTAATAACTTCATCTTTGCACTACGGCCAAAGATATTCATTTGTATCACCAGTTGGTCATGTTCATCTCAACACCTGTTCATCTTTGCATTACTGACCAAAGATATTCAACAACATGTCATCTTTGCACTACGGGCCAAAGATATTCATCAACAATTCATGTAACGACCCCAAAACAGGTCCATTCCACCCAACCCATTCTGAGTCGTCAAATACATGGTACAGAAAACATCTACAACTTTATTACAACAATTGTCGTGCAAAATACAACAACACATATGCTGTGAGTTTGGATACAAACATATACCAAATATGACTCATGTTCCAACCGTGGATAGCACCTCACAATGACACCTTACATAAAGGTATAGTCAAAAACTGTTTTAGAAATTAGAATCTTTGGGAAGTGCTCAAGGAAACCTTCGTACGTGGGAGGCCACGCGTCTAGGTTATGATAGATATCATATGGCCACAGAATTATCCTTGGTTGACCCAATAGACCCCAAAGAAAAACGAGAAGATTACTATCATATTCTTCCCAATGGTGAGTCTTCTCTTGACTTATCATTATCTCCACTGTCTCTAATTGAGAATTATACTTCAAACAAACACCAAGATTATATAGGTAGTGCCCATAGATATACTCAGCAAGTGGATGAGCACAACCCTGTCCTATGATGACACGAGGTTGTATGTCATTAGACATCTTGTATGATAGTGACAAAACACCCTTCCAACGTTGGGTTCGCCTCACCCTATTTCTTCACCAAATATAACTACTAAATAATGACCACCGTTCTATTCCCTTGTTACCCCCGCTCGACCCAGCTACACTCTTATTACCTGAAAGGAATTGTGAAGCAAAAGGGTGAGCACAACTAGCTCAGTAAAGAATATCATGACTAAAGATAATTAAATTATCAATAGCCTTCATCAATAATAAATCAGAGATTTAGAACATATGGTAAATGATAAAAATTTCAACCATAGTTGCAGCGGAACGAGCAATCCATTAGAAGAGTCAAATAGACTATAAAGTCTATTATCTTCTCCATGTTAAAAATCCACCAACAATGTTTTATCCATGTAACATCACTCAACAGTTCCTTTCCACAATCATATGAATAACTCATAATCATAATTGTGACTATAAAGTTTTCTTCGCACCCAGGACGAAGAATATTTTCATCACCTGTCTTTACCTGAAACATCAAAGATCATGGTTATACCAAATCACAGTTCCTGTTCATAATCATACTAATAAAACCATCTTTGCACTACGGCCAAAGATATTCAACAACAGTTCATCTTTGCACTACAGGCCAAAGATATTCATCAACAATTCATCTTTGCACTACAGGCCAAAGATATTCTTCAACAATTCATATTTGCACTACAGGCCAAATATATTCATATCTCAAAGAAATATATAATCGTTTCAGAATTTATATAAACAATAATTATAACCATGTTGATCAATTCACTTTTTCATTTAAGCTTAAGATATTCAATTATAAATTCAATGGTCATGATCATACCAGTCACAATTCAACTTTGCACTACAGGCCAAAGAGAACCCTAGTCATGATCATACCAATAATCTACCCATCTTTACACTCCAGTGAAAGAGAATTTCAACAACAGGGTTATAAAAATGTTATATATGATAATAAAATCAATATAATCAACATATAGATTTAATCTCAAGAATAATATTCATAAATCAACTATAATTTGGTTAGTAAAAGAAACCAATTTTGTCGTGAATAGTAACTCGTGAATAGTAACTCATGAATAGTAACTCGTGAATAGTAACACCGACTCAAAAAGGTAGAAATTCCACAATAAAATTCATACCAATATTTCGGTATAATGATATTGAAAGAATAACATTTCTTAAGCTTATAAACAATTTATTTAAATTGTTTACACTTTACTAATTAATGCATTTAATCATCATAAAATGCCAACTCTTAAGATTTCATCATCAATAACCAAAACCCTCATCAAAAATCTGCATATACCTCATATATAGGATTCTCAAGCCATAAAATCCTATTTTCCAATTTTCTTACTTCACATAACATATTTAATTCATTTTCTCATAACTAGACTATTTTCATGAAAAATACCAAATCAGTTCCAAAAATATTTCTTTTCTGGAATTTAGCATAATATAGTCCCATAGTGAACATATATTTTTCTCAAAATTTTTAAAAGTCATTTACTATTTTTCATATGGCCAAAATAGCCGAATATTTAGACATTTATCAAAAATTGTACTTTTGTCTAAAAATTCTGAAATTTACAGAGTATACTTCTATCATATACATGTACTCCCAATAAAAATTTCATCAATTTTGGAGTTAACCACAAGGAATTATAAGCTGTTACTTTTAAAATAGTCTTTTCTCATAAAATTCATAACTCTCAATCTATACATCCAAAAATCACCATTTTTGGACACAATCAAGAAAACTCATCAAAATATCATTTTAAATTTTTCCAGAATTTTTGAAGATCAGAAAAATTACGAAACTGAAAATCATAACAACCCTTAAAATCCCTTAATATCCCTTACCTCAAAAGAGCAGTACTTCTGACTGGATATCGGATATGATGCTGAAGGAAACTTGCACTAATGAATAGCAACTCACCAAGTATCCAAAAATTCACAAAATATGCTTCATAATATAGAGAGAGAAAGAGAGAACACTTATGTTTCTGGTGTGATTTTCAATTCTAACTTAGCCCTCTATTTATAGAAAAATTTTGGTAGGTTTGACCTGCAACCTGATGGCTTTACCTGCTACTATTCCCACCCACCACATTTGAAATATAATTCAGCACATTTCTTCACCAATCACAAGCGGGGCCCACCAATTCTAGAATTTTCTACAAAAATGATAAACTCCGAAAATTCAATAATTTCTGAACCAGTCATCTCGTAAAATTCATAATAAATCATACGTTCATTTTTAACGGTTCAAAATTTGTGAACATATACTCAACTTATATATGTATAACATATCCAAAAATTACCACGATCCAACGGTCGGATTAAAAATTATAACACCCGCAAAATATCTTAAAAAATCCTGATTTTTAATACCTCCATTCCGACAAAAATACGGATAAAAATCTCAACATTAACTCCTTCATTTTTTAACCACAAAAATATATCCCTCATTTATATCCACATAAAATAAATATTTTCTTATCATATGAATCAATAATTAATTATTCACAAATAATATTACAGAATCACATTTATGACAACCAGGCCGTTCCCAGGAAAGAGGGGGCTTTCCAATAAGAATTTTTCCTTACTGGCGCGCAATTAGGTGACCAAACCTCTCCTTAGACAGAACTTTCTAGACATTGCCAATAATGCTATCTAATAATACTATTCAAATAATATGAATTATTGATCTGATAATGGGAAATACTGTGCAGCAACAATTATTGAAACAACAATAATATAAAATATCAACGCAACAATTATTGAATCAATAAAATAAAATATTGAACAGTAATTACTGTAACAATTATTGAGTAGTGCCTTCTTACGTAAGAATCAATAATTTCAAAAATACTATGCAATACCGTGTGCTACTGTGCAATAACGCGTATTACTGTATTTTAACCACCGGGTATTCCAACAGTGTTAACGGTAACAACTACGCCGTTATTTGTAAAAACTCAAATTTGTCGTTTTCTTCACCCGACAGTTATTCTGTTATGGGGCCCACAAATAGCTGCGCCGTCGTACGAATATTCCCCGACAGAAAGAATATTCCACGACCAAACGAATATTCCCCGACAACAATGATTATTTTATAACCACTTGCTTATTTAAAAAAAAAAATCATATTTCACCCATAACTTTAAACTTTTATCAATTTAACCATTTACTAAATAGAAAAATTGAATAATTTTATTTCATAAAATTCGGGGTCAAAATCTCCCCTCCTTATGAAATTTCGTCCCCTAAATTTACGTACCTGGTATTTCAAAGAGTTGAGAATACCTTGCTTTTATTTCAGATTCCATCTTCCCTGTCATCATGATTTCTCCATTGCCCATCTCCTGTATTTCAGATATCATTCTAGAATACAGCTTCAAAACAAGGGTTAATTGAACAAATTAACATATCACATAATATCCCGATATTATGACTGACCAACAAATAAGCTTAGGTAGGACACACTAGCGAAGGATTTACTCAACTCTCCCCTCATAGTTTTATTCCCCGATCTCCGCCAGAGATCATATCCCTAAGCTCTGATACCAAATGTAACGACCCCAAAATAGGTCCATTCCACCCAACCCATTCTGAGTCGTCAAATACATGGTACAGAAAACAACTACAACTTTATTACAACAATTGTCGTGCAAAATACAACAACACATATGCTGTGAGTTTGGATACAAATATATACCAAATGTGACTCATGTTCCAACCGTGGACATCACCTCACAATGACACCTTACATAAAGGTATAGTCAAAAACTGTTTTAGAAATTAGAATCTTTGGGAAGTGCTCAAGGAAACCTTCGTACATGGGAGGCCACGCGTCTAGGTTATGATAGATATCATATGGCCACAGAATTATCCTTGGTTGACCCAATAGACCCCAAAGAAAAACGAGAAGATTACTATCATATTCTTCCCAATGGTGAGTCTTCTCTTGACTTATCATTATCTCCACTGTCTCTAATTGAGAATTATACTTCAAACAAACACCAAGATTATATAGGTAGTGCCCATAGATATACTCAGCAAGTGGATGAGCACAACCCTGTCCTATGATGACACGAGGTTGTATGTCATTAGACATCTTGTATGATAGTGACAAAACACCCTTCCAACGTTGGGTTCGCCTCACCCTATTTTCTTCACCAAATATAACTACTAAATGATGACCACCGTTCTATTTCCTTGTTACCCCCGCTCGACCCAGCTACACTCTTATTACCTGAAAGGAATTGTGAAGCAAAAGGGTGAGCACAACTAGCTCAGTAAAGAATATCATGACTAAAGATAATTAAATTATCAATAGCCTTCATCAATAATAAATCAGAGATTTAGAACATATGGTAAATGATAAAAATTTCAACCATAGTTGCAGCGGAACGAGCAATCCATTAGAAGAGTCAAATAGACTATAAAGTCTATTATCTTCTCCATGTTAAAAATCCACCAACAATGTTTTATCCATGTAACATCACTCAACAGTTCCTTTCCACAATCATATGAATAACTCATAATCATAATTGTGACTATAAAGTTTTCTTCGCACCCAGAACGAAGAATATTTTTATCACCTGTCTTTACCTGAAACATCAAAGATCATGGTTATACCAAATCACAGTTCCTATTCATAATCATACTAATAAAACCATCTTTGCACTACGGCCAAAGATATTCAACAACAGTTCATCTTTGCACTACAGGCCAAAGATATTCATCAATAATTCATCTTTGCACTACAGGCCAAAGATATTCTTCAACAATTCATATTTGCACTACAGGCCAAATATATTCATATCTCAAAGAAATATATAATCGTTTCAGAATTTATATAAACAATAATTATAACCATGTTGATCAATTCACTTTTTCACTTAAGCTTAAGATATTCAATTATAAATTCAATGGTCATGATCATACCAGTCACAATTCAACTTTGCACTACAGGCCAAAGAGAACCTAGTCATGATCATACCAATAATCTACCCATCTTTACACTCCAGTGAAAGAGAATTTCAACATCAGGGTTATAAAAATGTTATATATGATAATAAAATCAATATAATCAACATATAGATTTAATCTCAAGAGTAATATTCATAAATCAACTATAATTTGGTTAGTAAAAGAAACCAATTTTGTCATGAATAGTAACTCGTGAATAGTAACTCGTGAATAGTAACACCGACTCAAAAAGGTAGAAATTCCACAATAAAATTCATACCAATATTTCGGTATAATAATATTGAAAGAATAACATTTCTTAAGCTTATAAACAATTTATTTAAATTGTTTACACTTTACTAATTAATGCATTTAATCATCATAAAATGCCAACTCTTAAGATTTCATCATCAATAACCAAAACCCTCATCAAAAATCTGCATATACCTCATATATAGGATTCTCAAGCCATAAAATCCTATTTTCTAATTTTCTTACTTCACATAACATATTTAATTCATTTACTCATAACTAGACTATTTTCATGAAAAATACCAAATCAGTTCCAAAAATATTTCTTTTCTGGAATTTAGCATAATATAGTCCCATAGTGAACATATATTTTTCTCAGAATTTTTAAAAGTCATTTACTATTTTTCATATGGCCAAAATAGCCGAATATTTAGACATTTATCAAAAATTGTACTTTTGTCTAAAAATTCTGAAATTTACAGAGTATACTTCTATCATATACATGTACTCCCAATAAAAATTTCATCAATTTTGGAGTTAACCACAAGGAATTATAAGCTGTTACTTTTAAAATAGTCTTTTCTCATAAAATTCATAACTCTCAATCTATACATCCAAAAATCACTATTTTTGGACACAATCAAGAAAACTCATCAAAATATCATTTCAAATTTTTCCAGAATTTTTGAAGATCAGAAAAATTACGAAACTGAAAATCATAACAACCCTTAAAATCCCTTAATATCCCTTACCTCAAAAGAGCAGTACTTCTGACTGGATGTCGGATATGATGCTGAAGGAAACTTGCACTAATGAATAGCAACTCACCAAGTATCTAAAAACTCACAAAATATGCTTCATAATATAGAGAGAGAAAGAGAGAAAACTTATGTTTCTGGTGTGATTTTCAATTCTAACTTAGCCCTCTATTTATAGGAAAATTTTGGTAGGTTTGACCTGCAACCTGATGGCTTTACCTGCTACTATTCCCACCCACCACATTTAAAATATAATTCAGCACATTTCTTCACCAACCACAAGTGGGGCCCACCAATTCTAGAATTTTTCACCAAAATGATAAACTCCGAAAATTCAACAATTTCTGAACCAGTCATCTCGTAAAATTCATAATAAATCATACGTTCATTTTTAACGGTTCAAAATTTGTGGACATATACTCAACTTATATATGTATAACATATCCAAAAATTACCACGATCCAACTGTCGGATTAAAAATTATAACACCCGCAATATTTCTCAAAAAACATTGATTTTTAATACATCCATTCCAACAAAAATACGGATAAAAATCTCAACATTAACTCCTTCATTTTTTAACCACAAAAATATATCCCTCATTTATATCCACATAAAATAAATATTTTCTTATCATATGAATCAATAATTAATTATTCACAAATAATATTACAGAATCACATTTATGACAACCAGGCCATTCCCAGGAAAGAGGGGGCTTTCCAATAAGAATTTTTCCTTACTGACGCGCAATTAGGTGACCAAACCTCTCCTTAGACAGAACTTTCTAGACATTGTCAAAAATGCTATCTAATAATACTATTCAAATAATATGAATTATTGATCTGATAATGGAAAATACTGTGCAGCAATAATTATTGAAACAACAATAACATAAAATATCAACGCAACAATTATTGAATCAATAAAATAAAATATTGAACAGTAACTACTGTAACAATTATTGAGTAGTGCCTTCTTACGTAAGAATCAATAATTTCAAAAATACTATGCAATACCGTGTGCTACTGTGCAATAACGCGTATTACTGTATTTTAACCACCGGGTATTCCAACAGTGTTAACGGTAACAACTACGCCGTTATTTGTAAAAACTCAAATTTGTCGTTTTCTTCACCCGACAGTTATTCTGTTATGGGGCCCACAAATAGCTGTGCCGTCGTACGAATATTCCCCGACAGAAAAAATATTCCACGACCAAACGAATATTCCCCGACAACAATGATTATTTTATAACCACTTGCTTATTTTAAAAAAAAATTCATATTTCACCCATAACTTTAAACTTTTATCAATTTAACCATTTACTATATAGAAAAATTGAATAATTTTATTTCATAAAATTCGGGGTCTTACAATTCATCTTTGCACTACTGGCCAAAGATATTCATCAATAATTCATCTTTGCACTACTGGCCAAAGATATTCAACCACAGGTCATCTTTGCACTACAGGCTAAAGATATTCAACAACAGTTCATATTTACACTACAGGCCAAATATATTCATCAACAGTTCATATTTGCACTATAGGACAGATATATTAATATCTCAAAGAAATATATAATCATTTCAGAATTTATATAAATAATAATTATAACCATGTTGATCAATTCATCTTTGCACTTAAGCTAAAGATATTCAATTATAAATTCAATGGTCATAATCATACCAGTCAACAATTCAATTTTGCACTACTGGCCAAAGGGAACCCATAGTCATGATCATACCAAAAATCTGCCCATCTTTACACTCAAGTCAAAGAGAAATATCATTATTAGGGTTGTAAAAATGTTATATATGATAATAAAATCAATATAATCAACATATAGATTTAATCTCAAGAGTAATATTCATAAATCAACTATAATTTGGTCAGAAAAAGAAACCAATTTTATCGTGAATAGTAACTCATAAATAGTAACTCATGAATAGTAAATTCGACTCAAAAAAGTAGAAATTCAACAATAAAAAACATACCAATATTTCAGTATTATGATATTGAAAGAATAATATTTCTTAAACTTATAAATAATTTATTTTAATTGTTTACACTTTACTAAATAATGCATTTAATCATCCTAAAATGCCAAACTCATAAGATTTCATTACCAATAACCAAAACTCTCATCAAAAATCTGCATATACCTCATATAGGATTCTCAAGCCATAAAATCCTATTTTCTAATTTTCTTACTTCACATAACATATTTATTTCATTTACTCATAACTAGTCTATTTTCATGAAAAATACCAAATCAGTTCCAAAAATATTTTTTTTGAGATTTAGCAGAATATAATCCCATATTGAACATATATTTTTCTCAGAATTTTTAAAACTCATTTACTATTTTTCATATGGCCAAAACAGTCGAATATTTAGACATTTATCACAAATTGTAATTTTATCCAAAAATTTTGAAATTCACAGAGTACACTGATATTATATAAATATACTTCAAATAAAAATTTCATCAATTTTGGAGTTAACCACAAGGAGTTATAAGCGGTTACTTTTAAAATTGTCTTTTCCGTAAAATTCATAACTCTTAATCTATACATCCAAAAATCACCATTTTTGGACACAATCAATAAAACTCATCAAAATATCATTTCAAATTTTTCTAGAATTTTCTGAAGGTCAGAAGAATTACGAACTGAAAAATATAATAACCCTTAAAATCCCTTACCTCAAAAGAGCAGTACTTCTGACTTGAATATCGGATATAACGCTGAGCAACACTCAAGATATCTAAATACTCACAAAAATATGCTTGATAATATAGAGAGAAAGAAAACTTATTTCTGGTGTGATTTTCAATTCTAACTTAGCCTTGTATTTATAAAAAAATGTTAGCACGCCGAAGCAGACTTAACCTGCAACCTGATGGCTTTACCTGCTACTATTCCCACCCACCACATTTGAATAAAAATCTTAGCACATTTCACCAACCAAAAGTGGGGCCCACCAATTCTAGAATTTTCCGCTAAAATGACAAATTCCACAACTTCTACAATTTTTGAACCAGTCATCTCGTAAAATTCATAACAAATCATACGTTCATTTTTAATGGTTCAAAATTTGTGGACATATACTCAACTTATATATGAATAACATATCCAAATATTACCACGATCCAACGGTCGGATTAAATATTATAACCCCCGCAATATTTCTCAAAAATCCTGATTTGATTTTTAATACCTCCACTCCGATAAAAATACTGATAAAACACCTCAATATTAATTCCTTCATTTTTAACCACAATAAATATATCCAACATTTATATCCACATAAAATAAATATTTTCTTATCATATGAATCAATAATTAATTATTCACAAATAATATTACATAATTATATTTATGACAACCAGGCCGTTCCCAGGAAAGAGGGGGATTTCTAATAAGGATTTCTCCTTACTAGCGCGCAATTAGATGACCAAACCTCTCCTTAGACAGAACTTTCTAGACATTGCCAATAATGCTATCTAATAATATTATTCAAATAATATGAATTATTGATCTGATAATGAAAAATACTGTGCAGCAACAATTATTGAAACAACAATAATATAAAATATCAACGCAGCAATTATTGAATCAATAAAATAAAATATTAAACAGTAACTACTGTAACAATTATTGAGTAGTGCCTTCTTACGTAAGAATCAATAATTAGTGCAATATCGTGTGCTACTGTATTTTAACCACCAGTTATTCCAATAGTGTTTACGGTAACAACTACGCCGTTAATTATAAAAACTCAATTTTTGTCGTTATCTTCATCCGACAGTTATTCTGTTATGGGGCCCACAAATGACTGCGCCGTCGTACGGATATTCCTCGACAGAAAGAATATTACACGACCAACGAATATTCTCCGACAATAATGATTATTTTATAACCACTTGTTTATTTTGAAAAAATTTCACATTTCACCCATAACTTTAACTTTTTATCAATTTAACCATTTACTGAATTGTAATTATAAGAAAAATTGAATACTTTTATTTCATAAAATTCGGGGTCTTACAATCTCCCTTCCTTATGAAATTTCGTCCCCGAAATTTACGTACCTGGTATTTCGAAGAGTTGAGAATACCTTACTTTCATTTCTGATTCTATCTATCATATTATCATGATTTCTCCATTGCTCATCTCCCATGATAACTTTATTTGGATTCCTCATTTGTTGGGAAGTCATGACAACCGCCATACCTCGAACTACCCGGCTTTGACTTGTCTGGGGTAGCATTTGGCATCATCACTACCGTAGGAATATACTTTTCTATAGGACATATTCCTCCCTCAACTGCCTCGTCGTACTCCTGATTCATGATCCGTATCATCAATCTTCGATCCATATCGAATTTAGGTTGACCGCTCTGTACAGGGTAATTCAAAACTCGATGTTGGGTTCTCCCAATTGCTTTCCAAAAAAAGAAATTCATATAATCTATTTTAGTCTTCTTAGATCGGACATCTCTTTCCACAATATCCACGTGTCGTGCGGCTTTTGCCCATGCATCACTTATTCTCACTCGTTCAGTTTTTTCTTCTTTCAACTCAGATTTCATCTTTATCATCTTATACTCTGCCAAAGAATGCTTCTGTTCAAGCATCACATATCGGGTAACACAAGCTTGAATTGTTGCATCCTTTTGCTCCACGACCGCCTGTCGTTCTTCAGCCTGCTTTTCTAACTCATGAAGACGATTTTGCAATTCTACATTTTAATCATATAATACCTCTAACAAACTCTCTTCAGGTACCTCTTCTTCCTCACTCTCAGTTATTACCTCCGCGACCATTTCGGGTGCAATTATCAATTCTTCACACACCACATGGATTTCTCTAATTCCTTCTTCATCTGACATCACATTATCATGGTTAGTGATTAGAGATATCCCCACAGTCTCATTCACTCTATTGTTAGCATTCTCAGCTGCCATTCTCAAATACTGCCATAAAACAAGGGTTAATTAAGCAAATTAATGTATCACATAATATCCATATATTATGACCAACCAACAATTAAGCTTAGGTAGGACACACTAGCAAAGGATTTACTCATCTCTCCCCTCCTAGTTATATTGCCCGATCTCCGCCAGAGACCATATCCCTAAGCTCTGATACCAACTGTGACAACCCCAAAATAGGTCCATTCCATTCAACCTATTCTGAGTCGCCAAATACATGGTACAGAAAATAACTACAATTTTATTACAACAATTGTCGTGCAAAATACAACAACACATATGCTGTGAGTTTGGATACAAATATATACCAAATGCGACTCATATCCCAACCGTGGACAGTGCCTCACAATGACACCTTACATAAAGGTATAGTCAAAAACTGTTTTAGAAATTAGAATCTTTGGAAAGTGCTCAAGGAAACCTTTGTACATAGGAGGTCATGCTTCTAGGTTGTGATAGATATCATATGGCCATAGAATTATCCTTGGTTGACCCAATATACCCTAAAAAACGAGAAGATTACTATCATATTCTTTCCAATGGTGAGTCTTCTCTTGACTTATCATTATCTCCACTGTCTCTAATTGAGAATTATACTTCAAACAAACACCAAGATTATATAGGTAGTGCTCGTAAATATACTCAGTAAGTGGATGAACACAATCCTGTCTTATGATGACACGAGGTTGTATGTCATTAGACATCTGGTATGATAGTGGCAAAACACCCTTCCAACGTTGGGTTCGCTTCACCCTAGATGATTCACCAAATATATAACTACTAAATGATGACCACCGTTCTATTCCCCTGTTACCCCCGCTCGACCCAGCTACACTCTTATTACCTGAAAGGAATTATGAAACAGAAGGGTGAGCACAACTAGCCTAGTAAAGAATATCATGACTAAAGATAAATAAGTTATCAATAGCCTTCAACAGAATTAAATCAGAGATTTAGAACATATGGTAGATGATAAAAATTTCAACCATAGTTGCAGCGGAACGAGCAATCCATTAGAAGAGTCAAATAGACTATAAAGTCTATTATCTTCTCCATGTTAAAAATCCACCAACAATGTTTTATCCCTGTAACATCAATCAACAATTCTGATCCACAATCATATGAATAACTCATAATCATAGTTATAGATCTACATTCCTCTTCTCATCCAGGACGAAGATAATTTTCATCACTTATCTTTACCTGAAACATCAAAGATCATGGTTACACCAAATTACATTTCCTGTTCATAATCATACTAATAACTTCATCTTTGCACTACGGCCAAAGATATTCATTTGTATCACCAGTTGGTCATGTTCATCTCAACACCTGTTCATCTTTGCACTACTGGCCAAAGATATTCAACAACATGTCATCTTTGTACTACGGGCCAAAGATATTCATCAACAATTCATCTTTGCACTACTGGCCAAAGATATTCATCAACAATTCATCTTTGCACTACTGGCCAAAGATATTCAACCACAGGTCATCTTTGCATTACAGGCCAAAGATATTCAACAGTTCATATTTGCACTACAGGCCAAATATATTCATCAACAGTTCATATTTGCACAATAGGCCAGATATATTAATATCTCAAAGAAATATATAATCATTTCAGAATTTATATAAACAATAATTATAACCATGTTGATCAATTCACCTTTGCACTTAAGCTAAAGATATTCAATCATAAATTCAATGGTCATGATCATACCAGTCAACAATTCAACTTTGCACTACTGGCCAAAGGGAACCCATAGTCATGATCATACCAAAAATCTACCCATCTTTACACTCAAGTCAAAAAGAAATATCATCATTAGGGTTATAAAAATATTATATATGATAATAAAATCAATATAAAATCAAGAGTAATATTCATAAATCAACTATAATTTGGTCAGAAAAAGAAACCAATTTTATCGTGAATAGTAACTCGTGAATAGTAACTCATAAATAGTAACTCGTGAATAGTAACTCATGAATAGTAACTCCGACACAAAAAGATAGAAATTCCACAATAAAATACGTACCAATATTTCAGTATAATGATATTGAAAGAATAATATTTCTTAAGCTTATAAACAATTTATTTTAATTGTTTACACTTTACTAAATAATACATTTAATCATCCTAAAATGCCAAACTCATAAGATTTCATTACCAATAACCAAAACCCTCATAAAAAATCTGCATATACCTCATATAGGATTCTCAAGCCATAAAATCCTATTTTCTAATTTTCTTACTTCACATAACATATTTAATTCATTTACTCATAACTAGTCTATTTTCATGAAAAATACCAAATCAGTTCAAAAAATATTTCTTTTTTGGGATTTAGCAGAATATAGTCCCAAATTGAACATATATTTTTCTCAGAATTTTTAAAACTCATTTACTATTTTTCATATAGCCAAAACAGCCGAATATTTAGACATTTATCATAAATTATAATTTTATTCAAAAATTTTAAAATTCACAGAGTACACTGATATTATATAGATATACTTCAAATAAAAATTTTATCAATTTTGGAGTTAACCATAAAGAGTTATAAGCGGTTACTTTTAAAATTGTCTTTTCCCGTAAAATTCATAACTTTTAATCTATACATCCAAAAATCACTATTTTTGGACAAAATCAATAAAACTCATCAAAATATCATTTTAAATTTTTCCAGAATTTTCTGAAGGTCAGAAGAATTACGAACTGAAAAATATAATAACCCTTAAAATCCCTTACCTCAAAATAGCAGTACATCTGACTTGAATATCGGATATAACGCTGAGCAACACTCAAGATATCTAAATACTCATAAAAATATACTTGATAATATAGAGAGAAAGAAAACTTATTTTTGATGTTATTTTCAATTCTAACTTAGCCTTCTATTTATTGGAAAATGTTAGCACGCCGAAGCAGACTTAACCTGCAACCTGATGACTTTACCTGCTACTATTCCCACCCACCATATTTGAATAAAAATCTCAGTATATTTTCACAAACCAAAAGTGGGGCCCACCAATTTTAGAATTTTCTACCAAAATGACAAATTCCACAACTTCTATAATTTCTGAACCAGTCATCTCGTAAAATTCATAACAAATCATACGTTCATTTTTAACGGTTCAAAATTTGTGGACATATACTCAACTTATATATGAATAACATATCCCAATATTACCACGATCCAACGGTCGGATTAAAAATTATAACCCCCGCAATATTTCTCAAAAACCCTGATTTGATTTTTAATACCTCCACTCTGATAAAAATACTGATAAAACACCTCAATATTAACTCCTTCATTTTTAACCACAATAAATATATCCAACATTTATATCCACATAAAATAAATATTTCCTTATCATATGAATCAATAATTAATTATTCACAAATAATATTACATAATTATATTTATGACAACCAGGCCGTTCCCAGGAAAGAGGGGAATTTTCAATAAGGATTTTTCCTTACTAGCGCGTAATTAGATGACCAAACCTCTCCTTAGACATAACTTTCTAGACATTGCCAATAATGTTATCTAATAATATTATTTAAATAATATGAATTATTGATCTGATAATGAAAAATAATGTGCAACAATAATTATTAAAACAACAATAATATAAAATATCAATGCAGCAATTATTGAATCAATAAAATAAAATATTGAACAGTAACTACTGTAACAATTATTGAGTAGTACCTTCTTACGTAAGAATCAATAATTGGTGCAATATCGTGTGCTACTGTATTTTAACCACCAGGTATTCCAACAGTGTTAACGGTAACAACTACGCCGTTAATTATAAAAACTCAATTTTTATCGTTATCTTCATCCGACAGTTATTCTGTTATGGGACCCACAAATGACTGCGCTGTCGTACGGATATTCCTCGACAGAAAGAATATTACACGACCAACGAATATTCTCCGACAACAATGATTATTTTATAATCACTTGTTTATTTTGAAAAAATTTCAAATTTCACCCATAATTTTAACTTTTTATCAATTTAACCATTTACTGAATTGTAATTATAAGAAAAATTGAATACTTTTATTTCATAAAATTCGGGGTCTTACAAAATATTCATCTTTGCACTACCGGTCAAAGATATTCATTTGTGTCACCAGTTGGTCATGTTCATCTAAACACATGTTCATCTTTGCACTACGGGCTAAAGATATTCATCAGTTAATCATTCATCTTTGTACTACAGGCCAAAGATATTCAATAATATCATCATTTAGGACTGAAGATGATGAAAAATATTTTAAAGAAAATGAATCCAGTGAGACAAAAGAACAAATATTAAGGATTCGTACTTCGGTTTATTCATGTTCAAAAATATCCCATAACATACCATAGTGGAGAAAATTCAAGAATAAAGATCGAAACATGGATACAATCAAAGATAGTAACAAAAATAGACATCTGGAACAAAGAAGAGAAAATTTTATTTTTCGGTGAATAGTGTTGTATTCGTGAATAGTGTCGTATACGTGAATAGTGTCGTATACGTGAATAGTAATCCCGACACAAAAAGACAAGAATTTCACAAGAAAAATCTTACCAATATTCTGGCATAAAGATATTGAAAGAAATAATATCATTTTAGAAAAAAAAATCCTTTACCTCAAAAGGACAGTGCTTCTGACTGGAATACTTGATATAGTGCTGAAGGAAACTTGCACCGTATAGCAACACTCAAAGTATCAAAATATTCACAAAAATACGCTCGATAATATAGAGAGAGAAAACTTTAGTTTCTAGTGTGATTTTCAATTCTAACCTAAGCACCCTATTTATAGAAAAATACTTAGAACACCAAAGCAGAAAATTTAATAAAATAATATTATTTATTAAATTTTTTCCTACGCACACCTTAGACCAACTGAATTCAACACATTTATATTACATGTGGGGCCCACCTAATTGCAAAAAATGTTTTTATTAAAAAAAATATTTAAAACTTCAAAAATCAATTATTCCAGAACTTCAATAATTCATAATAAATAGCATTTTTATCAGAAAAATGTGAATCTTATGTCCATTCCATAGAAAATTTAATTCTCTACAACTTTGTAAGTTTAAGTTTTTCTAAATTTCAAATAGAAATTGACCGAAATCTGCATACGGACGATTTTACGGGTTATAATCAAATTTCAGTCAAAAATTGGGTCCACCGACATGCTTAACATATTTTTATCATTTATTACAACAAAAATACTCTTCATCCTCATTTATTCATATATCACATGTTCATCGTAAAAATATCATCATTATTATATTATTATACTATAATAATATATTTAAATGATTTATTTTATTAGAAAAGATAAAATATCAATTTTTCAATAATTGTCACTTTAAAATTTTTTTCCATCTATATCCACATAAAATGAATATTTTCCTTATCATACAAATCAATAATTAATTATTTATAAATAATATTATAGAATCACAATACTGACAACCAGGCCGTTCCCAGGAAAGAGGGAGTTTTCTAATAAGGATTTCTCCTTACTGACGCGCAATTAGGTGACCAAACTTCTCCTTAGACATAACTTTCTAGACATTGCCAATAATACTATCTAATAATATTAATTATTCAAATAATATTTATTATTGATCTGATAATAAAAAATACTGTGTAGTGACAATTATTGAAACAACAATAATATAAAATATCAATGTAGCAATTATTGAATCAATAAAATAAAATATTGAACAGTAATTACTGTAACAATTATTGAGTAGTGCCTTCTTACGTAAGAATCAATAGTTGGTGCAATACCGTGTGTTACTGTGCAACACCGCGTATTACTGTGTTTTAACCACCGACTATTCCAACAGTGTTAACGGTAATAACTACGTCGTTATTTATAAAAACACATACTCGTCGTTTTCTTCATCCAATCACTTTCCGTTATGGTCCCCACAAAAGGTTGCGCCGTCGTACGAATATTCCCCGACAGCAAGAATATTCCACGACCAAACGAATATTTCCCGACAACAATGAATATTTTATAACCACATGCTTATTTAAAATATTTGCATATTTTACCCATAACTTACCACATTAATCAAATCAACCCTTACTATTTCAAAATAATAAATAGAGAAAATTTAATTTCATTTATAAAAAGTTGGGGGCTTACAAAGAAGGTAAATTATCTCTTCCATACGTAGGCGATCAACCCATCGTATAACCCCATTTTGGGGTATGTTCATGTGACGCCCCCAAAATAGGTATACAACACCCATTCTGAGTCGTCAAAATACATGGTACAGAAACAACTACAACTTTATTAATACAATATAAAAATTGTTAGTTTAAATATAAATATTGTCATCTAGACAATATCCACACTCAAATAAGTCCTCATTACAATTATTGATATATTATTTAACAAAAATGGCGAGGACTACTAAAATAACTTTTTAGAACCTTCACTTCATACCCCGACTAGTACTCGCTACATTCTCGCCTCCTGAGAAGAAAAATAGAACAAAAAAAGGGGTGAGCTCAACTAGCCCGGTAAAGAATATTATGACTAAGATAATATAGAACAAATTATCGTTAGTCCTCAACAAGGAAAAGTTTAATAGAATACAATAGACAACAAATTTTAAATCAATATTCGCAGCGGAAATAATAATTCATTAGAAGAGCTAAGTAGAGAATGAAATCTACTATCTTCAATGATTTTAAAAGTCCATCATCAATATTTTATCCCTGTAACATCAATCAATATACATCTTGATTCAAATATTCATCTTTGCACTACAGGCCAAAGATATTCATTAGTTGGTCATGTTCATCTCAACACCTGTTCATTTTTGCACTACGGGCCAAAGATATTCATCATAAAATCATTAATATTTGCATTACACGCTAAAGATATTCAATTATATCATCATTTAGGACTGAGGATGATGAAAAATATTTTAAAGAAAACGAATCCAATGAAACAAAATAATAAATATTAAGGATTCGTATTTCAGCTATTCCATGTCCAAAAATACCTCATAAATAATTATAGTGGAGTAAAATTCAAGAATGATCAAAATATGTATACAATCAAAGCTAGTACCCATAATAGATATTTTGGACAAAAAGAAAAAAATTTTATTTTTCGGTGAATAGTGTCGTATTCGTGAATAGTGCCGTATACGTGAATAGTATCCCCGACACAAAAAATTCTAAATTTGATAAAAAATTCAGATCAATACTTCGGCATAATGATATTGAAGAAAATAATATCATTTAAGAAGAAATAACATTCCTTACCTCGTAAAAATAGTACTTCTAGTTGAAACACCGGATATAGGCTATGACTTGAACTTGCATCGTATAGCAACACTCAAAGTATTAAAATACTCACAAGAATACCTCAATATATCGAGAGAGAAAGAGAGAGAAAACTTCAGTTTCTGGTGTATTTTTTAATTCTAACCTAAGCACCCTATTTATAGGAAAATGCTTAGAACACCAAAGCAGAAAATTTAATATAATATAAATATATATATACAAATTTCCTACGTACACCTTTGGCAACTGAAATCAGCCCCTAGCACATGTTAATGATGCTTTCAAAATGTAAAAAAAGTTTTTATTAATAAAAATAAATAAAACTTCTAAAAATCAATTATTTCGGAACTTCAGAACTTCAATAATTCTTAATAAATAGCCATTTTGTCAGAAAAATTTGAATCACATGTATTTTCCATAGAAAATTTCATTATCTACAACTTTGCAGAAGAAAATTTTTCCAAATTCCAAACAGAAATTGATCGAAATCCATAAACGGCCGATTCTGCAGGCTATAATCAAATTTCAGTCAAGAAATGAGCCCACAGACATGTTTAAGATGTTTTAAACATCTTTTGCAACAAAAATACTCTTCCTCCTCATATACTCATATATCCTACATTCATTGTAAAAATATCATCATTATTATATTATAATAATATAATAAAATATTATTTTATCAGAAAAGAAAAAATATCGATTTTCAACAATTGTCACTTTAAAAATTTTTTCCATCTATATCCACATAAAATAAATATTTTTCCCATCATATAAATCAATAATTAATTATTCATAAATAATATTACCGAATCACAATACTGACAACCAGGCAGTTCCCAGGAAAGAGGTGGCTTTCCAATAAGGATTTCTCCTTATTGGCGCGCAATTAGATAACCAAACCTCTCCTTAGACAGAACTTTCTAGACATTGCCAATAATGTTATCTAATAATATTATTCAGATAATATGAATTATTACTTCGATAATAGAAAATACTGTGTATTGACAATTATTGAAATAACAGTAATATAAAATATCAACGCAACAATTATTGAATCAATAAAATAAAATATTGAACAGTAATTACTGTAACAATTATTGAGTAGTGCCTTCTTACGAAAGAATCAATAATTGGTGCAATACCGTGTGCTACTGTGTAACAACGCGTATTACTGTGTTTTAACCACCGGGTATTTCAACAGTATTAACGGTAACAACTACGCCGTTATTTATAAACAACTTATACTTGTCGTTTTCTTCATCCAATCTCTTTCCGTTATGGGACCCACAAAAAACTGCGTCGTCGTACGAATATTCCCCGACAGGAAGAATATTCCACGACCAAACGAATATTCTCCGACAACAATGAATATTTTATAACCACTTGCTTATTTAAAATATTTGCGCATTTTACTCATAACTAACCTCATTAATCAATTCAACCCTTACTATTTCAAAATAATAAATAGAGGAAATTAAATTTTATTTATTAATAATTTGGGGTCTTACAGTACACCTCAGACTTAATTATTAGATTCCACACCAAATAATTTGGCTTGGCATAACTTCTTCAAAGAAATCTTGATTTTCTTTTAAACATGACATACCATTTGTCTTAGCCAAAATAATTAGCTTAGACCATACCAATAAATTGGACATCAATTTGAAACATTCGTCTAGTCAAATCAATTGACATCGAATACTTCTTTAAATTCTTTCACAATACATCAAAACGTTTTATGACGTCATGATACCATACTTTTCACAGTACGTTGAGGACTTCGTCAGTTTATGACTTCATCATTATACATCATACCATAGCGGGTTGTTGATCCTAAGATCACATCCAACACTAGGTTCAATTACATTAATAACTCCATCATTTTACCATCTTTGCATCAATTGCATTGACGATATAAAAATTCATTTTGTTATTTCAAATCAATTTCTGTCTAGCCGAAGCGATTAGCATAGACATATAAAAAATAGTTCTTTAAAAATCTATTGGTTCCAAAAGTTGAACCAATTCTTTCCTTTTCAAAATGTACATAAGCACGATTTCAATAAACTTCAAAATCTAGCATAGTTAGATGACTTGGAATATCTTATTTCTTCATCTTCCTTCATTGTCCTACTTACGACAATACTTAACCTTCTCTAGCACCTTCAATGCTAAGTCTTACTAAAAATAACTCATTTTTAGTCTAACCATTCCTATACCCTAGTATAGTCCATTAACTTACCATACTTTATATGTTTAGGAACTTTCCACAACCATATGTGTTTAAGAACTTATCTTCGCAATATGTAATCCAAGAACAAATCAAGGACTATCCATATGCTTAGGGCTCAGAAACATAGCATATAACTAATAGTCACAAACTTTTCATAAGTATGAGTTTCAAGAACTCGCACCTAACTTAACATTCTCTACCTATCAAATATATACATGAGAAAAGATTCACCTTCTCGTCATATACATATTGATAACGCGACATACTATTCTAATGATTATCACTGTAATAAGCTAAGCAGTTGTTACACCTAAACACAAACCTCTGCCCATAACAAAGGTTCATACAACTCAGCTATCACATGAGTCCTCAATCGAAATCTTAAAACTTCTAACTTTCTCTGTACTTAATACGAATTTTCTTTAATTCGTATGCTAACCTTTACAACTCAATCTAAGTTCTTTTTCCCGTACTACTACGTAGTACCATTCATTTATAGCATTATCTATAAATCATCCATCATTTAACAAAATAGCTATCATTATGATCAGCATGATCATGTGGTTAGGGGTGCTAAAAAAATTCGGTTTTTTCAGTTTTTTACCGAACCGGCTAAAACAAGTACCGGAGGTACCGGTTTTTTTTAGTTTTGATTTTTTCGGTACTAATTTTTCAGTTTTTTTATACTTTTCGGTACCGGTAGTGGTAATAAAAATTTTAAATTCCGTAAATACCGAAAAATCGAAAAAATCAAAAAGTTGAAAAGTTGAAAAGTTTCTTTGTTCTTGCTGAAAAATTGAAATATATATATATATATATATATATATATATATATATATATATATATATGTTTTCTATTAATATAATATGGGTGCACAAACAAACACAAGGATATCAAATATATTAGATATCAAATATATTAACAGAAATAATATGTTTGATATCAAATATATTAACAAAAAATAATGATCCTTGTTAGTTATCATTATGTTTTCTGTTAATATATATCTCAAGCTTGTTCAAACTTTGGAGCACAAACAAGAATGGCGTCTGCTACTGAGAGAAAGATCTTGTCCTCCCCGATAACTGGTGCAACCTCGGATGCATGAAGTTTGTCAAGTACAACAGTTCCCGGATTTGCCAGAATGAGCTGCATGCATGTTAATAAATATATGATAGTTAAAAATAAGTTAAAGCAAAAATTTGATAATATAAAAAAAAATTATTTAATTATTGCAGTATAACCGAAAATCGAACCAAAAAAACCGGTACCGACTTTGTACCGAACCGGTACCAAAACTGATTATTCGGTACGGGTACCAGTTCTTGATTTTTTGGGTTTTTCGGTTCTATACCGGTTCGATTTTTTCGGTACCGGTTCGATTTTTTACCGATGAGCACCCCTACACGTGGTGATCTTATTCCTTACTCATTTAACTAAACGATTTTCTTATCATTCTCTCTACGATTATAGTCTTAGGTACTCATACCTAAGGTTTATAACCTATCAGCTTTGATACCAACTTGTAACACCCCGAAATCCGGTCTATCTTCACACCCGGATTTCATGCATCACGAGTACATCTCCATCCAAACATACATCCTTATATAGTGATATATAAAAACATACATTCACAAATCCCAGGTTCTAAAACCTTATAACCTCTTTCATTACAAATAATGATACATACATTATTCATTTTATCTTACAAGAGTGACTTTTATCTACCACTAAAGATACATAACAGTTCATTAAACTAATCTATAGTTTCATTAAATTATTTTACATTACAAGTCTTCGATTGATCTTCACGCTCATTCACATACTGAATGACTCTTCTTCTGGATACCGATCAGCTTGATCTTTACGGGATCCTTAAGTTCTTTCTAACCTCGTTCTCTAAAAATATTTTTCATTTAAAGCAAGTGTGAGCATTCAATTGCTCAACAATTCATAGCAGTTGAATAAACAACTTCAAGAATTTAAACATTCTTTTAAGACTTCAATAACCGAACTAAGGTTATGAAGCAGCTTGAATAATAGGAATAATCTCGATTCCTATCATTTTAAAACATTAGTCACATTCACCTTGAAATACTTTCATTCTTCTACCTTTTCCATACATATCCTGTCCGGCTAGAATCATTAGCACAGACTTAATAATAACGGTTCATGTATAAACAGAACATGCTCTTATTGATCAGTTCAATCACAGAACAATTCATCTCATAGAAACACCAAAGTGTTCAAGTTGTGGCACAAGGCCTCATACATACTTCCACCTTGTACAAATATCGTACATTTGCACATAAACAAGACTTCTCAAGTTTAACATCTGAGAAGTTTAAGAAACTAGCATTCATGTAAAATATGAATGAAGTTAGAAAACTTGCCTTACGCACAGCTACAACTTATAGTTTACGTTGAACTGCTCATTCCAAACCCTATATAACACATAAGGAAATAACATATGCATCAATTAGTTATATACTTGACTTATGCATTGGTTAAACTTAACTTTACTTCTTAAGGTTCGTGTTCTTGCAATCTAAGTTTATATGACTAACCTTATTTACCGGTTTACGGCTTCATGAAATACAAAGATGTCTTACTCATACGATCATTATCTTTACTCAATTTCCTTACCGCTTATAGGTTTAATCATTATTCTTCATTACTTTATGGTCAAACCATACACGGGTGTAGGTTCAGCCCGTTTAATATTCGCGTACGCTCAACCCTCACGTCGGCTAAAGTGTTTAACGCTTACTTTTATTCTATCCTTCTTTATCCGGCTTACATTCGTACTTTCATTAATCTTATTACCGTTTGTTACGACTTTCATTCGTTATCCAATACATGAACCCCACATTCATATTCTTTCTTAATGTCGAAGCCATACGGTTTGTTGTATGCTAAGACTGATCGTTCATTACAACTATGTTGCATTAACAACGTCTATACGCTTTATGCTTAACTCTCATTACAACATCATAACATCGAAATGTTATACATCATCCTTGTCGTTCAACGTCTAGGAAATCACAATAATAGCAATCCCACACGTTCATTTTATCGCGACTACGGTCCCTGGATATAGGTTACGTAATCTATCGTTTACATTCTTCGTCTTTTAATTTAGTTAAATCTTTCCGTTCAACCATTACTAAAGGTTTAAATCACTTATTTAAGTGTTACGTTACGTGAACTTTACGGTCATTATCTTTTCGTACACTTCCCCAGAAGTTTGACTAGTTAAAAGCTCCTCATTGGCCATTGCCCTGCATCGGCATTGCGGCGTCGGTTCCCTTCTTTCTCCTTATGATGCGGCGCGAATCTCCAGTACATACATCTTTGGTCTGACACTGCGGCTCCGAGTCCTTCACTAACTCTCGCGCTGTGACGCCACTTATCAGTGTTTGGTTGCCCGGGTTGGTGCTGCGGCGCCGCCTCCCAAGGCATAGCTGGCGTTGTGGCGCCAAGCTTCAATCTTGGAAAAAAATTTCTAAGTCTTATACATGTTTGAGATGCTGACTTCGGAATCTCGTAACTTCTTCGTTATGACTCGAAACGAGGTCGTTCTAAAGCCATTCTCTTCCTTCTCTTACGTACTTCAACTTCCCTTAGACAGAACTTTATTCTGAATCCATTAACATGCCATTCAATTGGCTTAAATTCTATTCTTTCTTCGTTTTACGTTATTAACGTTCCTCGTCCGCTCGTCCGTAATTCGGTCATCCAAACTCAGAACTCGTTCGTTCTTGATTCCACGACTCATATTTTCTACGTTCTCTTACATTCTTATGAAACCCTACACATTCGGTTTCATTTACATACTTTCTATTTCTCGTTTGTCTTTTACAAAATTTTTGCCATAACTTCGTTATAGCTAAGTTTAATCTGTTCTTCATGAACGTTTCTACCGTTACTTACCAAGCAATAAGCAACTAACTTATACGTGATGGTTTTAAACTTGTCCATCAACAACAAATTATACTAGGATGGTTTTAAATTTGTCCATCAACAACGTTCTTCGTGTTCTTTGCGTTCTTCGCTCGTTCTTCATTTTTAATCGATATTTTGATTACGATTTCACTTTTCCTTGGAATTTGATGTTATAAAACACCATTCCTTACTTCTTACGCCAAATCGTTCTTATAATTCATTCGAATCGTTCAAATTCATTACGAAACTTATACTTCCTTAAGAAATTTATAACCTAAACTTCTAATTCTTATTTCTTCATTTTCTCATGATTTCAACCATATGAAACCATTCTTAACATCATTTACTTCTTATTTTCATTAAGTTATGTTTTAAACATAGAAAACTTAAAGAAAATTATTTAGAAGTTAGGTTTCAGATTACCTTTCTTCTTTAATCTTCTCCCGTTGGACAAAATTTGCACACGGACTAGCTTTTCCTCTTCTTTTTCCTTCCCATCCAAAATCTCTCTCTCTCTCTCTCTCTCTCTCTCAAGTGTTGGTGATTTTCAAAATCATCAACAAATGAGCTTAAGCTCTCTTTTATATAAAATCCTAGCTAGGGGCAAAATAGTCATTTCGCCTCTAAATTACTATTCCACCTCCTTACTATTCTGTCTTATGAAATTTCTTCGACAATTTGAAAAACAGCGATTCTCGAAATCCAAATATTTTTGGATATTTCGTCTTTCCTTTACAGTCTAACTTTTACGCATTCTTCGGAACTTCGAAAAACTGAAAAACACTTTTCAATGTTAAGCGCTTTCCTTCATATTCCCCTAACATAGCTAAATAAATGAAAAGTACATAACAATACTTCTCGTCATTTTTATTTCGTCCGATTTCTGTACGTTTTTCGAGAAAAACTTTTATCGACTTACTTAACTTTTCACGATTTATTATCGTCAAATCTTTTGATGGAATGTCATTTCGACATACCGAACTCTCGAAAAAGCTTATGTTATTCAAACCCTAACCCTTAGGTTTCGTCGGGTGAATAGTGCCTATTTCGTCTTTTTTTATTACAGAAAATTTGACAAATGAGGTCCCACCCCTTTGAAAAAAAATCACAATATGCCAAAAAATAGAGAGAAGAAGATTCCCCTCTTGGAAAATTTGGCAAATGAGGGGTCACTCATTGTAAAAGAATTTCGAATCTTCCAAAATCAAATAGAACAATATAAATTAGAAAGTAATTGAGGGTCCGCCCATTTATAAAACAATTCAGCATCTTCCAAAATCAAATAAAATAATACCAATTTATTCATCAATTATTCATATCGTTTTAATTTTACAACATTTATTCACAATTAATATTATAGACTCACAATGTTGACAACTAGATCGTTCTTAATTAGGAAAGAGGGGGCCTTCCGTATAAATGGTGCGCAATTAACTAACTCATTTTCTCGACAAAACTGTTAGACATTGTTAATAATGATAACTGATTTAATAATATCATATCAAATAATATGAGTTACTGTGTCGTATCAATTATTGATTTAATAGCATAAAATATTGTGCATATGTTACTGTAACAATGATTGAATCAATAATATGAGATATTATGCATTAACTACTGTGACAATTATTGAATGAAATACTGATTGTAACAATTGTTGAATTAATAATTAGAAATATTGTGCAATACCGTGTATTACTGTGGAATAACGCGTATATATTATTGTACTTTTATTATTGTGGGTATTTTAAGAGTTAACGGTAAAAGTTCTGTCGCAAATTTTAAAAAAGATTATTTTTGTTACTTTCTATATCCGACAGCTATTTCGTTATTGGGCCTGCCAACGATTGGTTATTTCGGCGCCATCGTACGAAAATTCCCCAATAAAACGAATATTTCATGAGAGACTGTGTACTTCGTATAATTTACATATATCACCCATAACTATCACATTATACTGTATTGGTTAATTGACTAAAGTTAACTTCATAATAACAACTCCCCTATAATTTCATTTGCGTTCCAAGATATATGACATTTTTTTGACTTTTTTAAAATTAATTTGTAATATTTTTAAAATTTAAATTAATATGATTTCTTTCAACTATTTTTTGGTAAATAATTCTACAATTATAAAAATCTAGTTATAAAATTTATTATTTTAAAAGTTAAATAAAACACATCAATTTCACATATACAAATATTTAAAATTGACATTTAATTAAAATTACTTGTTTCTAAACTTTTAAACGTAGGGAACATTATATATATAATTAATTATGGCTTACAAGATTATCATATAGACAGGCATACACATATAATAGGAATAATTATATTCATAAATATGTCTAGTTTAGGGATAAATTTAATTTTAACTAGTAGAATCTAAAGGGTGTGAAAACATTAGGTGCCTCTTTCTCAACCAAATCCAAATGCCTTTTGTGAAGGTGCACATACACAACCCAATCTCCATCCTTACTAGCACTAGGCATTGGCATCACATACCCGGTTTGTCCACCCCATGGAAAATGGTACGACCCAAACTCCGGCCGGCCCCACCCAAAGTCCAACCTCCCCACCGGAAACCGTTGGCCTGACGACACCACCACCGCCATCTCATCAATATCGCCCAGTTTCAACGAATAAACCTTCGACATTGCTGACTCCGGCCGATGATTCTCAACCCAATCAATCAATCCCCTAAAATGCTCCTCATTTGTTGCTCCCTCCACACATGCATGCACAATATTTGCAATTTTAGCAAGTGTCATTCCTTTGAGCTCACCAACACTAGCATCACTATAAGGAATCGACAAAACATTCCCAAAGTAGTTTTCCAACATCAAAGTATTTTTACCGTCAGACTCCGACCCGGATCGGGATCCAGATCCGGGTTCTTGGGTAAAACATTTTCGCCCGTTGACTACTATTCCCATCTTACATCTTTTATCCTCATCTTTGCCACCTTTGGCTAGTAACTTCCACAACAAGGCACTGAAGGCTTCGAGTTTGCTTCTTTTGGTTCCGTTTGAACTGGCCATGGATTGGAGGCGCTCTATTTGTTCAGCTCCGATGTGGTATATGCGGCTGAGGAGGTGGCCGGAGTTACCGTTTCCGGCGATAGGTGTATGGAAATGTTGGTCTTTTGGCGGTGGTGGTAGGGAAGATATGAGGACGTACATGTTGTTTATGGAGGGATGGTATTGACTGGGGCGGCGTGGGTTGAGGAGTGAGCGGCGGTAACACGGGATATGATCGGAGATGAGGATGGATTTGGATCGGGTGATTTCTGCCCATGCAAGGAAGAACATGTTGATTGAGTGAGCATCGGCTACTCGATGGTCAAAGGTGCATCCAATCACTAGTCCACCACATTTTAGCTCCGTCACCTGTTGATCGATTCAATTTTTCCACTTGGATTAATAAGATGATTTTGATAGTTGATATTCTTATAGCAAAAATAATATTATTAGGGCTAGAACAAGTGTATTGCATAATTGTAGTTAAAATAATTGTAAAAATATGTGGTTAAATGTATATTTGCTCTATACTCAATCAATTATCTCTAAGTATTAAGAGTTGACTCTAATTAAACATATATATTTTTTCAAGAAATTCGGTGCGAGACAACATATGTATATATATACTCCAACGTGAATTTACGTCACACTTGAACATAAAGGGTTTGTTTGCATGTAATTGAGCTATAACATTTAAAAAGAAGAAGAAGAAGAAGAATCATGTTTGTCTATATCTTAAATAAATCTTTTAAAATATATATACACAAGTCAAAAATTTATTTATTTGTGGATAGAGTACGCGCGCGCCCACCTGTACGGAGAGAACACCTTGTCTTTTGATTGGGACAAACTTGCCATCGATGGAGGCATCTGGATTATAAAGGTCGAGGTCTTGGAGCTCCAAATCGGCATAAGCTTCAACAAAATTGACCCCACGGTTGTTGCAGAGGAGCTCAGGTTCCCCTAAATTGTTTTCCACCACTTCTCCTGCAAGTGCATAGTAGGTTACCAGCACTTGAGCCAAACCTTTCTTAACAATGCTAATTAAATTTACCATGTCTAATTCATCATCATCTGATAGGCCGCCTTTGTAATTAGTGTTTTTGATGTTGTTGTAGCAGAAGAAAACTCCGACGTCCAAAGGTGGCAAGAGCAAATCAAGATTTGACATGGGCAGCCAGTGCTCTTGCATCGGCAACACCGCCGCTACCACTTCACTCCGCCTCACGACCACCGTAACTCCTCCTCCGCCGCAAGAACCCATTGTATTTTGTAACTTAACTATATTTAGTCTTAGTTAATTATAGTGTTCGAGATGGATAGAGATATATAGCGGATTGATGAATGATGATAATGCATGGAAACCCTACAACTGCTAGCAAGAGTTTTATAGTGAATTAGGAGGACATATTTGTGTACACAAATAATGCAATTTATAATATATATATATATATATATATATATATATATATATATATATATATATATATATATATATATATATATATACTCCTTGTGTTCCTTTTTTTTATCTATTTTTTAGGGGAAAATTAATTTATTAAATTTCAAGAAATTTATGAGTAGTGAGTTGATTTTTTATATATATTATTGCTGACCATTAATTGTTAATTTTTTTTATCTTTCAACTCTTTAATAAATTTTAAAAGGATAATACTGAGAGTTTATACACAATTTAATAAGCTAAACAAAATATTAAATTATTAGTTATATTTCTTAACAAATTTATGTGTTTTCCTTAAATCGTCAATTGAAAAGAAACGTATGGAGTAATAGAATAATTGTTCAAAGGAGAAGAACCAATTAATTCTCATTTCTCACTCGCTTCAAAAGATAACTTAGGTGATTCTTAATTATAGAGTCTCAGTAGCTAATTAAAGCGAACAAAAATGAAAATTTAAATATTGACTTAATTATAAAATGTACATATTAAAAGATTGCCGTGATACCGAAGACCACTTGTTTTCAAAAGGCTGGCCATTAAGGAGAAGGGGGGCTTCTGGTATTAATCATTTCAAATAACGGTTTTGATCAAACCAAACAATTAGGTGCGTATTTGTGAGTTTTGTGGGTTAAATCCAAATGCATAACGGTTTTGATCAAACCAAACAATTAGGTGCGTATTTGTGAGTTTTGTGGGTTAAATCCAAATGCATTAGGTCTGGTCTGTTGCTGAGTCACATGAAGAGACTTACAACGATCACCATACTGACAGCCGGAAGAGATGAAGCAAACACTTGGTAATTAGAAAAACAATTGCATTCACTGGACCAACTGATAATACATCATTATACATATCATTCTTCTGAGAAACGAAAATAGAATTGAAAAGAGAATTAACATCAAAGTAGAGCGGCCAAGAAATTGTTATCAACTGTCTATTTAAAACCAAATCAAGTAAAATAATATTCCCTCTGTTCTTTAATATAAGTCGTTTTAGAGAAATATTTTTGTTCCTTAATATAAGTCGTTTTAGAATTTTAAGTAAGCACTAATTGTTTAGTTTTCAATATTACCCCAAGTATTAAATGTAATTTTGGTTCTCTTACTATTTTATGTCCAATATATAACAATCTCTTCTTCCAATACAAGGGTAAAATAGACAATTGATATTATAGTTAATGCTATACAATTATTTCCTTAATATTTGTGCATAACTCTAAAACGACCTATATTAAGGAACGGAGGGAGTACCACAAAACAAAAAACTCGAACAAATCTAATCCACACAATAAATCAAATTAAACCTGTATATACTCTTGAGAAACCCATCATAGTGGGGTAAATAAAGTCTTGCAAAAAAAATGAGGGAAAGGAAAATAGGATAACATATTTATTTTGCAATTTTACATTGAAATTTAAGTAAATGCATTTTTTTTAAAAACAATTGATAAGTAAAATTAAGTAATGTGTAACTCCCTACAGTACTACTAGAGGTGTATGTAACAACCCGGGTCAAATCCTGAGTCCGGAACAAATCTCGGGTCAGAAATATTCTGCTACTTAACTACTTCCTTATTTCAGTTCTTCTTTAAAACGGTAAGGGGTATTATTCTTTCTTATTCATGAAGAGAACTGTTGTTATTCCATTTCTTATTATTCTGTTGGAATAACATGTATACGCGGTCTACCCTATACTTGGTGTCATTCTTCTATTATTCTGTTGGAACATACTGTCTGTGTGTTTTACACCGGACCTGGTTCCGTCTTTATTATTATCATATTGGAACATCCTGTCTGTGTGTTTTACACCAGACCTGGTTCTGTCTTTATTATTACTCTGTTGGAACATCATGTCTGTGTGTTTTACACCAGACCTGGTTCCGTCTTTATTATTATTCTGTTGGAATATCATGTCTGTGTGTTTTATATCAGACCTGGTTCCGTCTTTATTATTATTCTGTTGGAATATCTTGTCTGTGCAGTTTACGCCGGACCTGGTTCCATTATTTATTATTCTGTTGGAATAACCTGTCTGTGCAGTCTATCGCATGCATGGTGATTTCTTTTGTTATTCTATTCTTTATTATATTCAATTGGTTAAGTTTTGACTTCTATACTCCATGAAATTTGTGGAATATCCTTGCTAATTGCGTTTCATCCAGTATCTTTTCATGAAAATATTCTTCTAAGCATTCTTGAATTTTACTCCACAAAGCAGTATCATGTTGACAATTGGGACGTTGTTAATTCTTGGATAAATTAATTCTTGAACTTGTTTTATTGAATTCTTATATCATTGTCATCATCATCATGTTTATAAAATGTTGAAAGTCGTCTGTGGCCTGTAGTGCATAGATGGACTTGGTATGATTATGACCAGGGATTATTCGGTATAATCATGACCGTAATGTTACAAATGATGTGGTAAAAGTCCTCATTGGCCCGTAGTGCATTGATGGACAGTTGTTGGCATGATCATGACCATTAATGAATACACGAATATCCTTGGCCGTAGTGCAAGGGAGAAATCCACGAAGAGCACGTAATTGATTGATTGATTGAAGAGGGGAGAACGACAGATGGACGATTATTCCAATGACGCGCGGCAGAACCTCTAGAATCTAGAAACCTTATTAGGGTTATTAGGATTCCAAGAGCCTTCTTATTGAGTCCTTCCACTCCTAGAATTCGAAAACCTTATTAGGGTTATTGGGATTCCAAAAGTCTTCTTGAGTGTTGAAAGAGAATGACCAAGATTCCTTGATCTTCCAAGAGCCCAAGTCTTGAGTCTATAAAGAGGTCCCTTCCTTCATAGAATGGAAGGGTATTTATAGAGCTTCCTGGAATTTAGGTAATCACATGCCAGGCACATGTCTTCAGAAAAATTCCAGAAATACCCTTTAGTCATTAGAATAATGCCCATATCGCCCAGTCCTTCTAGCCACCAATCCAATCCCTCAATCAATTCCCAAGAAAGGCCGCCTCCACGAGCCTTCTGCCTCGGGACACATGGAGCCTTCTCCCGAGTCTAGCACATTTATTTCTAACTTCTCTGTCTTCATTCAATTAGGTTATGCAAATCCTAATTTGCACATTTAATTAGGTCATGTGAACCCTAATTTTGCATCGGCCCACATTTGCCCCCTGTGCGAAAGTTGCATTCCCAAATAGACGATCGTACAAGAATACTTCAAGCCTTTGAACGATTTTTTTGCAGGATTTTACTTTACATGTCTTGAAGACAAGGATCCTAGAAAAGGGAACCCCTAGGGAACCAAACTCTTAGGGTTAAACCCTCGGGAGGCAGAACCTAGCAGGGCTCTTCCATGAACATACTAAAAAATCTTCTGAAAATATTTCCATAGTTTGCCCAATATTTGTTTCCTTATTTTTCTAGAAATTAAGACATGGAAGATCATCAAATATTACCAAATAAAATTCAATCTAATAAAATCTTTCTTTTGGTAAACTAAATATTTTCTTTTTATCAAATCAAATCAAATCTTAATTTTATTTTGAAAATAAAATTTTTTCTTTAATTGATTTTGAAGACAATATCCTTCCTTATCAATATTAATATTATTTAGAAGGAAAAACTTAATTTTCGAAATTTCCCCTTATTGGGAGAAAATCAAAGCTTCTCTTTTTTTTCATATTTAGAAAATAATATCTTTATATGTTTCTATTTAGAAATAAATTCAAAGATACTTATCTTTTGGAAATCAACTTGAATCCTTTTCTTAATGGAAAAAAAGTGATTGCTTCCTTTTCCGTTGCAAGCATACTTTGGGGCTATACATGTATTCATATGTATGCATCTCCCAAGTCATTCACGCCTCCTTACTTATCTTGCTTCATTTTGGATTTTCTTTCTTCCTACGAGCCAAGAAGATCCTCAAGGGAGCAGCAAGAGGACATTCCTCAATCCGAGCGAGAGGTAATGTAAGACCCCGAATTTTATAAATTAAAAATATTTAATTTTTCTTATAATTACTATTCAGCAAATGGTTAAATTGATAAAAGTTAAAGTCAAGGGTGATATATAAAATTTTTTTTTCAAAATATGGTTATAAAATATTCATTGTTGTCGGGGAATATTCGTTCAGTCGTGGAATATTCTTTCTGTCGTGAAATATTCGTACGACGGCGCAGCTATTTGTGGGCCCCATAACAGAATAACTGTCGGATGAAAAAAATGATAAATTTGAGTTTTTATAAATAACGGCGTAGTTGTTATCCTTAACATTGTTAGAATACCTGGTGGTTAAAATATAGTAATATGCGTAGTTGCACAGTAGCACACGGTATTGCACAGTATTTTTTCAATTATTGATTCTTACGTGAGAAGGCACTACTCAATAATTGTTACAGTAATTTCTGTTCAATATTTTATTTTATTGAATCAATAATTATTGCGTTGATATTTTATATTATTGTTGTTTCAATAATTATCATTGCATAGTATCTCCATTATCAGATCAATAATTCATATTATTTGAATAATATTATTAGATAGCATTATTGGCAATGTCTAGAAAGTTCTGTCAAGGAGAGGTTTGGTCACCTAATTGCGCGCCAATAAGGAGAAATCCTTATCGAAAAGCCCCCTTTTTCCTGTAAACTGCCTGGTTGTCATTATTGTGATTCTGTAATATTATTTGTCAATAATTAATTATTGATCTATATGATAATAAAATATTTATTTGATGTGGATATAAATGATGAATTTATTTATGTGGTTATAAATGAAGGAATTAATGTTGAGGTATTTTATCAGTATTTTGTCGGATTGGAAGTATTAAAAGATTAAATCAGTGTTCTTACAGCTTTATTGTGTGAGTTATAATTTTTAATCTGACCATTGGATCGTTGTGATTTTTGGATATGTTATACATATATAAGTTAAGTATATGTTCACAATTTTGAACCATTAAAAATGAACGAATGATTTGTTATGAATTTTAAGAGGTGACTGATTCAGAAATTAGGTTTATAAATAATTTTGGTAGAAAATTCTAGAAATGGGTGGGCCCCACTTTTGGTTGTTGGGGAAGATGGCTGATTTTTGGTGGGTGGAATAGTAGCAGGTAAAGTCATCAGGTAGCAGGTCAATTCTGCTTCAGCGTGCTAATATTTTCCTATAAATAGAGGGCTAAATTAGAATTGAAAATCACACCAGAATTCATAAGTTTTCTCTCTTTTTCTCTCTAGATTACCGAGTGTATTTTGTGAGTATTTAAATACTTGGTGAGTTACTATTTATCAGTGCAAGTTTCCTTCAGCGTCATATCCGATATCTAGTCAGAAGTGCTGCTCTTTTGAGGTAAGGGATAGTAAGGGATTTTAAAGATTGTTATGTTTTTCAGTTTCGTAATTTTTCTGACCTTCAAAAATTCTGAAAAAATTTGAAATGATAATTTGATGATTTTTCTTGATTGTGTCCAAAAATGGCGATTTTTGAATGTATAGATTAAGAGTTGTGAATTTTATGAGAAAAGACTATTTTAAAAATAACCGCTTATAACTCCTTGTGGTTAACTCCAAAATTGGTAAAAATTTTATTGAGAGTACATGTATATGATAGAAGTATACTCTGTAAATTTTGGAATTTTTGGATAAAAGTATAATTTTTGATAAATATCTAAATATTCGGCTGTTTTGGCCATATGAAAAATAGTAAATGATTTTTAAAATTCTGAGAAAATATATGTTCAATATGGGACTATATTCTACTAAATCTCATAAAAGAAAATTTGTTTGTACTGATTTGGTATTTTTCATGAAAATAAACTAGTTATGAGTAAATGAATTAAATATGCTATGTGAAGTAAGAAAATTGAAAAATAGGATTTTATGGCTTGAGAATCCTATTTGAGGTATATGCAGATTTTTGATGAGGGTTTTGGTTATTGGTGATGAAATCTTATGAGTTTGGAATTTTAGGATGATTAAATGCATTATTTAGTAAAGTGTAAATAATTAAAATAAATTGTTTATAAGTTTAAGAAATGTTATTTCAATATCATTATACCGAAATATTGGTATGGATTGATATTGTGAAATTTTTACCTTTTTGTGTCAGATTTACTATTCATAAGTTACTATTCACGAGTTACTATTCATGAGTTACTATTCACGAAGTTACTATTCATGTATTACTATTCATGAGTTACTATTCATGACAAAATTGGTTTATTTTTCTAACCAAATTATAGTTGATTTATGGATATTATTCTTGATATTAAATCTAGATGTTTTGATTATATTGATTTTACTATTATATATAACATTTTTATAACCTTAATGATGATATTTCTCTTTAACTTGAGTGTAAAGATGGGTACATTTTTGGTATGATCATGACTATGAGTTCCCTTTGGCCAGTAGTGCAAAGTTAAATTGTTGACTGGTATGATCATGGCCATTGAATTTATAATTGAATATATTTAGCTTAAGTGCAAAGGTTAAATGATCAACATGGTTATAATTATTGTTTATATAAATTCTGAAATGATTATATATTTTTTTGAGATATTAATATATTTGGTCTGTAGTACAAATATGAACTGTTGATGAATATATTTGGTCTGTAGTGCAAATATGAATTGTTGATGAATATATTTGGCCTGTAGTGGAAATATGAACTGTTGAGGAATATCTTTGGCCTATAGTGCAAAGATGAATTGTTGATAAATATCTTTGGCCCGTAGTGCGAAGATGACCTGTTGTTGAATATCTTTAACCAGTAGTGCAAAGATGAACTGGTGACAAATATCTTTGGTCGTAGTACAAAGATGAAGTTATTAGTATGATTATGAACAGGAACTGTGATTTGGTATAACCATGATCTTTGATGTTTCAGGTAAAGACATGTGATGAAAATTATCTTCGTCCTGGGTGCGAAGAGGAATTTAGAATCACAATTATAATTATGAGTTATTCATATGATTGTGGACCAGAACTGTTGATTGATGTTACAGGGATAAATTATTGTTGGTGGATTTTTAACATGGAGAAGATAATAGACTTTATGGTCTATTTGACTTTTCTAATGGATTGCTCGTTCCGCTGCAACTATGGTTGAAAATTTTTATCATCTACCATATGTTCTAAATCTCTGATTTATTACTGTTGAAGGCTATTGATAATTTATTTATCTTCAGTCATAATATTCTTTACTGGGCTAGTTGTGCTCACCCTTCTGTTTCATAATTCCTTTCAGGTAATAAGAGTGTAGCTGGGTCGAGCGGGGATAACAGGGGAATAGAACGGTGGTCATCATTTAGTAGTTATATTCGGTGAATCAAATAGGATGAGGCGAACCCAACGTTGGAAGGGTGTTTTGTCACTATCATACAAGATGTCTAATGACATACAACCTCGTGCCATCATAAAACACGGTTGTGCACATCCACTTGCTGAGTATATCTACGAGCACTACCTATATAATCTTGGTATTTGTTTGAAGTATAATTCTCAATTAGAGACAGTGGAGATAATGATATGTCAAGAGAAGACTCACCATTGAAAAGAATATGATAGTAATCTTCTCGTTTTTCTTTGGGGTCTATTGGGTCAACCAAGGATAATTCTGTGAACATATGATATCTATCATAACCTAGACGCATAGCTTCCCATGTACGAAAGTTTCCTTGAGCACATCCCAAATATTCTAATTTCTAAAACAGTTTTTGACTATACCTTTATGTAAGGTGCCATTGTGACGTGTTATCCAAGGTTGGGATGAGAGTCACAGTTGGTATATATTTGTATAAAATGTCACAGCATATGTGTTGTTGCATTTTGTACGAGAATTGTGATAATGAAGTTGTAGTTATTTTCTGTACCATGTATTTGGCGACTCAAAATGGGTTGGGTGGAATGGACTGTAAGACCCCGAATTTTATGAAATAAAAGTATTCAATTTTTCTTATAATTACTATTTAGTAAATGGTTAAATTGATAAATGTTAAAGTTAAGGGTGATATATGATTTTTTTTTGAAATACACAAGTGGTTATAAAATATTCATTGTTGTCGGGGAATATTCGCTTGGTCGTGGAATATTCTTACTGTCGGAGAATATTCGTACGACGGCGCAGTCTTTTGTGGGCCCCATAACGGAAAGCGATTGAATGAAGAAAACGACAAGAGTAAGTTGTTTATAAATAACGGCGTAGTTATTACCGTTAACACTGTTGGAATACCCGGTGGTTAAAACACAGTAATACGCGTTGTTACACAGTAGCACACGGTATTGCACTAATTATTAATTTTTACGTAAGAAGGCATTACTCAATAATTATTACAGTAATTACTGTTCAGTATTTTATTTTATTGATTCAATAATTATTGCGTTGATATTTTATATTACTGTTGTTTTAATAATTGTCACTACACAGTATTTTCTATTATCGGAGTAATAATTCATATTATCTGAATAATATTATTAGATAACATTATTGGCAATGTCTAGAAAGTTCTGTCTAAGGAGAGGTTTGGTCATCTAATTGCGCGCCAGTAAGGAAGAGATCCTTATTGGAAAGCCCCCTCTTTCCTGGGAACGGCCTGGTTACCAGTACTATGATTCTGTAATATTATTTGTGTATAATTAATTATTGATTTATATGATGAGAAAAATATTAATTTTATGTGGATATAGATGGAAAAAAAAAAATTTAATGTGACAATTGTTGAAAATTAATATTTTATCTTTTTCTGATAAAATAATTCATTTAAATATATTATTTTAATAATATATTGATGGTGTTATTTTTACAATGAATGTGGAATATATGAGTATATGAGGAGGAAGAGTATTTTTGTGGCATTAAATGATTAACACATGTTTTGTGTGTTGGTGGACACAATTCTTGACCGAAAATTTATTATTGACTATAAAATCACCCGTTTGTGGATTTCGGTATATTTCTGTTTGGAATTTGAAAAAACTTTCTTCTGCAAAGTTGTAGAGAATTGAATTTTCTATAAAAACTCACGAGATTCGAATTTTCTGATCAAAGGGCTATTTATTATGAATTATTGAAGTTCCGAAATAATTAATTTTTGGGAGTTTAAGTTAATTATTTTGAGAAAAATGTTTTTTTGTGAGATGGTGGGGCCCACTGGTTGTTAAAATGTGCTGAATTCAAATATTCAAAGGTGGGCTTGGAAATTTATATATATATATATATTAATATTATATTAAATTTTCTGCTTTGGTGTTCTAAGCAATTTCCTATAAATAGGGTGCTTAGGTTAGAATTGAAAATCACACCAGAAACTGAAGTTTTCTCTCTATTTTTCTCTCTATATTATCGAGTGTATTCTTGTGAGTATTTTGATATCTTGAGTGTTGCTATACGGTGCAAGTTCGTTCAGCATTATTTCAGTCAGGAGTACTGCTCTTTTGAGGTAAGGGATATTGTCGTAAGGGATGTTATTTTTTTATCAATGATATTATTTCTTTCAATATCATTATACCGAAATATTGGTAGGATTTTTCTTGTAAAAATTCTTATCTTTTCATGTCGGGGTTACTATTTATGAGTTACTATTCATGAATTACTATTCACGAGTTACTATTCATGAGTTACTATTCACGAGTTATTATTCATGAGTTAGTATTCACGAGTTACTATTCATGAGTTACTATTCATGAGTTACTATTCACGAGTTACTATTCACGAGTTACTATTCATGACAAAATTGGTTTTAACCAAATTATAGTTGATTTATGAATATTACTCTTGAGATTAAAACTATATGTTGATCATATTATTTTTTTATCATATATAACATTTTTATAACCCTAATGATGATATTTCTCTTTGACTTGAGTGTAAAGATGGGTAGATTTTTGATACGATCATGACTATGGGTTCTCTTTGGCCAGTAGTGCAAAGTTGAATTGTTGACTGGTATGATCATGACCATTGAATTTATAATTGAATATCTTTAGCTTAAGTGCAAAGGTGAAATGATCAACGTGGTTATAATTATTGGTTATATAAATTCTGAAATGATTATATATTTCTTTGAGATAATAATATATTTGGCTTGTAGTGCAAATATGAGCTGTTGAGGAATATCTTTGGCCTGTAGTGCAAAGATGAATTGTTGATGAATATCTTTGGCCAGTAGTGCAAAGTTGAATTATTGACTGGTATGATCATGACCATTGAATTTATAATTGAATATCTTTAGCTTAAGTGCAAAGGTGAAATGATCAACGTGGTTATAATTATTGGTTATATAAATTCTGAAATGATTATATATTTCTTTGAGATAATAATATATTTGGCTTGTAGTGCAAATATGAGCTGTTGAGGAATATCTTTGGCCTGTAGTGCAGAGATAAATTGTTGATGAATATCTTTGGCCCGTAGTGCAAAGATGAAATTATTAGTATGATTATGAACAAGAACTGTGATTTGGTATAATCATGATCTTTGATGTTTCAGGTAAAGACAAGTGATGAAAATTATCTTGTTCTGGATGAGAAGAGGAATTTAAAACTACAAATATGATTATGAGTTATACATGTGATTGTGGACAAGAATTGTTGATTGATGTTACAGGGATAAAACATTGTTGGTGGACTTTTAACATGGAGAAGATAATATACTTTGTAGTCTATTTGACTCTTATAATGGATTGCTCGTTCCGCTGCAACTATGGTTGAAAAATTTTATCATCTACCATATGTTCTAAATCTCTTATTTAATTCTGTTGAAGACTATTGATAATTTAATTATCTTTAGTCATGATATTCTTTACTGAGCTAGTTGTGCTCACTCTTCTGTTTCACAATTCCTTTCAGGTAATAAGAGTGTAGCTGGGTCGAGCGGGGGTAACAGGAGAATAGAACGGTGGTCATCATTTAGTAGTTATATTTGGTGAATCATCTAGGGTGAGGCGAACCCAACGTTGGAAGGGTGTTTTGCCACTATCATACAAGATGTCTAATGATATACAATCTCGTGTCATCATAAGACAGGGATGTGCTCATCCACTTGCTGAGTTTATTTACGAGCACTACCTATATAATCTTGGTGTTTGTTTGAAGTATAATTCTCAATTAGAGACAGTGGAGATAATGATAAGTCAAGAGAAGACTCACCATTGGGAAGAATATGATAGTAATCTTCTCATTTTTCTTTGGGGTCTATTGGGTCAACCAAGGATAATTCTGTGGCCATATGATATCTATCATAACCTAGAAGCATGGCCTCCCATGTATAAGGGTTTCCTTGAGCACTTCTCAAAGATTCTAATTTCTAAAACAGTTTTTGACTATACCTTTATGTAATGTGACATTGTGACGTGCTATCCAAGGTTGGGACATGAGTCACAATTGGTATATATTTGTACCCAAACTCATAGCATATGTGTTGTTATATTTTGCACGACAATTGTTGTAATAAAGTTGTAGTTGTTATCTGTACCATGTATTTGGCGACTCAAAATGAGTTGGATGGAATGGACCTATTTTGGGGGCGTCACATTTGGTATCAGAGCTTAAGGATATGATCTCTGGCGGAGATCAGAGAATAGGACTAGGAGGAGAGAGACGAGTAAATCCTTCGCTAGTGTGTCGTACCTAAGCTTATTTGTTGGTCAGTCATAATATCGGGATATTATGTGATATGTTAATTTGTTCAATTAACCTTTGTTTTGAAGCTGTATTCTAGAATGATATATGAAATACAGGAGATAAGCAATGAAGAAATTATGATGACAGGAAATATGGAATCTGAAATGAAAGCAAGGTATTCTCAACTCTTTGAAATACCAGGTACGTAAATTTCTAGGATGAAATTTCATAAGGAGGGGAGATTGTAAGACCCCGAATTTTATGAAATAAAAGTATTTAATTTTTCTTATAATTACTATTTAGTAAATGGTTAAATTGATAAATGTTAAAGTTAAGGGTGATATATGATTTTTTTTTGAAATACACAAGTGGTTATAAAATATTCATTGTTGTCGGGGAATATTCGCTTGGTCGTGGAATATTCTTACTGTCGGAGAATATTCGTACGACGGCGCAGTCTTTTGTGGGCCCCATAACGGAAAGCGATTGAATGAAGAAAACGACAAGAGTAAGTTGTTTATAAATAACGGCGTAGTTATTACCGTTAACACTGTTGGAATACCCGGTGGTTAAAACACAGTAATACGCGTTGTTACACAGTAGCACACGGTATTGCACTAATTATTAATTTTTACGTAAGAAGGCATTACTCAATAATTATTACAGTAATTACTGTTCAGTATTTTATTTTATTGATTCAATAATTATTGCGTTGATATTTTATATTACTGTTGTTTTAATAATTGTCACTACACAGTATTTTCTATTATCGGAGTAATAATTCATATTATCTGAATAATATTATTAGATAACATTATTGGCAATGTCTAGAAAGTTCTGTCTAAGGAGAGGTTTGGTCATCTAATTGCGCGCCAGTAAGGAAGAGATCCTTATTGGAAAGCCCCCTCTTTCCTGGGAACGGCCTGGTTACCAGTACTGTGATTCTGTAATATTATTTGTGTATAATTAATTATTGATTTATATGATGAGAAAAATATTGATTTTATGTGGATATAGATGGAAAAAAAATTTAATGTAACAATTGTTGAAAATTAATATTTTATCTTTTTCTGATAAAATAATTCATTTAAATATATTATTTTAATAATATATTGATGGTGTTATTTTTATAATGAATGTGGAATATATGAGTATATGAGGAGGAAGAGTATTTTTGTGGCATTAAATGATTAACACATGTTTTGTGTGTTGGTGGACACAATTCTTGACCGAAAATTTATTATTGACTATAAAATCACCCGTTTATGGATTTCGGTATATTTCTGTTTGGAATTTGAAAAAAATTTCTTCTGCAAAGTTGTAGAGAATTGAATTTTCTATAAAAACTCGCGAGATTCGAATTTTCTGATCAAAGGACTATTTATTATGAATTATTGAAGTTCCGAAATAATTGATTTTTGGGAGTTTAAGTTAATTATTTTGAGAAAAACATTTTTTTGTTAGATGGTGGGGCCCACTGATTGTTAAAATGTGCTGAATTCAGATCTTCAAAGGTGGGCTTGAAAATTTATATATATATATATATATATATATATATATATATATATATATATATATATATATATATATATATATATATTAATATTATATTAAATTTTCTGCTTTGGTGTTCTAAGAAATTTCCTATAAATAGGGTGCTTAGGTTAGAATTGAAAATCACACCAGAAAATGAAGTTTTCTCTCTATTTTTCTCTCTATATTATTGAGTGTATTCTTGTGAGTATTTTGATATCTTGAGTGTTGCTATATGGTGCAAGTTCGTTCAGCGTTATTTCAGGCAGGAGTACTGCTCTTTTGAGGTAAGGGATATTGTCGTAAGGGATGTTATTTTTTTATCAATGATAATATTTCTTTCAATATCATTATACCGGAATATTGGTAGGATTTTTCTTGTAAAAATTCTTATCTTTTCATATCGGGGTTACTATTCATGAGTTACTATTCACGAGTTACTATTCATGAGTTACTATTCACGAGTTAGTATTCATGAGTTAGTATTCACGAGTTACTATTCATGAGTTACTATTCACGAGTTACTATTCATGAGTTATTATTCATGAGTTACTATTCACGAGTTACTATTCACAGATTACTATTCACGAGTTACTATTCATGATAAAATTAGTTTTTTTTTTCTAACCAAATTATAGTTGATTTATGAATATTACTCTTGAGATTAAAACTATATGTTGATCATATTATTTTTTTATCATATATAATATTTTTATAACCCTTATGATGATATTTCTCTTTGACTTGAGTGTAAAGATGGGTAAATTTTTGGTACGATCATGACTATGGGTTCTCTTTGGCCAGTAGTGTAAAGTTGAATTGTTGACTGGTATGATCATGACCATTGAATTTATAATTGAATATCTTTAGCTTAAGTGCAAAGGTGAAATGATCAACGTGGTTATAATTATTGGTTATATAAATTCTGAAATGATTATGTAAGACCCCGAATTTTATGAAATAAAAATATTCATTTTTTCTTATAATTACTATTCAGTAAATGGTTAAATTGATAAAAGTTAAGGGTGATATATGAATTTTTTTTCAAAATACGCAAGTGGTTATAAAATAATCATTGTTGTCGGGGAATATTCGTTTGGTCGTGGAATATTCTTTCTGTCGAGGAATATTCGTACGACGGCGTAACCATTTGTGGGCCCCATTACAGAATAACTGTCGGATGAAGAAAACGACAAAATTAAGTTTTTTTTAAATAACGGCGTAGTTGTTACCGTTAACACTGTTGGAATACCCGGTGGTTAAAATACAGTAATATGCGTTATTGCACAGTAGCACACGGTATTGCACAGTATTTTTGAAATTATTGATTCTTACGTAAGAAGGCACTACTGAATAATTGTCACAGTAATTACTGTTCAATATTTTATTTTATTGATTCAATAATTGTTGCGTTGATATTTTATATTATTGTTGTTTTAATAATTGTCACTGCACAGTATATCCATTATCAGATCAATAATTCATATTATTTGAATAATATTATTAGATAGCATTATTGGCAATATCTAGAAAGTTCTGTCAAGGAGAGGTTTGGTTACCTAATTGCACGCCAGTAAGGAGAAATACTTATCGGAAAGCCCCCTCTTTCCTGGAAACGACCTGGTTGTCATAAATGTGATTCTGTAATATTATTTGTGAATAATTAATTATTGATTCATATGATAAGAAAATATTTATTTTATGTGGATATAAATGAGGGATATATTTTTGTGGTTAAAAATGAAGGAGTTAATGTTGAGGAGTTTTATCTGTATTTTTGTCAGAACGGAGGTATTGAAAATCAAATTAGGGTTTTTGAGATATGTTGCTAGTGTTATAATTTTTAATCCGACCGTTGGATCGTGGTAATATTTGGATATGTTATACATATATAAGTTGAGTATATGTCCACAAATTTTGAACCGTTAAAAATGAACGTATGATTTGTTATGAATTTTACGAGATGACTGGTTCAGAAATTGTTGAATTTTCGGAGTTAATCATTTTGGTAGAAAATTCTAGAATTGGTAGGCCCCACTCTTGGTTGTTGAAGAAATGTGCTGAGATTTTTATTCAAATGTGATTGGTGGGAATAGTAGCAGGTAAAGACATCAGGTTGCAGGTTAAGTCTGCTTCGGCGTGCTAACATTTTCCTATAAATAGAGGGCTAAGTTAGAATTGAAAATCACACCAGAATTCATAAGTTTTCTCTCTTTCTCACTCTAGATTATTGAGTGTATTTTGTGAGTATTTAGATACTCTGTGAGTTTCTATTTATCAGTGCAAGTTTCCTTCAGCCTTATACCGATCAGAAGTACTGCTCTTTTGAGGTAGGGGATAGTAAGGGATTTTAAGGGTTGTTATATTTTTCAGTTTCGTAATTTTTCTGACATTCAAAAAAATTCTGGAAAAATTTGAAATGATATTTTGATGAGTTTTATTGATTGTGTCCAAAAATGGTGATTTTTGGATGTATAGATTAAGAGTTATGAATTTTATGAGAAAAGACTATTTTAAAAGTAACCGCTTATAATTTTTTGTGGTTAACTCTAAAATTGATGAAATTTTTATTGGGAGTACATGTATATGATAGGAGTATACTCTGTGAATTTTAGAATTTTTAGATAAAAGTACAATTTTTGATAAATGTCTGGCCATATGAAAAATAGTAAATGACTTTTAAAAATTCTGAGAAAAATATATGTTCACTATGGGACTATATTATGCTAAATCCCAGAAAAGAAATTTTTTTGAAACTGATTTGGTATTTTTCATGAAAATAGTCTAGTTATGAGTAAATGAATTAAATATGTTTTGTGAAGTAAGAAAATTAGAAAATATGATTTTATGGCTTGAGAATCATATATGAGTTATATGCAGATTTTTGATGAGGATTTTGGTTATTGTTGATGAAATCTTAAGAGTTGGCATTTTATGATGATTAAATGCATTAATTAGTAAAGTGTAAACAATTTAAATAAATTGTTTATAAGCTTAAGAAATATTATTCTTTCAATATCATTATACCGAAATATTGGTATGGATTTTATTGTAGAATTTCTACCTTTTTCATGTCGAGTTACTATTCATGAATTACTATTCACGAATTACTATTCATGAGTTACTATTCACGAGTTACTATTCACGATAAAAATTAGTTTTTTTTCTGACCAAATTATCGTTGATTTATGATTGTTGCTCTCGAAAATAAATACAGTTGTTGATCATATTGTTTTTATTATCATATATAACATTTTTATAACCCTGATGTTGAATTTCTCTTTCACTTGAGTGTAAAGATGGGTAAATTATTGGTATGATCGTGACTGAGGAATGTCTTTGGCCTGTAGTGCAAAGATGAATTGTTAACTGGTATGATCATGACCATTGAATTTATAATTGAATATCTTTAGCTTAAGTGTAAAGATGAATTGATTAACATGGTTATAATTATAGTGTATATAAATTCTGAAATGATTATATATTTCTTTGAGATATGAATATATTTGGCCTGTAGTACAAATATGAACTGTTGAGGAATATCTTTGGCATGTAGTGCAAGGATGAACTGTTGTTGAATATCTTTGGCCAGTAGTGCAAAGATGAACTGTTGACGAATATCTTTGGCCCGTAGTGCAAAGATGAAATTATTAGTATGATTATGAACAGGAACTGTGATTTGGTATAACCATGATCTTTGATGTTTCAGGTAAAGACAAGTGATGAAAATTATTTTTGTCCTGGATGAGAAGAGGAATTTAGAACCATAAATATAATTATGAGTTATTCACATGAATGTGGACAGGAATTGTTGATTGATGTTACAGGGATAAAACATTGTTGGTGGACTTTTAACATGGAAAAGATAATATAGACTTTATAGTCTATTTGACTCTTCTAATGGATTGATCGTTCCGCTGCAACTATGGTCGAAATTTTTATTATTTACCATATGTTCTAAATCTCTGATTTATTATTGATGAAGGCTATTGATAATTTAATTATCTTTAGTCATGATATTCTTTACTGAGCTAGTTGTGCTCACCCTTTTGTTTCACAATTCTTTTCAGGTAATAAGAGTGTAGCTGGGTCGAGCGGGGGTAACAAGGGAATAGAACGGTGGTCATCATTTAGTAGTTATATTTGGTGAAGAAAATAGGGTGAGGCGAACCCAACGTTGGAAGGGTGTTTCGTCACTATCATACAAGATGTCTAATGACATACAACCTCGTGTCATCATAAGACAGGGTTGTGCTCATCCACTTGCTGAGTATATCTACGAGCACTACCTATATAATCTTTGTGACGCCCCCAAAATTACGTATACATCACCCATTTTGGGTCGTCAGATACAAAGTACAGAAATCAAATACAACTTACTAATACAACTGTCGTGTACAATACGACAAAACATAAACTGTGAGTTTGAATACAAATATTATCTTCTAGAGAGTATTCATACTCAAAAGGAGTCCTCATTACATTTATTAACACACTATTACATAGAATAGTGAGGACTACTAACTAATACTATCATTCGGATCATCACTCCGTTCCCCGACTTGCCCCAGCTACGTTCTCATTTCCTGAAGAGAACAGTGAAATAAAGGGTGAGCTCAACTAGCCCAGTAAGAAATATTATGACTAAGATAATGCAGAATAAATTATCATTAGTCTTCAACAATGTTAAACTGATAAAATATAATTGACATCAAGTTTAACTGCAGCGGAACAAGCAATCCATTAAAAGAGTCAAGTAGAAAATAAACTCTACTATCTTTTATGATTTAAAAGGTTTTTCAACACTGTTATCGCTGGGACTCAGCTTAATAAAATAATCCACATCATCGAATCACCCCTGCAGTACGGCCAAGGATATTCGTGTATTCATTAATGGTCATGATCATGCCAACAACTGTCCATCAATGCACTACGGGCCAATGAGGACTTTTACCACATCATTTGTAATATTACGGTCATGATTATACCGAATAATCCCTGGTCATAATCATACCAAGTCCATCTATGCACTACAGGCCACATATGACTTTCAACATTTTATAAACCTGAGGATGATGACAATGATATAAGAATTCAATAAAACAAGTTCAAGAATTAATTTATCCAAGAATTAACAACGTCCAAATTGTCAACATAATACTGCTTTGTGGAGTAAAATTCAAGAATACTTAGAAGAATATTTTTATGAAAAGATACTAGATGAAACGCAATTATCAAGGATATTCCACAAATTTCATGGAGTATAGAAGTCAAAACTTAACCAACTGAGTACAATAAAGAATGGAATAATAAAAGAAATCACCATGCATGCGATAGACCGCACAGACAGGTTATTTAACAGAATAATAAATAATGGAACCAGGTCCGGCGTAAACGCACAGACAGGATATTCCGACAGAATAATAAATAATGGAACCAGATCCGGCGTAAACGCACAGACAGGATATTCCGTCAGAATAATAAATAATGGAACCAGGTCCGGTGTAAAATACACAGACAGGATGTTCCAACAGAATAATAACAAGACGGAACCAGGTCCGGTGTAAAACACACAAACAGGATGTTCCAACAGAATAATAATAAAAACGGAACCAGGTCCGGTGTAAAACACACAGACAAGATGTTCCAACAGAATAATAGGAGAATGTCACCAAGTATATGGTAGACCGCGTATGCAGGTTATTCCAACAGAATAATAAGAAATAGAATAACAACAGTTCTTTTCATGAATAAGAAAGAATAACACCCCTTACCATTTTAAAGAAGAGCTGAAATAAGAAAGTAGTTAAGTAGCAGAATACTCTTCTTCTCTCTATCTATAGTTTCTCTCTATAGTTTCTCTCTCTAGAGTTCAGTGAATTCGTAAGAAAATAATGAAGGAATGAACTTCTATTTATAGGAAAATGGAATGCATAGTAACTAATCCATGAACGGTCCAGATTGATTTACTTTAATCTGACGGTCCATATTTAAAGAAAAATCTTTTAAATAAAATATAATATATTCTATTTATATAAAAAGATTTTTACTATGCAAATACTATGCAACACTATGCAAAATACTATGCAACACTATGTATAATAAAATATAATATATTCTATTTATAGAATAACTTTAATAAAGTATTTTGTTTTATATAAAAAGATGTTTCTGTTTTATTACGTTAATAATACGAATAAAACAAAACGTCATTATCGTTATAATAACTCATATTATTAATCAACAATAATTGAATCAAACTGAGCGACTTCTCACATAAATATCAATAATCAATACCGTGTGCTACTATGAAACAACGCGTATTACTGTACTTTTACTACCGAGTAGTTCAACAGTATCAACGGTAACACTTCCGCCGTTATTTTCATAAAGTATTTTTGTCGTTTTCTCAATCCGACAATAATTCCGTTGTGGGGTCCACCAATGATTGTACCGTCGTACGGATATTCTCCAACAAAAAGAATATTCCCCGACCAATCGAATATAATATGACAACTTGCATACTTTGCAAAATTTATAAATACTACCCATAACTATTATATCAAATCCACACCATAATATAAAAAAAAATTATTTCGAGAAAAATTAAATATTTATTCATAAAATCTGGGGTCTCACAATCTCCCCTCCTTATGGAATTTCGCCCTCGAAATTTACGTACGTACTTGGTATGCCGAACATGTGAGGATACCTTGACTTCACTTCAAATTCTAACTCTTGAGGTATAACCTTTAAGCATCGAATATGATCCTTCTTATCCAAGATGTTAACACGTATCTCCTCATACGTTAAATCTTTCGCTATCTCGTCCGGTTCTAAATTAATAATGTTGTTCGGGTCGTCCACATATTTACGTAACATCGATACGTAAAAATAATGTTCTGAACACGCAACATACTTGGCGGTAAAACGAGTCTATAGGCCACAGTTCCTACTTCATCGAGGATTTCAAATGGGCCAATTAAATCGAGAGTTGAGATTTCCTCTCTTCGTCGATTCTTGCTTCTAGAATAACGCCCTCCTGAACCTTCATACATTCATCAGCTCCAGGTGTGTAGCTTGAACGGTTTTAACGTTATCGATTAAAGTCGACTTTACTCGTATATTCGTTATCTTCATATGGGTCCCTCGAGTGTTTAACTCTATCTTCGTCATTTGTAAGTTATACGAAATGAGTCTTTGTTTTAACAACATCGCCCTCGTAAACACATACGATCTTCTACTCAACACGTCAACTACCACGTTCGTTCTTCCACAATGATATTGAATGGTACGGTCGTAATCTTCAACAGCTCGAGCCAACGTCTTTGGCGCATGTTACGTTCGTTTTAGTTGAAGAAATATTTGAGGGTTTAAGAAATGGGTTTTGTACTGGGGTCAATACAAAATTCGATTTTACGCTCTGGGGTAGGCTAAGAAGTCTTCAAGAATACGTCAAGAAATTTATTAACAATAGAAATATCGTTCAAAACTGTGACCCTCATCCAAGACTTGGATAATACGTCACATTGATACCTATCAACTTGCCATTGTCATTTACAACGTCTCCTACGGAAAGTCTAGCTTTGGTGCATTCCACACCAGGAAGTCAACAACGAAAGGAACGGAAATTTTGACTTATGGCTTGATATGACAATGATTGACTTTAGTGATTTGGTTACTTAAATTCGCATAATAGGTTGGATAGGAATATGAAAGCTAACAACCTTACGAAAAGCATGATGAGCAGTTAACCAATCATTTCAAAAAATCACATCAATGCAAGTATTTTCAAAGAGATTAGATCAACAGGTAACGTGAAAGTGTTGATTTGAACAAGATTTATAAATAGTGGAGGTAACAAAAGTTTCTCCCAACGGAATTTCAATAGATAAATCAAAGTCTAACTTCTCTGAAGTTAAGTTCAAACATTGAACACAACTAGGTAAAATAAAAGAGTGAGTAGAACCGGTATCTAACACGGTATAGACTTCGCAAGAGTTTATGACTAACATACCCGTGATAATTTTATTCAGGTTCCTCATCACGAAAAAAGCGCTCTCTCTTAAACTACTGGCTTTGGCTTTTCTGGGACGGTCTTTGGTGCCTCCATCCTATCTGAACTTGTCTTCGGTGAACGACAAAATCGGGCTAAGTGACCTTCTCTTCCACAATTATAGCATACTTTGGATGGCATCGCACAGTTTGGACTGATGTGTCCCTCCCCTCCGCATTTGAAGCATATGATAGGTGGTCGTTCTCCTTCCTTAACAACGGGTGCTGGTGCTGACGTCTTTTCATCATTGTTGAATTTCCTCTTCTTGAAATGTCCATTCTTATTATTTTGACCATGATTACCATTGAAGTGGTTACCATTTCTGGCATGTTGATTCCCTCCATGCTTATTGTCACCGCTTTGATGACTGTTATCACCAGTGTTATCATTTTTTCGGCTGCTCTCTTTTGGTTGCGTTGACTCGTTATCGCGTTCTACTAATTGAGCCCTATTTACAACATCTGAATACAGACACAGTTTATGAGAAATAAGATATTGACGTATCTCCGGTTTCAAACCTCTTAAAAATATCCGTTTCATTCTCTCTTCATTATCCACCAAGTGGGACGCAAATCGGGACAACTCGGCAAACTTGGCTTCGTACTGCGACACGGTCATGTTGTTTTGCTCCAACTTGATAAATTCCACCACCTTCATGTGACGAATACTTTCGAGAAAGTACTTGTCATTGAACAGTTCTTGGAACTTCTCCCAAGACATCTTGAGTGCGTCAAGCTGGGTACGTTTTACAGATTCCCACCAGTAATCTACCTCTTCACGCAACATAAAGGTGGCAAAGGGAACCTTTTGCTCCTCGGAACATCCCAAGACATCAAATATCTTGGTGATCTGCTTTAACCACGTCTCTGCCTTAAGTGGTTCTAGCTTTCCCAAAAACTCCGGTGGTCCTAGCTCCTTGAATTGCTTAGCGGTGACCAACCGTGGGTTGTCATTGTTTCCTCCTTCATTTTGGATAGGAGCCGCTCTCGCCCGTTGTTGCATGAATTGCTCCTTGAACTGCTTAGCGGTGACCGTCCGAGAGTTATTTTGTTGTTGCATGAATTGCATAAAGTCTCTGACCATTCCATCATTCACCATTTCATCGGTGTTATTATTTTCATTAGGATTATTGTCCTCTGGTTGCACATTATCCTGAGCATTGATCGTTGGTGATTCAATGGTCTCATGTGCTTCATTGTTTATCTCAACATTTTCGGATGCCATTTGCAAATACTGCAACAAAACAAGGGTTAATTAACATATAACATATTATCCATATACTTTGACCGACCAATTAAATACCAAATAAACTTAGGTAGGTCATACTAGCGAAAGAATTCCCCGTCTCTCCCCTCCTAGTTTTATTCTCACATCCTAGCCAGGGATCATATCCCTAAGCTCTGATACCAACTGAGACGCCCCCAAAATTACGTATACATCACCCATTTTGGGTCGTCAGATACAAAGTACAGAAATCAAATACAACTTACTAATACAACTGTCGTGTACAATACGACAAAACATAAACTGTGAGTTTGAATACAAATATTATCTTCTAGAGAGTATTCATACTCAAAAGGAGTCCTCATTACATTTATTAACACACTATTACATAGAATAGTGAGGACTACTAACTAATACTATCATTCGGATCATCACTTCGTTCCCCGACTTGCCCTAGCTACGTTCTCATTTCCTGAAGAGAACAGTGAAATAAAGGGTGAGCTCAACTAGCCCAGTAAAAAATATTATGACTAAGATAATGCAGAATAAATTATCATTAGTCTTCAACAATGTTAAACTGATAAAATATAATAGACATCAAGTTTAACTGCAGCGGAACAAGCAATCCATTAAAAGAGTCAAGTAGAAAATAAACTCTACTATCTTTTATGATTTAAAAGGTTTTTCAACACTGTTATCGCTGGGACTCAGCTTAATAAAATAATCCACATCATCGAATCACCTCTGCACTACGGCCAAGGATATTCGTGTATTCATTAATGGTCATGATCATGCCAACAACTGTCCATCAATGCACTACGGGCCAATGAGGACTTTTACCACATCATTTGTAACATTACGGTCATGATTATACCGAATAATCCCTGGTCATAATCATACCAAGTCCATCTATGCACTACAGGCCACAGATGACTTTCAACATTTTATAAACATGAGGATGATGACAATGATATAAGAATTCAATAAAACAAATTCAAGAATTAATTTATCCAAGAATTAACAACGTCCAAATTGTCAACATAATACTGCTTTGTGGAGTAAAATTCAAGAATACTTAGAAGAATATTTTTATGAAAAGATACTGGATGAAACGCAATTATCAAGGATATTCCACAAATTTCATGGAGTATAGAAGTCAAAACTTAACCAACTGAGTACAATAAAGAATGGAATAACAAAAGAAATTACCATGCATGCGATAGACCGCACAGACAGGTTATTTAACAGAATAATAAATAATGGAACCAGGTCCGGCGTAAACGCACAGACAGGATATTGCGACAGAATAATAAATAATGGAACCAGATCCGGCGTAAACGCACAAACAGGATATTCCGACAGAATAATAAATAATGGAACCAGGTCCGGTGTAAAACACACAGACAGGATGTTCCAACAGAATAATAACAAGACGGAACCAGGTCCGGTGTAAAACACACAGACAGGATGTTCCAACAGAATAATAATAAAAACGGAACCAGGTCCGGTGTAAAACACACAGACAGGATGTTCCAACAGAATAATAGGATAATGTCACCAAGTATAGGGTAGACCGCGTATACAGGTTATTCCAACAGAATAATAAGAAATAGAATAACAACAGTTCTTTTCATGAATAAGAAAGAATAACACCCCTTACCGTTTTAAAGAAGAGCTGAAATAAGAAAGTAGTTAAGTAGCAGAATACTCTTCTTCTCTCTATCTATAGTTTCTCTCTATAGTTTCTCTCTCTAGAGTTCAGTGAATTCGTAAGAAAATAATGAAGGAATGAACTTCTATTTATAGGAAAATGGAATGCATAGTAACTAATCCATGAACGGTCCAGATTGATTTACTTTAATCTGACGGTCCATATTTAAAGAAAAATCTTTTAAATAAAATATAATATATTCTATTTATATAAAAAGATTTTTACTATGCAAATACTATGCAACACTATGCAAAATACTATGCAACACTATGCATAATAAAATATAATATATTCTATTTATAGAATAACTTTAATAAAGTATTTTGTTTTATATAAAAAGATGTTTCTGTTTTATTACGTTAATAATACGAATAAAACAAAACGTCATTATCGTTATAATAACTCATATTATTAATCAACAATAATTGAATCAAACTGAGCGACTTCTCACATAAATATCAATAATCAATACCGTGTGTTACTATGCAACAACGCGTATTACTGTACTTTTACTACTGAGTAGTTCAACAGTATCAACGGTAAAACTTCCGCCGTTATTTTCATAAAGTATTTTTGTCGTTTTCTCAATCCGACAATAATTCTGTTGTGGGGTCCACCAATGATTGTACCGTCGTACGGATATTCTCCGACAAAAAGAATATTCCCCGACCAATCGAATATAATATGACAACTTGCATACTTTGCAAAATTTATAAATACTACCCATAACTATTGTATCAAATTCACACCATAATATAAAAAAAATTATTTCGAGAAAAATTAAATATTTATTCATAAAATCTGGGGTCTCACAATCTTGGTGTTTGTTTGAAGTATAATTCTCAATTAGAGACAGTGGAGATAATGATAAGTCAAGAGAAGACTCACCATTGGGAAGAATATGATAGTAATCTTCTTGTTTTTTTTTGGTGTCTATTGGGTCAACCAAGGATAAATCTGTGACCATATGATATCTATCATAACATAGATGCATGGCCTTCCATGTACGAAGGTTTCCTTGAGCACTTCCTAAAGATTCTAGTTTCTAAAATAGTTTTTGACTGTACCTTTATGTAAGGTACCTTTGTGAGGTGCTGACACATGATGTGTCCAATGTCACAGTTGGTATATATTTGTATCCAAACTCATGGCATATGTGTTGTTATATTTTGCACGATAATTGTTGTAATAAAGTTGTAGTTATTTTCTGTACCATGTATTTGGCGACTTAGAATGGGTTGGATGGAATGGACCTATTTTGGGGTTGTCACAGTTGGTATCAGAGCTTAGGGATATGATCTCTGGCGGAGATCGAGGAATATAACTAGGAGGAGAGAGATGAGTAAATCATTCGCTAGTGTGTCCTACCTAAGCTTATTTGTTGGTCAGTCATAATATCGGGATATTATGTGATATGTTAATTTGTTAAATTAACCCTTGTTTTGAAGCTGTATTCTAGAATGATATTTGAAATACAAGAGATGAGCAATGGAGAAATTATGATGACAGGGAAGATGGAATCTGAAATGAAAGGAAGGTATTCTCAACTCTTTGAAATACCAGGTACGTAAATTTCGAGGACGAAATTTCACAAGGAGGGGAGATTGTAAGACCCCGAATTTTATGAAATAAAAATATTCAATTTTTCTTATAATTACTATTCAGTAAATGGTTAAATTAATAAAAGTTAAGGGTGATATATGAATTTTTTTTTCAAAATACGCAAGTGGTTATAAAATAATCATTGTTGTCGGAGAATATTCGTTTGGTCGTGGAATATTCTTTCTGTCGAGGAATATCCGTACGACGGCGCAGCCATTTGTGGGCCCATAACAGAATAACTGTCGGATGAAGAAAACGACAAAATTAAGTTTTTATAAATAACGGCGTAGTTGTTACCGTTAACACTGTTGGAATACCCGGTGGTTAAAATACAGTAATATGCGTTATTGCACAGTAGACACGATATTGCACAGTATTTTTAAAATTATTGATTCTTACGTAAGAAGGCACTACTGAATAATTGTCACAGTAATTACTGTTCAATATTTTATTTTATTGATTCAATAATTGTTGCGTTGATATTTTATATTATTGTTGTTTTAATAATTGTCACTACACAGTATATCCATTATCAGATCAATAATTCATATTATTTGAATAATATTATTAGATAGCATTATTGGCAATGTCTAGAAAGTTCTGTCAAGGAGAGGTTTGGTTACCTAATTGCACGCCAGTAAGGAGAAATCCTTATCGGAAAGCCCCCTCTTTCCTGTGAACGGCCTGGTTGCCATAAATGTGATTCTGTAATATTATTTGTGAATAATTAATTATTGATTCATATGATAAGAAAATATTTATTTTATGTGGATATAAATGAGGGATATATTTTTGTGGTTAAAAATGAAGGAGTTAATGTTGAGGTGTTTTATCAAATTAGGGTTTTTGAGATATGTTGCGAGGGTTATAATTTTTAATCCGACCGTTGGATCGTGGTAATATTTGGATATGTTATACATATATAAGTTGAGTATATGTCCACAAATTTTGAATCGTTAAAAAAGAACGTATGATTTGTTATGAATTTTACGAGATGACTGGTTCAGAAATTGTTGAATTTTCGGAGTTAATCATTTTGGTGAAAAATTCTAGAATTGGTAGGCCCCACTCTTGGTTGTTGAAGAAATGTGCTGAAATTTTTATTCAAATGTGATTGGTGGGAATAGTAGCAGGTAAAGACATCAGGTTGCAGGTTAAGTCTGCTTCGGCGTGCTAACATTTTCCTATAAATTGAGGGCTAAGTTAGAATTGAAAATCACACCAGAATTCATAAGTTTTCTCTCTTTCTCACTCTAGATTTTTGAGTGTATTTTGTGAGTATTTAGATACTCTGTGAGTTTCTATTCATCAGTGCAAGTTTCCTTCAGCCTTATACCGATCAGAAGTACTGCTCTTTTGAGGTAGGGGATAGTAAGGGATTTTAAGGGTTGTTATATTTTTCAGTTTCGTAATTTTTCTGACATTCAAAAAAATTCTAGAAAAATTTAAAATGATATTTTGATGAGTTTTATTGATTGTGTCCAAAAATGGTGATTTTTGGATGTATAGATTAAGAGTTATGAATTTTATGAGAAAAGACTATTTTACAAGTAACCGCTTATAATTCTTTGTGGTTAACTCTAAAATTGATGAAATTTTTATTGGGAGTGCATGTATATGATAGGAGTATACTCTGTGAATTTTAAAATTTTTAGATAAAAGTACAATTTTTGATAAATGTCTAAATATTCGGTTATTTTGGCCATATGAAAAATAGTAAATGACTTTTAAAAATTCTGAGAAAAATATATGTTCACAATGGGACTATATTATACGAAATCCCAGAAAAGAAATTTTTTTGGAACTAATTTGGTATTTTTCATAAAAATAGTCTAGTTATGAGTAAAAGAATTAAATATGTTTTGTGAAGTAAGAAAATTAGAAAATATGATTTTATGGCTTGAGAATCATAAATGAGTTATATGCAGATTTTTGATGAGGATTTTGGTTATTGGTGATGAAATCTTAAGAGTTGGCATTTTATGATGATTCAATGCATTAATTAGTAAAGTGTAAACAATTTAAATAAATTGTTTATAAGCTTAAGAAATATTATTCTTTCAATATCATTATACCAAAATATTGGTATGCATTTTATTGTAGAATTTCTACCTTTTTCATGTCGAGTTACTATTCATGAATTACTATTCACGAATTACTATTCATGAGTTACTATTCAAGAGTTACTATTCATGACAAAAATTGGTTTTTTTCTGACCAAATTATCGTTGATTTATGATTGTTGCTCTAGAAAATAAATGCAGTTGTTGATCATATTGTTTTTATTATTATATATAACATTTTTATAACCCTGATGTTGAATTTCTCTTTCACTTGAGTGTAAAGATGGTTAAATTATTGGTATGATCGTGACTGAGGAATGTCTTTGGCCTGTAGTGCAAAGATGAATTGTTAACTGGTATGATCATGACCATTGAATTTATAATTGAATATCTTTAGCTTAAGTGTAAAGATGAATTGATTAACATGGTTATAATTATGGTGTATATAAATTCTGAAATGATTATATATTTCTTTGAGATATGAATATATTTGGCCTGTAGTACAAATATGAACTGTGACGACCCCAAAATAGGTCCATTCCATCCAACCTATTCTGAGTCGCCAAATACATGGTATAGAAAACAACTACAACTTTATTACAACAATTGTCGTGCAAAATACAACAACACATATACTGTGAGTTTGGATACAAATATATACCAAATGTGACTCATGTTCCAACCGTGGACATCACCTCACAATAACACCTTACATAAAGGTATAGTCAAAAACTGTTTTAGAAATTAGAATCTTTGGGAAGTGCTCAAGGAAACCTTCGTACATGGGAGGCCACGCGTCTAGGTTATGATAGATATCATATGGCCACAGAATTATCCTTGGTTGACCCAATAGACCCCAAAGAAAAACGAGAAGATTACTATCATATTCTTCCCAATGGTGAGTCTTCTCTTGACTTATCATTATCTCCACTGTATCTAACTGAGAATTATACTTTAAACAAACACCAAGATTATATAGGTAGTGCTCGTATATATACTCAGCAAGTGGATGAGCACATCCCGGTCTTATGATGACACGAGGTTGTATGTTATTAGACATCTTGTATGACAGTGGCAAAACACCCTTCCAACGTTAGGTTCGCCTCACCCTATTTTCTTCACCAAATATAACTACTAAATGATGACCACCGTTCTATTCCCTTGTTACCCCCGCTCGACCCAGCTACACTCTTATTACCTGAAAGGAATTGTGAAGCAAAAGGGTGAGCACAACTAGCTCAGTAAAGAATATCATGACTAAAGATAATTAAATTATCAATAGCCTTCATCAATAATAAATCAGAGATTTAGAACATATGGTAAATGATAAAAATTTCAACCATAGTTGCAGCGAACAGCAATCCATTAGAAGAGTCAAATAGACTATAAAGTCTATTATCTTCTCCATGTTAAAAATCCACCAACAATATTTTATCCATGTAACATCACTCAACAGTTCCTTTCCACAATCATATGAATAACTCATAATCATAATTGTGACTATAAATTTTTCTTCGCACCCAGGACGAAGAATATTTTCATCACCTGTCTTTACCTGAAACATCAAAGATCATGGTTATACCAAATCACAATTCCTGTTTATAATCATACTAACAAATCCATCTTTGCACTACGGGCCAAAGATATTCATCAACAAACCATCTTTGCACTACGGGCCAAAGATATTCAACAACAGTTCATCTTTGCACTACAGGCCAAAGATATTCAACAACAGTTCATCTTTGCACTACAGGCCAAAGATATTCATCAACAATTCATATTTGCACTACAGGCCAAATATATTCATCAACAGTTCATATTTGCACTACAGGCCAAATATATTAATATCTCAAAGAAATATATAATCATTTCAGAATTTATATAAACAATAATTATAACCATGTTAATCAATTCACCTTTGCACTTAAGCTAAAGATATTCACTTATAAATTCAATGGTCATGATCATACCAGTCAACAATTCAACTTTGCACTACAGGCCAAAGAGAACCCTAGTCATGATCATACCAATAATCTACCCATCTTTACACTCAAGTGAAAGAGAATTTCAACATCAAGGTTATAAAAATGTTATATATGATGATAAAAATAATATGATCAACATATAGTTTTAATCTCAAGAGTAATATTCGTAACTCATGAATAGTAACCCCGACACAAAAGATAAAAATTCTACAATAAAATTCATACCAATATTTCGGTATAATGATATTGAAAGAATAACATTACTTAAATTTATAAACAATTTATTTTAATTGTTTACACTTTACTAATTAATGCATTTAATCATCATAAAATGCCAACTCTTACAATTTCATCATCAATAACCAAAACCCTCATCAAAAATCTGCATATACCTCATATAGGATTCTCAAGCCATAAAATCCTATTTTCCAATTTTCTTTCTTCACAAAACATATTTAATTCATTTACTCATAACTAGACCATTTTCATGAAAAATACCAAATCAGTTCCAAAAATATTTCTTTTCTGGGATTTAGCATAATATAGTCCCATAGTGAACATATATTTTTCTCAGAATTTTTAAAAGTCATTTACTATTTTTCATATGGCCAAAATAGCCGAATATTTAGACATTTATCAAAAATTGTACTTTTGTCTAAAAATTCTGAAATTTACAGAGTATACTTCTATCATATACATGTACTCCCAATAAAAATTTCATCAATTTTGGAGTTAACCACAAGGAATTATAAGCGGTTACTTTTAAAATAGTCTTTTCCCATAAAATTCATAACTCTCAATCTATACATCCAAAAATCACCATTTTTGGACACAATCAAGAAAACTCATCAAAATATCATTTCAAATTTTTCCAGAATTTTTGAAGGTCAGAAAAATTACGAAATTAAAAATCATAACAACCCTTAAAATCCCTTAATATCCCTTACTATCCCTTACTATCCCTTACCTCAAAAGAGCAGTACTTCTGACTGGATATCGGATATGATGCTGAAGGAAACTTGCACTGATGAATAGCAACTCACCAAGTATCTAAAAACTCACAAAATATGCTTCATAATATAGAGAGAGAAAGAGAGAAAGCTTATGTTTCTGGTGTGATTTTCAATTCTAACTTAGCCCTCTATTTATAGGAAAATTTTGGTAGGTTTGACCTGCAACCTGATGGCTTTACCTGCTACTATTCCCACCCACCACATTTGAAATATAATTCAGCACATTTCTTCACCAACCACAAGTGGGGCCCACCAATTCTAGAATTTTCCACCAAAATGATAAACTCCGAAAATTCAACAATTTCTGAACCAGTCATCTCGTAAAATTCATAACAAATCATACGTTCATTTTTAACGGTTCAAAATTTGTGGACATATACTCAACTTATATATGTATAACATATCCAAAAATTACCACGATCCAACGGTCGGATTAAAAATTATAACCCCCGCAAAATATCTCAAAAACCCTAATTTTTAATACCTCCATTCCGACAAAAATACTGATAAAAACCTCAACATTAACTCCTTCATTTTTAACCACAAAAATATATCCCTCATTTATATCCACATAAAATAAATATTTCCTTATCATATGAATCAATAATTAATTATTCACAAATAATATTACAGAATCACATTTATGACAACCAGGCCGTTCCCAGGAAAGAGGGGGCTTTCCAATAAGGATTTTTCCTTACTGGCGCGCAATTAGATGACCAAACCTCTCCTTAGACAGAACTTTCTAGACATTGCCAATAATGTTATCTAATAATATTATTCAAATAATATGAATTATTGATCTGATAATGGGAAATACTGTGCAGCAACAATTATTGAACAACAATAATACAAAATTTCAACGTAGCAATTATTGAATCAATAAAATAAAATATTGAACAGTAATTACTGTAACAATTATTGAGTAGTGCCTTCTTACGTAAGAATCAATAATTTAAAAATACTGTGCAATACCGTGTGCTACTGTGCAATAACGCGTATTACTGTATTTTAACCACCGGGTATTCCAACAGTGTTAACAGTAACAACTACGTCGTTATTTGTAAAAACTCAAATTTGTCGTTTTCTTCACCCGACAGTTATTCGTTATGGGGCCCACAAATAGCTGCGCCGTCGTACGAATATTCCCCGACAGAAAAAATATTCCCCGACAACAATGATTATTTTATAACCACTTGTGTATTTTGAAAAAAATCATATATCACCCTTAACTTTAACATTTATCAATTTAACCATTTACTGAATAGTAATTATAAGAAAAATTGAATACTTTTATTTCATAAAATTCGGGGTCTTACAATCTCCCCTCCTTATGAAATTTCGTCCCCGAAATTTACGTACCTGGTATTTCAAAGAGTTGAGAATACCTTCCTTTCATTTCAATTTCCATCTTCTCTGTCATCATAATTTCTCCATTGCTCATCTCCTGTATTTCAAATAACATTCTAGAATACAGCTTCAAAACAAGTGTTAATTTAACAAATTAACATATCACATAATATCCCGATATTATGACTGACCAACAAATAAGCTTAGGTAGGACACACTAGCGAAGGATTTACTCATCTCTCCCCTCCTAGTTGTATTCCCCGATCTCCGCCAGAGATCATATCCCCAAGCTCTGATACCACCTGTGACGACCCCAAAATAGGTCCATTCCATCCAACCTATTCTGAGTCGCCAAATACATGGTACAGAAAACAACTACAACTTTATTACAACAATTGTCGTGCAAAATACAACAACACATATGCTGTGAGTTTGGATACAAATATATACCAAATGTGACTCATGTTCCAACCGTGGACATCACCTCACAATAACACCTTACATAAAGGTATAGTCAAAAACTGTTTTAGAAATTAGAATCTTTGGGAAGTGCTCAAGGAAACCTTCGTACATGGGAGGCCACGCGTCTAGGTTATGATAGATATCATATGGCCACAGAATTATCCTTGGTTGACCCAATAGACCCCAAAGAAAAACGAGAAGATTACTATCATATTCTTCCCAATGGTGAGTCTTCTCTTGACTTATCATTATCTCCACTGTCTCTAATTGAAAATTATACTTTAAACAAACACCAAGATTATATAGGTAGTGCTCGTATATATACTCAGCAAGTGGATGAGCACATCCCTGTCTTATGATGACACGAGGTTGTATGTCATTAGACATCTTGTATGATAGTGGCAAAACACCCTTCCAACGTTGGGTTCGCCTCACCCTATTTTCTTCACCAAATATAACTACTAAATGATGACCACCGTTCTATTCCCTTGTTACCCCCGCTCGACCCAGCTACACTCTTATTACCTGAAAGGAATTGTGAAGCAAAAGGGTGAGCACAACTAGCTCAGTAAAGAATATCATGACTAAAGATAATTAAATTATCAATAGCCTTCATCAATAATAAATCAGAGATTTAGAACATATGGTAAATGATAAAAATTTCAACCATAGTTGCAGCGGAACATGCAATCCATTAGAAGAGTCAAATAGACTATAAAGTCTATTATCTTCTCCATGTTAAAAATCCACCAACAATATTTTATCCATGTAACATCACTCAACAGTTCCTTTCCACAATCATATGAATAACTCATAATCATAATTGTGACTATAAATTTTTCTTCGCACCCAGGACGAAGAATATTTTCATCACCTGTCTTTACCTGAAACATCAAAGATCATGGTTATACCAAATCACAATTCCTGTTTATAATCATACTAACAAATCCATCTTTGCACTACGGGCCAAAGATATTCATCAACAAACCATCTTTGCACTACGGGCCAAAGATATTCAACAACAGTTCATCTTTGCACTACAGGCCAAAGATATTCAACAACAGTTCATCTTTGCACTACAGGCCAAAGATATTCATCAACAATTTATATTTGCACTACAGGCCAAATATATTCATCAACAGTTCATATTTGCACTACAGGCCAAATATATTAATATCTCAAAGAAATATATAATCATTTCAGAATTTATATAAACAATAATTATAACCATGTTAATCAATTCACCTTTGCACTTAAGCTAAAGATATTCAATTATAAATTCAATGGTCATGATCATACCAGTCAACAATTCAACTTTGCACTACTGGCCAAAGAGAACCCATAGTCATGATCATACCAATAATTTACCCATCTTTACACTCAAGCGAAAGAGAATTTCAACATCAAGGTTATAAAAATGTTATATATGATGATAAAAATAATATGATCAACATATAGTTTTAATCTCAAGAGTAATATTCGTAACTCATGAATAGTAACCCCGACACAAAAGATAGAAATTCTACAATAAAATTCATACCAATATTTCGGTATAATGATATTGAAAGAATAACATTACTTAAATTTATAAACAATTTATTTTAATTGTTTACACTTTACTAATTAATGCATTTAATCATCATAAAATGCCAACTCTTACAATTTCATCATCAATAACCAAAACCCTCATCAAAAATCTGCATATACCTCATATAGGATTCTCAAGCCATAAAATCCTATTTTCCAATTTTCTTTCTTCACAAAACATATTTAATTCATTTACTCATAACTAGACCATTTTCATGAAAAATACCAAATCAGTTCCAAAAATATTTCTTTTCTGGGATTTAGCATAATATAGTCCCATAGTGAACATATATTTTTTTCAGAATTTTTAAAAGTCATTTACTATTTTTCATATGGCCAAAATAGCCGAATATTTAGACATTTATCAAAAATTGTACTTTTGTCTAAAAATTCTGAAATTTACAGAGTATACTTCTATCATATGCATGTACTCCCAATAAAAATTTCATCAATTTTGGAGTTAACCACAAGGAATTATAAGCGGTTACTTTTAAAATAGTCTTTTCCCATAAAATTCATAACTCTCAATCTATACATCCAAAAATCACCATTTTTGGACACAATCAAGAAAACTCATCAAAATATCATTTCAAATTTTTCCAGAATTTTTGAAGGTCAGAAAAATTACGAAACTAAAAATCATAACAACCCTTAAAATCCCTTAATATCCCTTACTATCCCTTACTATCCCTTACCTCAAAAGAGCAGTACTTCTGACTGGATATCGGATATGATGCTGAAGGAAACTTGCACTGATGAATAGCAACTCACCAAGTATCTAAAAACTCACAAAATATGCTTCATAATATAGAGAGAGAAAGAGAGAAAGCTTATGTTTCTGGTGTGATTTTCAATTCTAACTTAGCCCTCTATTTATAGGAAAATTTTGGTAGGTTTGACCTGCAACCTGATGGCTTTACCTGCTACTATTCCCACCCACCACATTTGAAATATAATTCAGCACATTTCTTCACCAACCACAAGTGGGGCCCACCAATTCTAGAATTTTCCACCAAAATGATAAACTCCGAAAATTCAATAATTTCTGAACCAGTCAGCTCGTAAAATTCATAACAAATCATACGTTCATTTTTAACGGTTCAAAATTTGTGGACATATACTCAACTTATATATGTATAACATATCCAAAAATTACCACGATCCAACGGTCGGATTAAAAATTATAACCCCCGCAAAATATCTCAAAAACCCTAATTTTTAATACCTCCATTCCAACAAAAATACTGATAAAAACCTCAACATTAACTCCTTCATTTTTAACCACAAAAATATGTCCCTCGTTTATATCCACATAAAATAAATATTTCCTTATCATACGAATCAATAATTAATTATTCACAAATAATATTACAGAATCACATTTATGACAACCAGGCCGTTCCCAGGAAAGAGGGGGCTTTCCAATAAGGATTTTTCCTTACTGGCGCGCAATTAGATGACTAAACCTCTCCTTAGACAGAACTTTCTAGTCATTGCCAATAATGTTATCTAATAATATTATTCAAATAATATGAATTATTGATCTGATAATGGGAAATACTGTGCAGCAACAATTATTGAACAACAATAATACAAAATTTCAACGTAGCAATTATTGAATCAATAAAATAAAATATTGAACAGTAATTACTGTAACAATTATTGAGTAGTGCCTTCTTACGTAAGAATCAATAATCTTAAAAATACTGTGCAATACCGTGTGCTACTGTGCAATAACGCGTATTACTGTATTTTAATCACCGGGTATTCCAACAGTGTTAACAGTAACAACTACGTCGTTATTTGTAAAAACTCAAATTTATCGTTTTCTTCACCCGACAGTTATTCGTTATGGGGCCCACAAATAGCTGCGCCGTCGTACGAATATTCCCCGACAGAAAAAATATTCCCCGACAACAATGATTATTTTATAACCACTTGTGTATTTTGAAAAAAATCATATATCACCCTTAACTTTAACATTTATCAATTTAACCATTTACTGAATAGTAATTATAAGAAAAATTGAATACTTTTATTTCATAAAATTCGGGGTCTTACATGAACTGTTGAGGAATATCTTTGGCCTGTAGTGCAAGGATGAACTGTTGTTGAATATCTTTGGCCAGTAGTGCAAAGATGAACTGTTGACGAATATCTTTGGCCCGTAGTGCAAAGATGAAATTATTAGTATGATTATGAACAGGAACTGTGATTTGGTATAACCATGATCTTTGATGTTTCAGGTAAAGACAAGTGATAAAAATTATCTTTGTCCTGGATGAGAAGAGGAATTTAGAACCATAAATATGATTATGAGTTATTCACATGAATGTGGACAGGAATTGTTGATTGATGTTACAGGGATAAAACATTGTTGGTGGACTTTTAACATGAAAAAGATAATATAGACTTTATAGTCTATTTGACTCTTCTAATGGATTGATCGTTCCGCTGCAACTATGGTCGAAATTTTTATTATTTACCATATGTTCTAAATCTCTGATTTATTATTGATGAAGGCTATTGATAATTTAATTATCTTTAGTCATGATATTCTTTACTGAGCTAGTTGTGCTCACCCTTTTGTTTCACAATTCTTTTCAGGTAATAAGAGTGTAGCTGGGTCGAGCGGGGGTAACAAGGGAATAGAACGGTGGTCATCATTTAGTAGTTATATTTGGTGAAGAAAATAGGGTGAGGCGAACCCAACGTTGGAAGGGTGTTTCGTCACTATCATACAAGATGTCTAATGACATACAACCTCGTGTTATCATAAGACAAGGTTGTGATCATCCACTTGCTGAGTATATCTACGAGCACTACCTATATAATCTTGGTATTTGTTTGAAGTATAATTCTCAATTAGAGACAGTGGAGATAATGATAAGTCAAGAGAAGACTCACCATTGGGAAGAATATGATAGTAATCTTCTTATTTTTCTTTGGGGTTTATTGGGTCAACCAAGGATAAATCTGTGACCATATGATATCTATTATAACCTAGATGCATGGCCTTCCATGTACGAAGGTTTCCTTGAGCACTTCCCAAAGATTATAGTTTCTAAAATAGTTTTTGACTGTACCTTTATGTAAGGTACCTTTGTGAGGTGCTGACAAATGATGTGTCCAATGTCACAGTTGGTATATATTTGTATCCAAACTCACGGCATATGTATTGTTATATTTTGCACGATAATTGTTGTAATAAAGTTGTAGTTATTTTCTGTACCATGTATTTAGCGACTTAGAATGGGTTGGATGGAATGGACCTATTTTTGGGTTGTCACAGATTATATATTTCTTTGAGATAATAATATATTTGGCTTGTAGTGCAAATATGAGCTGTTGAGGAATATCTTTGGCCTGTAGTGCAAAGATGAATTGTTGATGAATATCTTTGGCCCGTAGTGCAAAAATGAAATTATTAGTATGATTATGAACAGGAACTTTGATTTGGTATAACCATGATCTTTGATGTTTCAGGTAAAGACAAGTGATGAAAATTATCTTGTTCTGGATGAGAAAAGGAATTTAGAACTACAAATATGATTATGAGTTATACATGTGATTGTGGACAAGAATTGTTGATTGATGTTACAGGGATAAAACATTGTTGGTGGACTTTTAACATGGAGAAGATAATATACTTTGTAGTCTATTTGACTCTTCTAATGGATTGCTCGTTCCGCTGCAACTATGGTTGAAAAATTTTATCATCTACCATATGTTCTAAATCTCTGATTTAATTCTGTTGAAGGCTATTGATAATTTAATTATCTTTAGTCATGATATTCTTTACTGAGCTAGTTGTGCTCACCCTTCTGTTTCATAATTCCTTTCAGGTAATAAGAGTGTAGCTGGGTCGAGGAGAGTTAACAGGAGAATAGAACGGTGGTCATCATTTAGTAGTTATATTTGGTGAATCATCTAGGGTGAGGCGAACCCAACGTTGGAAGGGTATTTTGCCACTATCATACAAGATGTCTAATGATATACAATTTCGTGTCATCATAAGACAGGGATGTGCTCATCCACTTGCTGAGTATATTTACGAGCACTACCTATATAATCTTGGTGTTTGTTTGAAGTATAATTCTCAATTAGAGACAGTGGAGATAATGATAAGTCAAGAGAAGACTCACCATTGGAAAGAATATGATAGTAATCTTCTCATTTTTCTTTGGGGTCTATTGGGTCAACCAAGGATAATTCTGTGGCCATATGATATCTATCATAACCTAGAAGCATGGCCTCCCATGTACGAGGGTTTCCTTGAGCACTTCCCAAAGATTCTAATTTTTAAAACAGTTTTTGACTCATTGTGACGTGCTATCCAAGGTTGGGACATGAGTCGCAGTTGGTATATATTTGTACCCAAACTCATAGCATATTTGTTGTTGTATTTTGCACGATAATTGTTGTAATAAAGTTGTAGTTGTTATCTGTACCATGTATTTGGCGATTCAAAATGGATTGGATGGAATGGACCTATTTTGGATGTAAGACCCCGAATTTTATGAAATAAAAGTATTCAATTTTTCTTATAAATGGTTTAATTGATAAATATTAAAGTTAAGGGTGATATATGAATTTTTTTCAAAATACACAAGTGGTTATAAAATAATCATTGTTGTCGGGGAATATTCGTTTGGTCGTGGAATATTCTTTCTGTCGGGGAATATTCGTACGACGGCGCAGCTATTTGTGGGCCCCATAACGAATAACTGTCGGGTGAAGAAAACGACAAATTTGAGTTTTTACAAATAACGGCGTAGTTGTTACCGTTAACACTGTTGGAATACCCGGTGGTTAAAATACAGTAATACGCGTTATTGCACAGTAGCACACGGTATTGCATAGTATTTTTGAAATTATTGATTCTTACGTAAGAAGGCACTACTCAATAATTGTTACAGTAATTACTGTTCAATATTTTATTTTATTGATTCAATAATTGCTACGTTGAAATTTTGTATTATTGTTGTTCAATAATTGTTGCTGCACAGTATTTCCCATTATCAGATCAATAATTCATATTATTTGAATAGTATTATTAGATAGCATTATTGGCAATGTCTAGAAAGTTCTGTCTAAGGAGAGGTTTGGTCATCTAATTGCGCGCCAGTAAGGAGAAATCCTTATTAGAAAGCCCCCTCTTTCCTGGGAACGGCCTGGTTGTCATAAATGTGATTCTGTAATATTATTTGTGAATAATTAATTATTGATTCATATGATAAGGAAATATTTATTTTATGTGGATATAAACGAGGGATATATTTTTGTGGTTAAAAATAAAGGAGTTAATGTTGAAGTTTTTATCAGTATTTTTGTCGGAATGGAGGTATTAAAAATTAGGGTTTTTGAGATATTTTGCGAGGGTTATAATTTTTAATCCGACCGTTGGATCGTGGTAATTTTTGGATATGTTATACATATATAAGTTGAGTATATGTCCATAAATTTTGAACCGTTAAAAATGAACGTATGATTTGTTATGAATTTTACGAGATGACTGGTTCAGAAATTGTTGAATTTTCGGAGTTTATCATTTTGGTGGAAAATTCTAGAATTGGTGGGCCCCACTTGTGGTTGGTGAAGAAATGTGCTGAATTATATTTCAAATGTGGTGGGTGGGAATAGTAGCAGGTAAAGCCATCAGGTTGCAGGTCAAACCTACCAAAATTTTCCTATAAATAGAGGGCTAAGTTAGAATTGAAAATCACACCAAAAACATAAGCTTTCTCTCTTTCTCTCTCTATATTATGAAGCATATTTTGTGAGTTTTTAGATACTTGGTGAGTTGCTATTCATCAGTGCAAGTTTCCTTCAGCATCATATTCGATATCCAGTCAGAAGTACTGCTCTTTTGAGGTAAGGGATAGTAAGGGATAGTAAGGGATAGTAAGGGATAGTAAGGGATATTAAGGGATTTTAAGGGTTGTTATGATTTTCAGTTTCGTAATTTTTCTGATCTTCAAAAATTCTGGAAAAATTTGAAATGATATTTTGATGAGTTTTCTTGATTGTGTCCAAAAATGGTGATTTTTGGATGTATAGATTGAGAGTTATGAATTTTACGGGAAAAGACTATTTTAAAAGTAACCGCTTATAATTCCTTGTGGTTAACTCCAAAATTGATGAAATTTTTATTGGGAGTACATGCATATGATAGAAGTATACTCTGTAAATTTCAGAATTTTTAGACAAAAGTACAATTTTTGATAAATGTCTAAATATTCGGCTATTTTGGCCATATGAAAAATAGTAAATGACTTTTAAAAATTCTGAAAAAAATATATGTTCACTATAGGACTATATTATGCTAAATCCCAGAAAAGAAATATTTTTGGAACTGATTTGGTATTTTTCATGAAAATGGTCTAGTTATGAGTAAATGAATTAAATATGTTTTGTGAAGAAAGAAAATTGAAAAATAGGATTTTATGGCTTGAGAATCCTATATGAGGTATATGCAGATTTTTGATGAGGGTTTTGGTTATTGATGATGAAATTGTAAGAGTTGGCATTTTATGATGATTAAATGTATTAATTAGTAAAGTGTAAACAATTAAAATAAATTGTTTATAAATTTAAGTAATGTTATTCTTTCAATATCATTATACCGAAATATTGGTATGAATTTTATTGTAGAATTTCTATCTTTTGTGTCGGGGTTACTATTCATGAGTTACGAATATTACTCTTGAGATTAAAACTATATGTTGATCATATTATTTTTATCATCATATATAACATTTTTATAACCCTGATGTTGAAATTCTCTTTCACTGGAGTGTAAAGATGGGTAGATTACTGGTATGATCATGACTAGGGTTCTCTTTGGCCTGTAGTGCAAAGTTGAATTGTGACTGGTATGATCATGACCATTGAATTTACAATTGAATATCTTTAGCTTAAGTGTAAAGATGAATTGATTAACATGGTTATAATTATGGTGTATATAAATTCTGAAATGATTATATATTTCTTTGAAATATGAATATATTTGGCCTGTAGTGCAAATATGAATTGTTGAGGAATATCTTTGGCCTGTAGTGCAAAGATGAATTGTAGAGGAATATCTTTGACCTGTAGTGCAAAGATGAATTGTAGATGAATATCTTTGGCCTGTAGTGCAAAGATGGTCTGTTGATGAATATCTTTGGCCCGTAGTGCAAAGATAAACTGTTGTTGAATATCTTTGGTCGTAGTGCAAAGATGGATTTATTAGTATGATTATGAACAGGAACTGTGATTTGGTATAACCATGATCTTTGATGTTTCAGGTAAAGACATGTGATGAAAATATTCTTCGTCCTGGTGTGAAGAAAAATTTAGAATCACAATTATGATTATGAGTTATTTATATGATTGTGGAAAGGAACTGTTGATTGATGTTACAGGGATAAAACATTGTTGATGGATTTTTAACATGGAGAAGATAATAGACTTTATAGTCTATTTGACTCTTCTAATGGATTGCTCGTTCCGCTGCAACTATGGTTGAAATTTTTATCATTTACCATATGTTCTAAATCTCTGATTTATTATTGATGAAGGCTATTGATAATTTAATTATCTTTAGTCATGATATTCTTTACTGAGCTAGTTGTGCTCACCCTTTTGCTTCACAATTCCTTTCAGGTAATAAGAGTGTAGCTGGGTCGAGCGGGGGTAACAAGGGAATAGAACGGTGGTCATCATTTAGTAGTTATATTTGGTGAAGAAAATAGGGTGAGGCGAACCCAACGTTGGAAGGGTGTTTTGTCACTATCATACAAGATGTCTAATGACATACAACCTCGTGTCATCATAGGACAGGGTTGTGCTCATCCACTTGCTGAGTATATCTATGGGCACTACCTATATAATCTTGGTGTTTGTTTGAAGTATAATTCTCAATTAGAGACAGTGGAGATAATGATAAGTCAAGAGAAGACTCACCATTGGGAAGAATATGATAGTAATCTTCTCGTTTTTCTTTGGGGTCTATTGGGTCAATCAAGGATAATTCTGTGGCCATATGATATCTATCATAACCTAGACGCGTGGCCTCCCATGTACGAAGGTTTCCTTGAGCACTTCCCAAAGATTCTAATTTCTAAAACAGTTTTTGACTATACCTTTATGTAAGGTGTTATTGTGAGGTGATGTCCACTGATGGGACATGAGTCACATTTGGTATATATTTGTATCCAAACTCACAGCATATGTGTTGTTGTATTTTGCACGACAATTGTTGTAATAAAGTTGTAGTTGTTTTCTGTACCATATATTTGGCGACACAGAATAGGTTGGGTGGAATGGACCTATTTTGGGGTTGTCACATTGGAGGCGTCACATGGACCTATTTTGGGATTGTCACAGGTAACATAGAGGATTCCTCCCTATAGGGCCGAACCCTAGGGGTTGAACCCTATAGGGCCGAACCCTATGGGGAACCCGAGCCTTAGAGCTTCATTCCTTCTTCTATTTTTCTTGACTTGCTTCTTCTAGTTCTCTTTTATTTTTTTTATTTCAGGTAGTCTTTCTGTGTTTCCGAGCCCCATCATGTGACGCTCCCAAAATTGGTATACATCACCCATCTTGGGTCGCCAGAAAATACACTACTGACAACTCCATTTAGACACCTGTCGTGCAAATTACGATGACTCATATACTGTGAGTTTCAATAGAAATATTGTTACGTATATAATACGACAATATTCATATTTAAATTATTATAATGTCATATAAAGTACAACAACAATTATATCAAGTCCCCGAAGGAACACGAGAAGATTTATGTTCTCCTCTTTCTAATGGAGTGCACCTTTGACGCTTCCATATTCTGATTCGCCTCACCCTATTGTTGTTCACCAAAATTAAATATCAAATGATGTATAAAACATGTCACACACATTTTAAGTTCTCCGTACAATTATTATGCCACACCGTTTCATAATTTGATTAGACTTGTGACTAATTCGTATCACCACTTTATACCCATGTTCTCTCTGCTAGTCCCAGCTACACTTTTATTACCTGAAAGGGATGGTGAAGTAAAAGGGTGAGCACAAACAGCCCAGTAAAGGATATCATGACTTAAGATAATTAAATTATCAATAGTTTTCATCAATAATAATTCAGATATTTAGAACATATGGTAGAAGATAAAAGTTTCCAACCATAATAGCAGCGGAATCAACAATCCATTAGAAGAGTCAAGTAGAACATAATGTCTACTATCTCCTCTAGATTAAAAGTTCATCGTTAATATTTCATTTCCTGTAATAATCATCAACAGTTCTTGGTTATACCCAACAAAAAAAGAACTCTCATCACCTGTCTTCATATGAACCACCACAGATTATAATTAATTCACAATTCATATTTATAATCAAGTAAATCAACAGTCCAACTTTACACTACAGGCCAACGACATACAACTGTAAAACCAATAATCAACATTCCATCTTTGCACTACAGGCCAAAGATATACAACTGTAAAACCAATAATCAACATTCCATCTTTGCACTACAGGCCAAAGATATACAACTGTAAAACCAATAATGCTGAGACTCAGCTTAATACTATCACGACCACGAATTATCCATGAACTACGGGCCAAGGATATTCGTGTTTTCAATTACGGTCATGATTATACCGAATGATCCCTGGTCATAATCATGCCAAGTCCATCTATGCACTACGGGCCAAAGATGACTTTTACCACATCGTTTGTAACATTACGGTCATAATTATACCGAATAATCCATGGTCATAATCATACCAAGTCCATCTATGCACTACTGGCCATAGATGACTTTCAACACAATATAAGCATGAGAATGATGACAATGATATATATAATGAATAAACATAGATCATCATAATAATAAGATAACATAGATCTTAGTGATTTTCAACTTAATTATCCAGAGTCCAAATTGATAACATAATAATAGATGAAGCACAAACTATTAAGGATATTCTAATCCTTTCAGGACTTTTCACCATTTCATGATAAACTGAATAAACGAATAATAATATCTTACCATAATATGGAGTATGAAAGAAAATGATATTCCTTTTACCATAAAATAATACCCCTTACCACAATAATGATATCCCTTACCTTAACATGTGACTTGATTCTGCTTCCTGTGAAATTGATCAACTTAAACAATGCTTGCTTCCTTATCTACACTTGGAGTAACATTACACTCAATAGAAATACTCACAATACTATACTCACAATATTGAAGTAAAAGAATTCTATATTTTTAGTGTAGTGATGGTGTGTGTTTAATTACTCAATCGAGCAACCTATTTATACTAAAAATTTAGTAAACAATTGGCACACCTGCTCTGATAAAATAACCAAATGGGGTATATAATAATGGTAGTGGAATTTATGGTCCCACGGAGAAAATTAAATCAACATGTACACGTTTTAACAAAATTTGTTCAATAATAGATTTGTGGTCCATACTACTTTAGAAAAAGTAGAGTGTCGGCAATGTAAGACCCCGAATTTTATGAAATAAAAGTATTCAATTTTTCTTATAATTACTATTCAGTAAATGGTTAAATTGATAAAAGTTTAAAGTTATGGGTGAAATATGAATTTTTTTTCAAAATAAGCAAGTGGTTATAAAATAATCATTGTTGTCGGGGAATATTCGTTTGGTCGTGGAATATTCTTTCTGTCGGAGAATATTCGTACGACGGCGCAGCTATTTGTGGGCCCCATAACGAATAACTGTCGGGTGAAGGAAAATGACAAATTTGAGTTTTTACAAATAACGGCGTAGTTGTTACCGTTAACACTGTTGGAATACCCGGTGGTTAAAATACAGTAATACGCGTTATTGCACAGTAGCACACGGTATTGCACAGTATTTTTGAAATTATTGATTCTTACGTAAGAAGGCACTACTCAATAATTGTTACAGTAATTACTGTTCAATATTTTATTTTATTGATTCAATAATTGCTGCGTTGATATTTTATATTATTGTTGTTTCAATAATTGTTGCTGCACAGTATTTTCTATTATCAGATCAATAATTCATATTATTTAAATAATATTATTAGATAGCATTATTGGCAATGACTAGAAAGTTCTGTCTAAGGAGAGGTTTGGTCATCTAATTGCGCGCTAGTAAGGAGAAATCCTTATTGGAAAGCCCCCTCTTTCCTGGGAACGGCCTGGTTGTCATAAATGTGATTCTGTAATATTATTTGTTAATAATTAATTATTGATTCATATGATAAGAAAATATTTATTTTATGTGGATATAAATGAGGGATATATTTTTGTGGTTAAAAAATGAAGGAGTTAATGTTGAGATTTTTATCCGTATTTTTGTCGGAATGGAGGTATTAAAAAATCAGAGTTTTTGAGATATTTTGCAGGGGTTATAATTTTTAATCCGACCGTTGGATCGTGGTAATTTTTGGATATGTTATACATATATAAGTTGAGTATATGTCCACAAATTTTGAACCGTTAAAAATAAACGTATGATTTATTATGAATTTTACTAGGGTTCTCTTTGGCCTGTAGTGCAAAGTTGAATTGTGACTGGTATGATCATGACCATTGAATTTACAATTGAATATCTTTAGCTTAAGTGTAAAGATGAATTGATTAACATGGTTATAATTATGGTGTATATAAATTCTGAAATGATTATATATTTCTTTGAGATATGAATATATTTGGCCTGTAGTGCAAATATGAATTGTTGAGGAATATCTTTGGCCTGTAGTGCAAAGATGAATTGTAGATGAATATCTTTGGCCAGTAATGCAAAGATGAACTGTGGATGAATATCTTTGGCCTGTAGTGCAAAGATGACTTGTTGATGAATATATTTGGCCCGTAGTGCAAAGATGAAGTTATTAGTATGATTATGAACAGGAACTGTGATTTGGTATAACCATGATGTTTGATGTTTCAGGTGATGAAAATTATTTTCGTCCTAGATGAGAAGAGGAATTTAGAACTATAGTTATGATTATGAGTTATTCATATGATTGTGGACCAGAATTGTTGATTGATGTTACAGGGATAAAACATTGTTGGTGGATTTTTAACATGGAGAAAATAATAGACTTTATAGTCTATTTGACTCTTCTAATGGATTGCTCGTTCCGCTGCAACTATGGTTGAAATTTTTATCATTTACCATATGTTCTAAATCTCTGATTTATTATTGATGAAGGCTATTGATAATTTAATTATCTTTAGTCATGATATTCTTTACTGAGCTAGTTGTGCTCACCCTTTTGCTTCACAATTCCTTTCAGGTAATAAGAGTGTAGCTGGGTCGAGAGAGGGTAACGGGAAAATAGAACGGGGGTCTCTAGCTGTGGATGTTCTCCCGAAGCAGTATAGAAAAGTTCATTTAGTAGTTATATTTGGTGAATCCAATAGGGTAAGGTGTACCCAACGTTGGAAGGGTGGTTTGCCACTATCATACAAGATGTCTAACGACATACAATCTCGTGTCATCATAAAACAGGGATGTGCTCATCCACTTGCTGGGTATATATACGAGCACTACCTATATAATCTTGGTGTTTGTTTAAAGTATAATTCTCAATTGGAGACAGTAGAGATAATGATATGTCAAGAGAAGACTTACCATTGGGAAGAATATGATAGTAATCTTCTCGTTTTTCTTTGGGGTCTATTGGGTAAACCAAGGATAATTCTGTGGCCATATGATATCTATCATAACCTAGATGCATGGCCTCCCATGTACGAAGGTTTCCTTGAGCACTTCTCAAAGATTCTAATTTCTAAAACAATTTTTGACTATACCTTTATGTAAGGTGTCATTGTGAGGTGATGTCCACGGTTGGAACATGAGTCACATTTGGTATATATTTGTATCCAAACTCACAGCATATGTGTTGTTGTATTTTGCATGACAATTGTTGTAATAAAGTTATAGTTATTTTCTATACCATGTATTTGGCGACTCAGAATAGGTTGGATGGAATGGACCTATTTTGGGGTTGTCACAGGCAAGTCCTACCAAACTTACTTTTGTAAAAAGAAAATAATTGAACAAACATCTATATATCATACTTATCTTTAATCAACAACCTTTTAATCTTTGAACCATTATTCACAATTATTAACATACTCTCAGTAATGCCAACTGCTTTAATTATATCATATCAAATAATATGAGTCACTGTGTAATAACTACTGTGACAATTATTGAAATAAATACCGAGTAACTTCTTACGTGAGAATCAAATCAATACCTTACTTATAAACAATTTAAATTCTATTAAGAGTAAGGATCAACATCAAATCATAATTATCTCGAATAACATATACATCAACTAATAATTCATTATTCATTTAAGTTGTCTTTGCATAATATCATTATATTTAATAATTTTCATGTTTTACAACTTAGAACAACATCCTTTATCGTCGAAAACATTACACGTTTCATACGTGCATGCCCGACGTCCTCCGATTGCCTCCGAAAACATAATAGTCCTAAATATAACCATTTTGACCCATTCTAACAACCTCAAATTGAAACACTTAAAGAACAAAAGTTGTAGGTCTATTCGTTCTCGTTCCGGATCATCTTGAATTTCCTCAATCAGATTTCGTATGAAAAAGTTATGCCCAATTTACTAAATGATGTACGGACAGATTTTGGCTTAACACTTGACCAGCGCCTAGGCGCCCAAAATTGGCCTTGGGCAAGCGCCTAGGCGCCCAAGAACAGATTCTAAGCGCCTAGTCCAGCGCCTAGGCGCCCGACCCTTGCCACTTAACACCGATTTCTAGATTTTTGCAATTTTTGACACATACTTTAAATCTTTATAACTTCTTCATCCGTTATCAGAATTAGTCCATTTTCGAACCTATGGAAAGCTTGTAACATGCTCTACAAAACCCCCATGAATTCATAATTTTTCAGATTCATTAATTATTCTGAAATTTCTCTCCAAAGTCCCCCAAGACTTAGTTTTTTATCGCTTAACATGTTTTACGAAAACTTTCACCACTACTTCGCTTTAAATCATTTTTAGTCCGTTCAAATTGGAATATTTCCATAACTTCTTAATCTATAGATCATCCTCCTCGAATATTACACATAAATCAACTATCAACACTTTTATAAGTTTGATTTAAGTCCTCAAAATAACTTTTGTTCATCCTCAAACACATGCCTAACTTTTTGATCATAAATTCTATTATGACATGAATTAAACATAAAATCTTTTTCATATACTTCCTTATTACTTTGGATCCATCATGATCCCCTATAACCCAACTTTCAACAAATCAAACTCTTAGGAAAATTAAAGAGATGAAAAGTATTGGTTTTACAAAATCAAGTAATAAACTATTTTTTTCTGAAAATTTCTAGATTTTGTTCTTCATTTGATTTCTTGATTTCTCTCTTTTGATCATTGTTTATACAAGTTTAAATCATCTCAAACAAGTATGAACAAAATCTCTTCATATAAAATTCTTGAAATCTTAAATAAAAAAATAAATCAATGGTTTACACATACCTTTCTTGATTTCTTGATTCCTTAATTTCTTCTCTTCTTCTTCTTCTCTCTCTCTCTCTCTCTCTTCCTTTCTAAACTTTGGCTTCGGAAGGAAGCATGAGATAAAGAGAAGCAAAATGTTGCATAATTGACTTAAACAAAATGAATGGCCAACATCCTTTCCCCACAAAAAAATTGGACCAATAGAAGAAAGGCTTGGTGCATAATTTAGGGAAAGGTTTGGAAATTAAATCTCAGCACTCATTAGCCTTAGCCGCCTCCGTGTCCACATTTTATAAGTTTAATATCTCCTCTTTTATTTATCCGATTAATTGCTCATCAATTTAACATTTTATAAAAATCATAAATTAAATTAGACTTTTATTTCATAAAATTCGGGGTCTTACAATCACCCCACCTTATGAAATTTCGCCCTCGAAATTTACATACGTACCTTAAATTTCGAAGAAATAAGAATTTCAAAGTCTTTTGGCCATCCGAAGTTTTTTCGAAAATTTTCGGGAATTTTCTTCTTGCCTAAATTTACTCCGTAACTCTTTCTGACGTTGTTTCTTCTTCTTTTCAGGTGTTTTGAAGATTTACTCTCGGACATTCCTTTTGCCATGGTGACTACTTCAAGCTCAAATACTTTACTTGACATCCTTTCTTTGCTTTCCAGATCCCTTATGATGAATTCTTTTTTCTTGTGGCCCTTCCAGTTGAACATTCTGCAGACTTGGGAAACAACCAAGGAGGCCCCGTTTCTCAATGATTGGGGAAGGGCTCCCCTCTTTAGTCTTTTCGACGTCATTTAGGAGCAAGTCCAGACTTTTGACCGTACAATTCTTCCTCTACCAAATAAGGAATGCTTGTTCCTACATGCAGCGGCTTGTTGAGGTTGGGATGACCTTCCCCATTCTGATCGCATTTCCCATTTATGCATAGAAAAATAAGAGTAATATTTCAGTTCCCTTTACTTCTTGTCTGATTCATCTAGCCTCTTTCAGGAATGACATCATTGAATCGACGAGGCACTTAGGAATGTTGACTATATGGGTATACTAAAGAAAGAGCCGACTTTCTTCAGTACATCGAGCTATGCAGGGACATTTATATCCAACAGGACCATGGTGTTCCTCTACATGTCATTTGTATCCAACAAGTCATTCTTCATTCATCATGGCTTGGGGGAAAGCACCTCTACTCTGGAGGACGTCTATGTCATCTACCAATCTATCAGTAAGCATTTGGCCCCTGCACGTGAGTCACGCCTTTAGTGAGATGATCGCGCAAAATATTTTAAGCGTTGTAGTTTTGATTCCAGTGTCTGAACACTTCGCGGGGCTTGATGTTTTGCGAGCCTCGCCAACGAAAGTTGTAAGACCCCGAATTTTATGAAATAAAAGTATTCAATTTTTCTTATAATTACAATTCAGTAAATGGTTAAATTGGTAAAGAGTTAAAGTTATGGGTGAAATGTGAAAATTTTTCAAAATAAACAAGTGGTTATAAAATAATCATTGTTGCGGGGAATATTCGTTGGTCGTGAAATATTCTTTCTGTCGGAGAATATCCGTACGACGGCGCAGTCATTTGTGGGCCCCATATATGACGCCCCCAAAATAGGTATACAACACCCATTCTGAGTCGCCAAATACATGGTACAGAAACAACTATAACTTCAATAATACAACTGTCGTGCAAAATACGACAACACATACTGTGAGTTTAAATACAAATATTATCTTCTAGACAATATCCACACTCAAATAAGTCCTCATTACAATTATTCAAACACTATTTTATAGAAATAGTGAGGACAGCTAAAACATCTTTCTAGAACCATCACTCCATACCCCGACTAGATCCTGCTATGTTCTCACCTCCTGAGAAGAAAAATGGAACAAAAAAGAAAAGGGTGAGCTCAACTAGCCCAGTAAAGAATATTATAACTAAGATAATATACCACAAATTATCATTAGTATTCAACAGGAAAAAATCTGATAGAATATAATCGACAACAAGTTTTAGATCAACAACTGCAGCGAAAACAGCAAACCATTAGAAGAGTCAAGTAGAGAAAGAATTCTACTATCTTCTAAGATTTAAAAGTCCATCATCAATATTTTATCCCTATAACATCAATCAATATACATCTTGAATCAAATATTCATCTTTGCACTACAGGCCAAAGATATTCATTTGTAACACCAGTCGGTCATGTTCATCTCAACACCTGTTCATCTTTGCACTACAGGCCAAAGATATTCATCAGGTAATCATACATCTTTGCACTACAGGCCAAAGATATTCAGTAATATCATCATTTAGAACTGAGGATGATGAAAAATATCTTAAAGAAAACGAATCCAGTGAGACAGAAGGACAAATAGTAGGGATTCGTATAACAATTTATCCAAGATCAATAATACTTCATAATAATCAATTGTGAAGCAGAATTTAAAAATAAAGATCAAAACATGGATACAATCAAAGATAGTAACCATAATAGACATCTTGGACAAAAAGAAAAATTTTTATTTTTCGGTAAATAGTGTCGTATTCGTGAATAGTGCCGTATACGTGAATAGTATCGTATACGTGAATAGTAACTCCGACACAAAAAGTTTCAAATTTGATAAAAAAATACATATCAATATTTCAGCATAATGATATTGAAGGAAATAATATCATTTAAGAAGAAAATAATATCCCTTACCTCAAAATAACCGTACTTCTAACTGAATATCGGATATGAGACTGAATGAAAACTTGTGCTGAATAGCAACTCTCAAAGTATCTAAATACTCACAAAATACACTCAATAATCTAGAGAGAGAAAGAGAGAAAACTAATGAATTCTGGTGTGATTTTCAATTCTAACTTAGCCCTCTATTTATAGGAAAATGTTAGCACGCCGAAGCAGACTTAACCTGCAACCTGATGACTTTACCTGCTACTATTCCCACCCACTACATTTAAATAAAAATCTCAGCACATTTCTTCACCAACCAAGAGTGGGGCCCACCAATTCTAGAATTTTTCACCAAAATGATAAACTCCGAAAATTCAACAATTTCTGAACCAGTCATCTCGTAAAATTCATAATAAATCATACGTTCATTTTTAACGGTTCAAAATTTGTGGACATATACTCAACTTATATATGTATAACATATCCAAATATTACCACGATCCAACGGTCGGATTAAAAATTATAACCCCCGCAAAATATCTCAAAAACCCTTATTTTTAATTCCTCCATTCCAACAAAAATACTGATAAAAACCTCAACATTAACTCCTTCATTTTTAACCACAAAAAATATATCCCTCATTTATATTCACATAAAATAAGTATTTCCTTATCATATGAATCAATAATTAATTATTCACAAATAATATTACAGAATCACATTTATGACAACCAGGCCGTTCCCAGGAAAGAGGGAGCTTTCCAATAAGGATTTCTCTTTACTGGCGCGCAATTAGATGACCAAACCTCTCCTTAGACAGAACTTTCTAGACATTGCCAATAATGTTATCTAATAATATTATTCAAATAATATGAATTATTGATCTGATAATGGGAAATACTGTGCATCAACAATTATTGAAACAACCATAATATAAAATATCAACGCAGCAATTATTGAATCAATAAAATAAAATATTGAACAGTAACTACTGTAACAATTATTGAGTAGTGCCTTCCTTCGTAAGAATCAATAATTCAAAAATACTGTGCAATCCGTGTGCTACTGTGCAACCACGCGTATTACTGTATTTTAACCACCGGGTATTCTAACAGTGTTAACGGTAACAACTACACCGTTATTTATAAAAACTTAATTTTTGTCGTTATCTTCATCCAATCGTTTTCCGTTATGGGGCCCACAAATAGTTGCGCCGTCGTACGAATATTCTCCGACAGAAAGAATATTCCACGACCAAACGAATATTTCCCGACAAAATGAATATTTTATAACCACTTGCTTATTTGAAATATTTGTGCATTTCACTCATAACCAAAGTATTATATCAAATTAACCCCTTATTATTCATAATAATATTTAGAAAAAATTTAATTTTATTCATTAATAAGTTGGGGTCTTACACCATAACAGAATAACTGTCGGATGAAGATAACGACAAAAATTGAGTTTTTATAATTAACGGCGTAGTTGTTACTGTTAACACTGTTAGAATACCTGGTGGTTGAAATACAGTAGCACACGATATTGCACCAATTATTGATTCTTAAGAAGGAAGGCACTACTCAATAATTGTTACAGTAGTTACTGTTCAATATTTTATTTTATTGATTCAATAATTGCTGCGTTGATATTTTATATTATTGTTGTTTCAATAATTGTTACTGCACAGTATTTTCCATTATCAGATCAATAATTCATATTATTTGAATAATATTATTAGATAGCATTATTGGCAATGTCTAAAAAGTTCTGTCTAAGGAGAGGTTTGGTCATCTAATTACGCGCTAGTAAGGAGAAATCCTTATTGGAAAGCCCCCTCTTTCCTGGGAACGGCCTAGTTGTCATAAATATAATTCTGTAATATTATTTGTGAATAATTAATTATTGATTGATATGATAAGAAAATATTTATTTTATGTGGATATAAATGTTTGATATATTTATTGTGGTTAAAAATGAAGGACTTAATGTTGAGGTGTTTTATCAGTATTTTTATCGGAGTGGAGGTATTAAAAATCAAATCAGGATTTTTGAGAAATATTGCGGGGGTTATAATTTTTAATCCTACCGTTGGATCGTGGTAATTTTTGGATATGTTATTCATATATAAGTTGAGTATATGTCCATAAATTTTGAACCGTTAAAAATAAACGTATGATTTGTTATGAATTTTACGAGATGACTGGTTCAAAAATTGTAGAAGTTACGGAATTTGTCATTTTGGTAGAAAATTCTAGAATTGGTGGGCCCCACTTTGGTTGGTGTTAATAACATGTGGGCTGCTATATTTTTTCAGAATTGGCATGCTTGGATGGCTGGTCTTGGATGGTTGGTGTGTAGAAAAGAAAAATAATATTTTATTATTTTAGTCTCCTTTGGCGTTCTAGCATTTTCCTATAAATAGGTGTTTATGTTAGAATTGAAAATCACACCAGAAACAAGTTTTCTTTCTCTCTATATGATCAAGCATATTTTTGTTGGTATTTAGATATCTTGAGTGTTGCTATACGACGCAAGTTCGTTCAGCGTTATATCCGATATTCAAGTCAGAAATACTGCTCTTTTAAGATAAGAGATTTTAAGGGTTATTATGTTTTTCAGTTCGTAATTCTTCTAACCTTCAGAAAATTCTAGAAAAATTTAAAATGATATTTTGATGAGTTTTATTGATTGTGTCCAAAAATAGTGATTTTTGGATGTATATATTAAGAGTTATGAATTTTACGGAAAAAGACTATTTTAAAAGTAACCGCATATAACTCCTTGTGATTAACTCCAAAATTGATAAAAATTTTATTGAAAGTATATCTATATAATATCAGTGTACTATGTGAATTTCGGAATTTTTGGATAAAAGTACAATTTATGATAAATGTCTAAATATTCGGCGGTTTTGGCCATATGAAAAATAGTAAATGAGTTTTAAAAATTCTGAGAAAAATATATATTCAATATGGGACTATATTCTACTAAATCCCAGAAAAGAAATATTTTTGGAACTGATTTGGTATTTTTTATTAAAATGGACTAGTTATGAGAAAATAAATTAAATATGTTATGTGAAGTAAGAAAATTGAAAAATAGGATTTTATGGCTTGAGAAACCTATATGAGGTATATGCAGATTTTTGATGAGGGTTTTTGGTTATTGGTGATAAAATTTTATGAGTTTGGCATTTTAGGATGATTAAATGCATTATTTAGTAAATTATAAATAATTAAAATAAATTGTTTATAAGCTTAAGAAATATTATTATTTCGATATCATTATACCGAAATATTGGTATAAATTTTATTTTGAAATTTTTACCTTTTTCATGTCGAGTTACTATTCATAAGTTACTATTCACGATTTACTATTCATGAGTTACTATTCACGAGTTACTATTCATAACAAAATTTGTTTCTTTTTCTAACCAAATTATAGTTGATTTATGAATATTACTCTTGAGATTAAATCTATATATTGATCATATTATTTTTATTATCATATATAATATTTTTATAACCCTGATGTTGAAATTCTCTTTCACTTGAGTGTAAAGATGGGTAGATTATTGGTATGATCAAGACAATGGATTCTCCTTGGCCAGTAGTGTAAAGTTGAATTGTTGACTGGTATGATCATGACCATTGAATTTATAATTGAATATCTTTAGCTTAAGTGCAAAGGTGAAATGATCAACATGGTTATAATTATTGTTTATATAAATTCTGAAATGATTATATTTCTTTGAGATATTAATATATTTGGCCTGTAATGCAAATATGAACTGTTGATGAATATATTTGGCCTGCAGTGCAAATATGAACTGTTGATGAATATCTTTGGCCTGTTGTGCAAAGATGATATTTTGTTGAATATCTTTGGCCTGTAGTGCAAAGATGAACTGTTGTTGAATATCTTTGGCCAGTAGTGCAAAGATGAACTGTTGACGAATATCTTTGGCCAGTAGTACAAAGATGAAATTATTAGTATGATTATGAACGAGAATTGTGATTTGGTGTAACCATGATCTTTGATGTTTCAGGAAAAGATAGGTGATGAAAATTATCTTCGTCCTGGATGAGAAGAGGAATGTAGAACTACAACTATGATTATGAGTTATTCATATGATTGTGGACCAGAATTATTGATTGATGTTACAGGGATAAAACATTGTTGGTGGATTTTTAACATGGAGAAGATAATAGACTTTATAGTCTATTTGACTCTTCTAATGGATTGCTCGTTCCGCTGCAACTATGGTTGAAATTTTTATCATCTACCATATGTTCTAAATCTCTGATTTAATTCTGTTGAAGGCTATTGACAACTTATTTATCTTTAGTCATGATATTCTTTACTGGGCTAGTTGTGCTCACTCTTCTGTTTCATAATTCCTTTCAGGTAATAAGAGTGTAGCTGGGTCGAGCGGGGGTAACAGGGGAATAGAACGGTGGTCATCATTTAGTAGTTATATTTGGTGAATCATCTAGGGTGAAGCGAACCCAACGTTGGAAGGGTGTTTTGCCACTATCATACAAGATGTCTAATGACATACAACCTCGTGTCATCATAAGACAGGATTGTGCTCATCCACTTGCTGAGTATATTTACGAGCACTACCTATATAATATTGGTGTTTGTTTGAAGTATAATTCTCAATTAGAGACAGTGGAGATAATGATAAGTCAAGAGAAGACTCACCATTGGGAAGAATATGATAGTAATCTTGTCATTTTTCTTTAGAGTATATTGGGTCAACCAAGGATAATTCTGTGGCCATATGATATCTATCACAACCTAGAAGCATGGTCTCCCATGTACAAAGGTTTCCTTGAGCACTTCCCAAAGATTCTAATTTATAAAACAGTTTTTGACTATACCTTTATGTAAGGTGTCATTGTGAGGTGTTGTCCACGGTTGAGACATGAGTCACATTTGGTATATATTTATATCCAAACTCACAGTACATGTGTTGTTGTATTTTGCACGACAATTGTTGTAATAAAGTTGTAGTTGTTTTCTGTACCATATTTTTGGCGACTCAGAATAGGTTGGATGGAATGGACCTATTTTGGGGTTGTCACAAAAGTCCTAGGAGAGGGAACCTCTAGGGGAGCAAACCCTAGAAGGGTGAACCTTAGAGGAGCTCTCCTGGGATATTTTGAAAATCTTTGATCTAATCTTTCTTACCCTCTCTTGGAATTTCTATTTTCTTTAGAATCAAGAAGTCATTGAGAACCAAGAAGTCCGTGAGGGCCTGAAAGCCTCGAAGGCTTGATAGCCTCGAAGACCTGCTGATAGCCTCGAAGGCTTGATAGCCTTGAAGACCTGATAGCATCGAAGACCGAAAGATAGCCGTGAAGACCTGCTGATAGCCTCGAAGGCCTGATAGCCACGAAGACCAAGCTTTAGGTATTCCTCTCTTCAATTTTGACAGGTCATGGCTTTTAGATCATGAACTTTGGTAGTTTTTTCCATTTCCTGTATTAGAAAATTCATGTACATATATTTCATGCAAACTAACACTTGAATCTATACTTCTTCTTTTTTTAATAATAAATCAGAATAAATAATCAAGTATAAGTGAAAGTTTGACAAATTTATTGATAATCAAATTACTTTTACCGAAAAACATAACGTTTCATATAATAAATATTGCTTTTGTCGAAGAAAACATAATGTTCACCACTTTTAGAGATAAAGTGTAACTTTCTTGCTTTTGTCGAATAAAGCATAACATTTGCCACTTTTAAAGATAAAATGTAACTTTTGGGGTTGAGGGCTTGTACTCAGGTGCCTCAATCACCATTCACTTTGATGATAAAGTGTAACACTCGGTGCCTCGTCACTTGAGTCGTCCAATTTCTTGGCAAGTGTGATCTATGAGGACTTAAAATCGGGTGCCTCGTCACTTGGGTCATCTAATTTCTTGGCAAGTGCAGTCTACGAGGACTTGAAATCAGGTGCCTCGTTACTTGGGTCGTCCAATTTCTTAGCAAGTGCAGTCTACGAGGACTTGAAATCGGGTACCTCGTCACTTGGGTCATCCAATTTCTTGGCAAGTGCAGTCTACGAGGACTTGACCACCGTTTAGAGTGGAACACCATCTTGGGTGGACTTCTTTTTTTTTAATTCGTCAATTCTTGTGCCTCCTCCCTTGGTCATCCAATTACTTGGCAATAGATATTCCTGAAGACTTAAACCACCATTTTTGGTGGACCACCATCTTGGGTGGATTTTTAATTCATCTATAGTTCAGAGTTCTTTCGATGGTAGAGCCAATATTTGACTTCCGAGACTGCACTATGGGTGATAGTGTTGCACATTTCTTCTCATAGTTCAATCTCCCCGGCCGCCAGCTTCTCATGGTATATCCTCCGCACACTGTAACAGTCCATAGTGGAATGCCCTGCGTATTGGTGGTATACACAGAAGTCTGGTCTTCTTTTCATTTCTTCCGTTACAACCAACCGAGGCCTTGGAGGTTTCACCACTCCGTGCTCGACCCATTATTCGTACAGGCTCCTGAACGCCTTCTCGCTGCATGTGATAGCCTCCAGAACTGGCATTTTGGTATACTTGTCCTCATGCTTTTCTCTGCTTCGTTTAAATTTCTCATTCTTCTCCTTCTTGCCCCCTTGTGGTTTTGACTCAGAATACACCAAAGCCACAGTTGTTGTCCTCTTGCTCTTCCAAGTATCCATCGCATGGCTGGTGGAAAATGTCATGATCCCCCCCAAGTCTTGTGCAAAAGATGAGAGGGTCGCAAATGAATCACACGCCTTGGTAATGAGGTGGAGCTTGAAGGCGTCTAAAGCACCATTATTGCATATGCTAACCATGTTCTTTTCTTCAATTGGCTCTACACACTTCTGTGCTTGGGCCCTGAACCTATCCACGTAATCTGGCATCTCCTCGCTTGGCTTCTACTTGAATCGCATGAGCTCTACGATGGTTACCTGTTTTTGCACATAGAAAAATTTCTTAAAATATTGCAATTTTAGATCATCCCAATCATGGATTGATCCCTTCTCCAAGTTATAGTACCAACTAAAGGCATTATCCGTCAAAGTCTTGTTGAAATCCCTCATCAACAAATTGTGATTGTTCCTTTCATCATATCCTAACCATGGAGACATCGACTCCACGAACCTGGCAATGTGTTCCCTAGCATTTCCTTTCTCCCCATTGTATTTTGGAAATTGTGGGGGATACTCGATATACCCTGCCAGGTAGGGTTGTCTCCGAATATGTGTTGGGTAAGGTGGAGTAAAGTCTAACTCCGAAAGTCGGGATGTCTGCCTGTGAAGTTGATTGATCACATCGATCATATCATCCTTTGTCATATATTGGCTCGTGGTATTGACTTTTTGTGGTGTTGTGACGTATTACTGCATTGGCGGTGTGTATGGTAAAGAAATTGGTTGATGCACACTTGCATCGTGCAAAGCTTGTATTGGTTGTGCTTGTTGACTCGCTCGTTGGACGTGGCTTGGAATAGTTGGTATCTGCACTAATGAAAATGCGGGAACGTTTGTCTTAGGCTGGCTGACTTCCAGTCTGGGTTGTGGCACGTCACCACTGTTCTGGGGTTCCAAGTGGATGATTGGAACAGACTGATTCTCCGTCAATGGAGGTGCAGTCTGATTCTCCTTATTGTTGTTATCGTTGTTGTTGTCCTCCACTCCTGCCTGTTTTCCCTGTGAATTGTCTGGGAACATGGCTTTGAAAACGGGAATCTGCATCAACTGCTGGCGGAAATTTTCCATTTTCTCTTGCTTCCTCTGCATCTCCAGCATCATAGCCATCATCATCCCTTTCTTCCTTCAACGTCTTGAGCATCTCCAGTTGAACAGCATTCGCCTACTCTCCACTTTCTTCCTCGCTTTGCCTTCCCACGCCTATCTACCTGACATTCGCTGGTTGTTGATCAGCCATGTATGGTGATATTGAACTTCCTTCCGATGCGTCTTCAAGGATGGGTTGATCGAGATTTAGATTCATGCCTTGGAAAGCTTGACTTGCTTGTCTTGGAACTGGACCTGGTGAGGTAATGCTATTTGTTAGTGAAGCTCTTTCTGTTGTTCTCCCACTTCGAGTTGTGGGCATATCCTTCACGAATTCTACACCTCCCCAGCAAAGTCGCCAAATAAATATGGACAAGGAAATCGTGCCTTGCCAGTTAGGGTTTTGTGACAACTGAGATTTTGTAAATTAATTTTAATATTTATTGGATTGAATAAATATTTTTGATGAATTAATTATTAGATTAATTAATTAATTGATGAAGTTGTGATAGATTAATTTAATTATATGTGTTACATTTATTAATTTAATGTGGAGAATTTTATTATTCGATGTATGTATTTATGTGAGTTTATTGTATTAAAAGAAATATTTAATAAGCCTAATATTATTTTAATTATTTAATTATTAATTAGAGATTTAGTAATTTAATATTATTAATCAATGAGAATTTGAATTATGTGACTATGTGCACCATTCAGAAATTATTATATTTTTTTAAATGAGATATTGGTTTTATTTTATGATGGAGTGTGATATTAATTAAACTATATGATAAAAAGTTTTATTAAAATAAAGAATTTTGAATCTAGATTGCTAGCCAAACATGGCCTTTGAGGGAGTTGAGGGCAGTTACCCATGACTGGGAAACTGACCAGAACGCGTCAGACGTCTTCTTTATTTACGCCTTCCCTTCCTTTTTCTTCATTAATTTCCTAAGTCTAGAAAGTGTCAGAGAAAGTTTCAGAGAGAGATACAAAGAGAGGGTTGAGAATTCAGAGTTTTGTGGAGGAGGAATTCACTTCCTAGTAAATTAATCTACGCTTGGGTAATCTCTTCAACCCAATTTATATATTTTACGTCTTTTAAGTTTCATGAATATGGCTTAAGTCTTCTGTGAGTCTCTATTTTTGGGGAATTCAGTTTTTATAAGAATAGATGTAATAATTCGAGTTGTATGGCATATTTTATATATATATTGTGTGTTTCCATATCATTAATTTCATAAGATTTCAACGTATGATGATGACTTGTTATTTCAAAACTTACAGAGTTTGGGTTTTGGCCATATGGCCTTATACGTGATATTTCATATGTTGATCATATATTATCCCTAAATTTTATACTCATATTTTATTATGCATGTTGATACGAAGAAACCAAAGTTTAAATGGTTGGATTTGGCCTTATAACGAATCCGTAGTATTAATTTTCATGGTTTTTGTTCAAAACCTTCAAGAACACAAAGAACAGTGAAATTTACATACTTTAATTCTGTAATTATATGTTTTAATGGGTTAAAATCATTCTATAATTGTTGGGTAATGATTATATATGTATTACAATGATTGGGTAAGTCTAAATTCGTGTAAAAATAACTAATTGAAAGTTATGGCCATATTCACGTATAATTTTACTTGTGATTGATTTTTGGCCTAATTTGGCCTTGTTATGTTCGCGAACTGTAGAACTGCAGAAAATGAGCCTGGGTAATCCCGCCCTCGGCGGGCGTTACCAAACTACATTACCCCGCCCCGACGATCAAAAAAAATAATAATAAATAAAATAAAATAATAATAATAATAATAAATAAATATTCAATGAAAATTATTATTAAAATATTTATAAAATAAATTAAATATTTTATTTGAGATATTATGGAATAAAATAAATATTTGATGAAAATTATTATTAAAATATTTATAAAATAAATTAAATATTTTAATTGAGATATTTATGGAATAAAATAAATATTCGATGAAAATTATTATTAAAATATTTATAAAATAAAGTAAATATTTTAATTAAGATATTTATGGAATAAAATAAATATTCGATGAAAATTATTATGAAATAATTTATTCGAGTGTAATAATAGTAAGAGAATGAAAATATTCTAATTTAATTAAGTAATTAAATTAGAAGGGTAATGATTTGTTAAATAAAGTGGAGTTTATATTAAATAATTAAGTGAAAATGTAACTAATGAATGTCGTGAATACATATGGTATCTGTGTAGGATTTGTGGTGAACGGAAATAGCAATCGTTTAGCCTACGCACGAGGCAAGTTTCCTAACCCTACTTGTTATCATTATTCAAGTTATAAATCAAGTTCATTTGTTATGTTAAAGATTTATCTTTTAAAAGTATGATTCTGTTATACAATAATTGTTTTATTGTATACATATTGAGATTGTTATTCATTATAAATATCATTTATTGTTGAACCTTGTTAGACTAGCGAATCCTTATTGATTCAACTAGTCCATAGTTGATGAACGTTCTAAATTCAGAACCCTTATTGATTTATCCAAACCAAACTTCCTTTGACGCGGACTCTAATGTCAAACTGAGATGAACAACCCTACAAAGGGTTTACTTATGCGTTAGCGTTAAGATATTGTGCACAGTATGGTACTAAGGGTTGATCCCCCTAAGTACGAGAAGAAAGGTCCATAGTCTTATGACTGTTAAAGGTTTCAAGTATAACCCTTGACAACCTAGGACATAGTTCAAGGTCTTATGACCCTCCGAAATTATTTTTATTCTTCTTATTCATTCTTGATTCAAAAGTTGAGCTTTTATATTCGAAGTTATTATTTTTCCTCGCATGTTATTATATTGTTGTTTTCATTATTATACTTGTGGGCAATCGTGCTCACTCTTGCGTAATAATAACATTGCAGTTAAGAACGAAAGAGCAGACGAACCTTCCACTAGTAAAGGCAAGGGCAAGGTTAACAAGTGATGAAGATTTGTTATTTTATATGATGATGTATTTTGTTTAAGACTTAAGTTAATGATGTTGTTTAAGACTTATTTGTTTATGATTCCGCACAGATATTTTAGGTTAGAGTAACCTGGGATTTATTTATTATGTAGTTGATGTAACCCCATAAGGGGAGATTTATTATTATTTCTATCTATTGCATGGTTTGCATTTATTTATGGGTAGATAGATGGATGATGTTGTATCGTGAACACCAAATTCACGTGGAAATGGAAGTACCGGATTTGGGGGTGTCACAGGTTGGTATCAGAGCTGTAGGTTATAAACCTTAGGTAGGGGAACAACCTTAGGTAGTAGCCTTGTAGGAGATCGAGAACATAGTGGTGGTAAACTCTTATCGAGTTCTAAGAAATGAATTTCTTAATTCATTGAAGATAATAAAAGACTTTATATGTTTATGTGTTAAATTATGTGCTCATTAGTACGACTTAGTAACTAAAACTTAAAACTATGTTGTCAGGATGTTAGATGTTGGAGGAGCCAGTCGAGCTGGGGAGGAGGAACCCCGAGTGCCTATTGAGGAGGAGCCCTGAGACATTCATATTGTCAGGGAGCAGTTGATTCAGAGGGAGCCATCTACGTTAATCACTGTTGTTGGTCAGGAGCATGAGCCTGAGACTGATCCAAAGGAGGATCCTGAGGAGGAAGAGGAAGAAGAGGAGTTCCCACCGAACTCCATTGATGCTGAGATGTACGATGCGTTATATGATCGTAACATAGAGTTGCAGGATATTATTCAGGATTTGACTAAGCGGCCGGTTAGTCAGCAGATTACTATTGAGCAGAGGGATAGGGAGATTGTGACTCTTCACACACGTTTGGAAAATGTAGAGTGGGATTTGGTCCACGAGAAGGGTCAAAATGAGGAGAAGTCTGAAGAAATAGAGAAGTTAAAGAAGGAACTGAAGGAAAGCTCAGAGAGGCTTGCCATAGCAGAGGAGGGCTGGATACGAGAGTCACGTCGTGCTAATCTTGCAGAAGACGATCGCCGTGCGAAGAAGGCTAAGCTTGGAGAGACATACTCTACACTTAATAACACAATAGATGAAGCTCAAGATCAAGTTTTGAGGTACCCAATCCAGTTTGAAGGTCTACCATCGTACATACTGGATTGCAGAACGATGTCTCGGATCATAGAAGAGGAGCGTAGCAAGGCTATTCGGAGCCTTAACAGACAGTGATAGTATTAGTTAATTATGTGAAACTATTTGGTAGTTAATGATGTAAATTCCGATGTGATTATAAACAAAGGAATATTTTAATGTTTTAAATCATGTAGATTCTTTATCTCGGGATAGTTGATGTAAATAGCAGTGATGTTATCGTTTGATGTTAAAACTTTTGATTTGAATAAGTATATCAAGTTGTTTGAGATAATGTGTTAAGTTATTATGTTAAATTGTTGAGTTAAGCCTTAACTATTTAGAGAATTTAATAAAGACCTAATAAGCGTATATTCTTAACAGAAATATGCCGCCGAGAAGAAGACAAAACCGTCAACCAACTCAGGAAGAGTCAACGAATAACAACAATAGCACCAATGCTAATCACGTCCAACAATTAGTGAACCTTCTAGCTGGAGCAATGAATAATCAACCTCAAGCTCCACCGAATACTTCGTTCAAAGATTTCAAGGCGGTGGGACTGCCAGAGTTTAAAGGTTCCATGAACCCGATCGAAGCTCAGACTTGGGTTATGGAGATGGAGAAGGTTTTTGATGTCGCAAGAGTCAGAGAGGACCAGAAGACCGCGTTTGCAACGTTTATGCTGAAATCTGAAGCCAATTTTTGGTGGCAAGCAAACAAAATTCGTGGAGGAGAAGGTATGATTACCTGGGAGAGGTTCAAGGAGATGTTTTTCGAGATGTATTTCCCGACTACCTCGTAGAACCAATTGGAGGTTCAGTTTTTGGAATTGAAGCAAGGGAATATGTTTGTATCAGATTATACGGCTAGATTTAATGAATTGGCAAGGTTCGCAACGTATCAAGTGCACACGGATGAGAGAAAAGCAAGAAGATTCGAACAAGGACTGAAGCCGTGGTTGTACAGTAGGGTGTCGATGTTTCAGTTGAAGACATTCACCGGGGTACTATAGAAAGCCATACTCGCTGAGGGTGGAAGCGATGCAGTAACGAAGTATAATCAGGATCAAAAGAAGAAGAAGAATGAAAGTGAAGAAAATAACAAGGCTGGTGGGAGTAGCACAAGGGGTAACCATAATCAGAAGAGGAAGTGGTCTGATAACTCGTCGGCTGGAAGTCAGTAAGGAGGATAGAAGAAGAAGATCGAAGCGTTCTCAACCCGCGGAAAAGCACATTTGGGAGTTTGCATGAAAGGGAAGCGTGTATGCTACAATTGTGGTCAGGAAGGCCACATAGCACCAAACTGTCCAAACCCAAAGAAGGGTGCATGTTTCACTTGTGGCTCAGAGGATCATTTGGCAAGGGACTGTCCCAAGAAGGGATCTGGAGGAACGAATTCAGGAGAAAATAGAGGAAATACCGGTGGAAACACTCTGACTATCGCAGCACCAACCGCAACCAATCGACCAACTACCAGGACATTCAACATGACAGTGCAAGACGCAGTGCAGTCTCGCGATGTGGTGTCAGGTATCATTCCGATCAATAGAGTTAATGTTTACGTATTATTTAATTCGGGTGCTACTTGTTCATTTATATCCGATGACTTTGCTAAGAATTTAGAATTGCCTAAGGACGAGTTAGAATACCCAATGAACATAGAAATTGTGAATAGAGAAATAATCCCTGTTAAGTACGTGCATAAGAACTGTAGCGTGGATATTAAGGGTAATATCATGAACGTAGATCTTATCCCTATTCGACTTGGGGAATTTGACGCTATCTTGGGAATGGATTGGTTATCCAATTATGGAGCTGTAATTGACTGCCAAAAGAAGCGTATTAACCTTATGACTCCGTTAAAGGTTGTATTTTATGGTAGCAAGTCGCCTAGACAAGCGAGTTGTCTGACGATGATGCAGGCCAGGAGGTTGTTAAGACAAGGCTGTGTAGGATATCTAGCTTACATAGTCGATTGTCGCAAAGAGAATCCAAAAATAGATGAGATACCAGTAGTGAGAGATTTCACAGACGTATTTCCGGATGATTTGTCGGGACTTCCTCCAGATAGAGCAGTTGAATTCGTGATCGATTTGGCTCCAGGAATGGCTCCAATATCAAAGGCACCGTACCGAATGGCACTGGTAGAGATGAAAGAATTGATGGTCCAACTACAAGAATTACTGGATAAAAAGTATATACAACCAAGCGTATCACCGTGGGGAGCACCGGTTTTATTTGTAAAGAAGAAGGATGGGACAATGCGGCTTTGCATCGATTATAAAGAACTAAATAAGGTTACGATTAAGAATAAATATCCATTACCGAGGATCGATGATCTGTTTGATCAATTGAAGGGAGCAAGATACTTTTCAAAGATAGACTTGAGGAGTGGTTATCATCAACTGAAGGTGAGACCAGAGGATGTACCGAAGACAACGTTCAGAACATGATATGGTCACTACGAATTTTTAGTAATGTCGTTTGGTCTAACAAATGCTCCTGCAGTATTTATGAGACTAATGAATGATGTGTTCAAGCCGTTTTTGGACAAGTTCGTAGTAGTATTTATAGATGATATTTTGGTATATTCAAAAACCAAGGAAGAACATGAAGAGCATTTGAGATTAACGCTGGAAGTGTTGAGAAGGGAGAAGTTATATGCCAAGTTTTCGAAATGTTAATTTTGGAACGAGCGGGTGCAATTTCTTGGTCACGTGATCGATAAAGATGGAATTTCGGTAGATCCATCCAAAGTCGAAGTCGAGATCAACTGGGATCAGCTGAAGACGCCGTCGGAAGTACGAAGTTTTCTTGGATTGGCAGGTTATTACAGAAGGTTCATTCAGGACTTTTCCAAGATCGAAACTCCGTTAACGAATTTGACTTGAAAAGCTGTGAAATTTGTTTGGACGCAGAAGTGTGAGGAATGCTTTCAAGAATTGAAGAAGAGGTTGAGTACAGCACCTGTGTTGTCTCTTCCGGACGATACAGGAAATTTCGTGGTTTATAGTGATGCGTCTCATAAGGGACTTGGTTGTGTGCTTATGCAGAACGGTAGAGTCATTACGTATGCGTCACGGCAACTGAAAGATTACGAAAAGGGGCATCCGACCCACGACTTGGAGTTAGCTGCAGTGGTTTTCGCTTTGAAAATCTGGAGGCACTATCTCTACGGGGAGAAGTGTGAAATATATACAGACCACAAGAGTCTGAAATATATTTTTACACAGAAAGAATTGAATATGCGCCAAAGAAGGTGGTTGGAGTTAATTAAGGACTACGACTGTGAGATTTTATACCATCTGGGTAAGGCAAACGTGGTTGCCGACGCCTTAAGTAGAAAGGGTCGGGAGAAGCTGATGATGTTAACCGAACAGGAGGAGTTAATTTTGGCCATGGAGAAGTTAGAACTGGAAGTGAAGAATCTTATGGAAATTGATGAGAAGCTATTTCAGATGCAATCTGGTACAACCCTACTGGATAAAGTTAAGGAGGCTCAACTTCAGGACGATGAATGCAAAAAGGTAATAAGGAAGATATCCGAAGGAACCGAACCGAGATTTAAGATGGATAAGGAAGGAATACTGAGATTCGAGAACAGAATTTGGGTACCGCCAATAACAGACATTAAGGAAGACATTTTGAGCTAGGCTCATATCTCACGATATTCGATTCACCCTGGTAGTACCAAGATGTATCAAGATCTTCGACAATATTTCTGGTGGCCTAATTTGAAACGTGATGTTGCAGAATGTGTTGCCAAGTGTCTGACCTGTCAAAAAGTGAAAGCAAAACATCAAAGACCGAGTGGATTGCTACAACCGCTAGAGATCCCAGAATGGAAATGGGAACATATTACAATAGACTTCGTGGTTGGCCTTCCGACGACTCAGAAAGGCTACGACGCAGTATGGGTTATCGTTGACCGACTGACGAAATCCGCACACTTCCTACCGATCAAAATCAGATTCAACTTAGATCAATTGGCAAAGTTATATGTAAAAGAGATTGTTTCGAGGCACGGTGTGCCGGTGTCAATTATTTCCGATAAGGATCCGCACTTTACGTCGAACTTCTGGAAACGTCTACAAGAATGCATGGGTACACAGTTACGAATGAGTACGGCATATCACCCTCAGACAGATGGATTGAGTGAAAGAATAATTTAGACATTGGAAGATATGTTAAGAGCTTGTATAATGGACTTTAAAGAAAATTGGGATGATCATTTACCACTCGTAGAGTTCGGTTACAACAACAGTTACCACGCTAGTATTGGAATGCCACCTTATGAAGCATTATATGGCAGAAAGTGCAGAACTCCGTTTTACTGGGATGAAGTTGGCGAAAGATAGTTGCTAGGGCCGAAATTGGTACAACAAACAGCAGAAATAGTCAAAGTGATCCGAACAAGATTGACAGCAGCTCAAGATAGACAGAAGAAATACGTCGATCCACACAGTAAGAATGTTGAGTTTGAACCAGGTAGTTATGTGTTCTTAAAGGTATCTCCCTGGAAGAGAAAGATCAGATTCGGAAAGAAAGGAAAATTAAGCCCAAGATTCATTGGACCCTTTGAAGTACTATGAAGAATCGGAGTAGTCGCGTACGAGGTAGCCTTACCTCCAGCTCTAGAGATTGTCCACAACATTTTTCATGTCTCAGTTCTACGACCCTACAAACCCGATTACAAGCATGTAATTGAATACGAACCCCTACATTTTGAAAAAGACTTATCTTACGAAGAAATTCCTGTTCAAATTGTCGACCGAAAAGAACAAATTCTGAGAAATAAAGTAATACCTTCTGTTAAGGTAATTTGGAAGAAGCTACGTGGAAACTCGAAGAGAATATAATGAAGAATTATCCTCATTTATTTACTTATATTGTTATAAGCGATTCTGGGGACAGAATCTTTGTAAGGCGGGAGAATGTAGCGGGATGAATTATTTGAGTTGTGATTCTGATGACAGAATCCTTTTAAGAGGGGAAAGATGTGACAACCGAGATTTTGTAAATTAATTTTAATATTTATTGGATTGAATAAATATTTTCGATGAATTAATTATTAGATTAATTAATTAATTGATGAAGTTGTGATATATTAATTTAATTATATATGTTACATTTATTAATTTAATGTGGAGAATTTTATTATTAGATGTATGTATTTATGTGAGCTTATTGTATTAAAAAAAATATTTAATAAGCTTAATGTTATTTTAATTATTTAATTATTAATTAGAGATTTAATAATTTAATATTATTAATCAATAAGAATTTGAATTATGTGACTATGTGCACTATTGAGAAATTATTATATTTTATTAAATGAGATATTAGTTTTATTTTATGATGGAGTGTGACATTAATTAAACTATATGATAAAAGGTTTTATTAAAATAAAGAGTTTTGAATCTAGATTGCTAGCCAAACATGGCCTTTAAGGGAGTTGAGGGCAGTTACCCATGACTGGGTAACTGACCAGAACGCGTCAGACGTCTTCTTTATTTACGCCTTCCCTTCTTTTTTCTTCATTAATTTCCTAAGTCTAGAAAGTGTCAGAGAGAGTTTCAGAGAGAGATACAAAGAGAGGATTGAGAATTCAGAGTTTTGTGGAGGAGGAATTCACTTCCTAGTAAATTAATCTACGCTTGGGTAATCTCTTCAACCCAATTTATATATTTTACGTCTTTTAAGTTTTATGAATATGGCTTAAGTCTTCTGTGAGTCTCTGTTTTTGGAGAATTCAGTTGTTATAAGAATAAATGTAATAATTCGAGTTGTATGGCATATTTTATATATATATTGTGTGTTTCCATATCATTAATTTCATAAGATTTCAACGTATGATGATGACTTGTTATTTCAAAATTTACAGAGTTTGAGTTTTGGCCATATGGCCTTATACGTGATATTTCATGTGTTGATCATATATTCTCCCTAAATTTTACACTCGTATTTTATTATGCATGTTGATAAGAAGAGACCAAAGTTTAAATGGTTGGATTTGGTCTTATAACGAATCCGTAGTATTAATTTTCATGGTTTTTGTTCAAAACCTTCAAGAACACAAAGAACAGTGAAATTTACATACTTTAATTCTGTAATTATATGTTTTAATGGGTTAAAATTATTCTATAATTGTTGGGTAATGATTATATATGTATTATAATAATTGGGTAAGTCTAAATTCGTGTAAAAATAACTAATTGGAAGTTATGGCCATATTCACGTATAATTTTACTTGTGATTGATTTTTGGCCTTGTTATGTTCGCGAACTGTAAAACTGTAGAAACTGCAGAAAATGAACCTGGGTAACCCCGCCCCCGGCGGGCGTTACCAAACTACATTACCCCGCCCTGGCGGTCAAAAAAATAAATAAATAAATAATAAATAATAATAAATAAATAAATATTCGATGAAAATTATTATTAAAATATTTATAAAATAAATTAAATATTTTAATTGAGATATTATGGAATAAAATAAATATTTGATGAAAATTATTATTAAAATATTTATAAAATAAATTAAATATTTTAATTGAGATATTTATGGAATAAAATAAATATTCGATGAAAATTATTATTAAAATATTTATAAAATAAAGTAAATATTTTAATTGAGATATTTATGGAATAAAATAAATATTCGAAGAAAATTATTGTGAAATAATTTATTCGAGTGTAATAATAGTAAGAGAATGAAAATATTCTAATTTAATTAAGTAATTAAATTAGAAGGGTAATGATTTGTTAAATAAAGTGGAGTTTATATTAAATAATTAAGTGAAAATGTAACTAATGAATGTCGTGAATACATATGGTATGTGTGTAGGATTTGTGGTGAACGGAAGTAGTAATCGTTTAGCCTACGCACGAGGCAAGTTTCCTAACCCTACTTGTTATCATTATTCAAGTTATAAATCAAGTTCATTTGTTATGTTAAAGATTTACTATCTTTTAAAAGTATGATTCTGTTATACAATAATTGTTCTATTGTATACCTATTGAGATTGTTATTCATTATAAATATCATTTATTGTTGAACTTTGTTAGACTAGCGAATCCTTATTGATTCAACTAGTCCATAGTTGATGAACATTCTAAATTCAGAATCCTTATTGATTTATCCAAACCAAACTTCCTTTGGTGCAGACTCTAATGTCAAACTGAGATGAACACCCTGCAAAGGAATTTACTTATGCGTTAGCGTTAAGATATTGTGCACAGTATGGTACTAAGGGCTGATCCCCCTAAGTACGAGAAGAAAGGTCCATAGTCTTATGACTGTTAAAGGTTTCAAGTATAACCCTTGACAACCTAGGACATAGTTCAAGGTTTTATGACCCTCCGAAATTATTTTGATTCTTCTTATTCATTCTTGATTCAAAAGTTGAGCTTTTATATTCGAAGTTATTATTTTTTCTCGCATGTTATTATATTGTTGTTTTCATTATTATACTTATGGGCAATCGTGCTCACTCTTGCGTAATAATAACATTGCAGTTAAGAATGAAAGAGCAGATGAACCTTCCACTAGTAAAGGCAAGGGCAAGGTTAACAAGTGATGAAGACTTGTTATTTTATATGATGATGTATTTTGTTTAAGACTTAAGTTAATGATGTTGTTTAAGACTTATTTGTTATGATTCCGCACAGATGTTTAAGGTTAGTAACCTGGGATTTATTTATATGTAGTTGATGTAACCCCATAAGGGGAGATTTATTATTATTTCTATCTATTGCATTGTTTACATTTATTTATGGGTAGATAGATGGATGATGTTGTATCGTGAACACCAAATCCTGTGGAAATAGAAGTACCGGATTTGGGGGTGTCACAGATTTCGTGTTGGCTGAGGAGGAGAGAAATTCACGAAGAGCACAGAATTGATTGATTGATTGAAGAAGGGAGAACGACAGGTGGACGATTATTCCAATGACGCGCGGCAGAACCCCTAGAATCCGAAAACTTTATTAGGGTTATTGGGATTCCAAGAGCCTTCTTCTTGAGTCCTTCCACTCTTAGAATTCGGAAACCTTATTAGGGTTATTGGGATTCCAAGAGTCTTCTTGAGTGTTGAGAGAGAATGTCGTCCAAGATTCCTTGATCTTCCAAGAGTCCAAGTCTTGAGTCTGAAAAGAGGTCCCTTCCTTCATAGAATGGAAGGTTATTTATAGAGCTTCCTGGAATTTAGGTAATCACATGTCAGTCACATGTCTTTAGGGAAATTCCAGAAATACCCTTTAGTCATTAAAATAATGCCCATATCGCCCTGTCCTTCTAGCCACCAATCCAATCCCTCAATTAATTCCCAAGACGAGCCGCCTCCACGAGCCTTCTGCCTCGGGACACGTGGAGGCTTCTCCCGGGTCTAGCACATTTATTTCTAACTTCTCTGTCTTCATTCAATTAGGTTATGCGAACCCTAATTTGCACATTTAATTAGGTCATGTGAAACCTAATTTTGCACCTGGGCCTACAAAGGATAATCGAAATGCCATACCATATATAGTCATCTGCGTTCCAAGATATATGACATTTTTTGACTTTTTAAAAATTAATTTGAAATATTTTTAAATTTTAAATTAATATGATTTCTTTCAACTTTTTTTTGGTAAATAATTCTACAATTATAAAAATCTAGTTATAAAATTTATTATTTTTAAAAATTAAATAAATCACATCAATTTCACATATACAAATATTTAAAATTGACATTTAATTAAAATTACTTCTTGTTTCTAAACTTTTAAACGGAGGGAATATTATATATATAATTAATTATGGCTTACAAGATTATCATATATACAGGCATACACATATAATAAGAATAATTATATTCATAAATATGTCTAGTTTAGGGATAAATTTAATTTTAACTAGTAGAATCTAAAGGGTGTGAAAACATTAGGTGCCTCTTTCTCAACCAAATCCAAATGCCTTTTGTGAAGGTGCATATACACAACCCAATCTCCATCCTTGCTAGCACTAGGCATTGGCATCACATACCCGGTTTGTCCACCCCATGGAAAATGGTACGACCCAAACTCCGGCCGGCCCCACCCAAAGTCCAACCTCCCCACCGGAAACCGTTGGCCGGACGACACCACCACTGCCACCTCATCAGTATCGCCCGGTTTCAACGAATAAACCTTCGACATTGCTGGCTCCGGCCGATGATTCTCAACCCAATCAATCAATCCCCTAAAATGCTCCTCATTTGTTGCTCCCTCCACACATGCATGCACAATTTTTGCAATTTTAGCAAGTGTCATTCCCTTGAGCTCACCAACACTAGCATCACTATAAGGAATCGACAAAACATTCCCAAAGTAGTTTTCTAACAACAAAGTATTTTTACCGTCCGATTCCGACCCGGATCCGGATCCAGACCTGGGTTCTTGGGTAAAACATTTTCGCCCGTTGACTACTATTCCCATCTTACATCTTTTATCGTCATCTTTGCCACCTTTGGCTAGTAACTTCCACAGCAAGGCACTGAAGGTTTCGAGTTTGCTTCTTTTGGTTCCGTTTGAACTGGCCATGGATTGGAGGCGCTCTATTTGTTCAGCTCCGATGTGGTATATGCGGCTGAGGAGGTGGCCGGAGTTACCGTTTCCGGCGATAGGTGTATGGAATTGTTGGTCTTTTGGCGATGGTGGTAGGGAAGATATGAGGACGTACATGTTGTTTATGGAGGGATGGTATTGACTGGGGCGGCGTGGGTTGAGGAGTGAGCGGCGGTAACACGGGATATGATCAGAGATGAGGATGGATTTGGATCGGGTGATTTCTGCCCATGCAAGAAAGAACATGTTGATTGAGTGAGCATCGGCTACTCGATGGTCAAAGGTGCATCCAATCACTAGTCCGCCACATTTAAGCTCCGTCACCTGTTGATCGATTCAATTTTTCAACTTGGATTAATAAGATGATCGATAATTTTGATAGTTGATATTCTTATAGCAAAAATAATATTGTTAGAGCTAGAACAAGTGTATTGCGTAAATATAGTTAAAATAATTATAAAAATATGTCCTTAAATATATATTTGCTCTATATTCAATCAATTATCTCTGAGTATTAAGAGTTGACTATAATCAAACATATATATTTTTTCAAGAAATTCGGTGCCGAGACAACATATGTGTATATACTCCAACGTGAATTCTTTAATATATACGAGACAACTTTTATATATATATATATATATATATATATATATATATATATATATACACTCTTACATGAATTCGTCACACTAGAACATAAAGGGTTTGTTTGCATGTAATTGAGCTATAACATTTAAAAAAGAAGAAGAAGAAGAATCATGTTTGTCTATATCTTAAATAAATCTTTTAAAATATATATACACAAGTCAAAAAATTATTTATTTGTGGATAGAGTACGCGCGCGCGCACCTGTACGGAGAGAACACCTTGTTTTTTGATTGGGACAAACTTGCCATCGATGGAGGCATCTGGATTATAAAGGTCGAGGTCTTGGAGCTCCAAATCGGCATAAGCTTCAACAAAATTGACCCCACGGTTGTTGCAGAGGAGCTCAGGTTCCCCTAAATTGTTTTCCACCACTTCTCCTGCAAGTGCATAGTAGGTTACCAGCACTTGAGCCAAACCTTTCTTAACAATGCTAATTAAATTTACCATGTCTAATTCATCATCATCTGATAGGCCGCCTTTGTAATTAGTGTTTTTGATGTTGTTGTAGCAGAAGAAAACTCCGACGTCCAAAGGTGGCAAGAGCAAATCAAGATTTGACATGGGCAGCCAGTGCTCTTGCATCGGCAACACCGCCGCTACCACTTCTCTCCGCCTCACGACCACCGTAACTCCTCCTCCTCCGCAAGAACCCATTGTATTTTGTAACTTAACTATATTTAGTCTTAGTTAATTATAGTGTTCGAGATGGAGAGAGATATATAGCGAATTGATGAATGATGATAATGCATGGAAACCCTACAACTGCTGGCAAGAGTTTTATAGTGAATTAGGAGGACATATTTGTGTACACAAATACTGCAATATATAATATAAATATATATATATATATATATATATATATATATAGTCCTTGTGTTCCTTTTTTTTATCTATTTTTTAGGGGAAAATTAATTTATTAAATTTCAAGAAATATATGAGTAGTGAGTTGATTTTATATATATATTATTGCTGACCATTAATTGTTAATTTTTTTTATCTTTCAACTCTTTAATAAATTTTAAAAGGATAATACTGAGAGTTTATACACAATTTAATAAGCTAAACAAAATATTAAATTATTAGTTATATTTCTTAACTAATTTATGAGCTTTTTCTTAAATCGTCAATTGAAAAGAAACGTATGGAGTAATAGAATAATTGTTCAAAGGAGAAGAACCAATTAATTCTCATTTCTCACTCGCTTCAAAAGATAACTTAGGTTCTTCTTAATTATAGAGTCTCAGTAGCTAATTAAAGCGAGCAAAAATGAAAATTTAAATATTGACTTAATTATAAAATGTACTATATGTAATTAATGATGAATTTTAATTATATGCATAACAAAATTAATCAAAGGAAGACCGGTGGAATTAATATGGTAATAAATAAATAATTTGTGGTGGTTTGGTATGTAGCCAGGTGGTAATTGGTGGCATGCAGTGACAAAATAAGTGAAGTTAACAATCTTGTTACACTTACTCTTTACTTGATTCCTTGCTAGTTGGTACTAGTAAGTAATACACTTAGTTTAATTTTTCTCTCCTAACCTTTACTACTTTTGATGATTGAATTGTATAGATAAGAGTTGGGCTACCAGTTCAAGATTTCACCAATTAATGCTCAGTATTAAAAACCAACCAGATATCAACGACATATATATGATCAATGCATGCAATATACTGTATATTAATTATTAATTAATATAATAATGTGAATAACCGTAATCTAGCTAGCTAATTACCTAGCTAGATAATTTGAAATAAATATTAATTATTGCATGGCCGTCACATCGATCGTACGTACATTTATATATAGGTAAGACTTGGTGTTGAAGATTTGAAGATGTTAGGCTTCACGTCTCCATCTTTTTTCACTAACTTTGTTGACTACCAAAAATCTTCCATATATGCTTCAATTATTATCTTGTTTCTAAATGTACGTGTAAAACCTTAAGACATAAATAATAACCAAATTAAACTTGACCGTCTAAGAATCAAATAATCAAGTCATTTTAGGATCGTAGAATGATTTGACTTTACGATCGTAGAGTAATCATTTTATAATTTAAAAATTTATTCTATATTTTATTATAATAAAATAATTACTGTATACATTTGAAATTACAGAACTACCTCCGTTTTTCATATATATATATATATATATATGAGTGGCCTAGGCTATTATTTGTAAAATTAGTAGTTGTTGATCCGTCCATATATTCTAATATTGGTGATAACCCCATACTTCAGTTTTCATGCATTATCACACAATTAGTCAATTATATGACGCAACTCACAGTATTACTTTTTTACCTGTCGTACTTCAAACCTTAATATCTATAAAATGAAAGAATAAAAAGTTATGGATATACTTACTAATTAATGCAGCTTATATATATATAGGAAGGGGAAATAATTAAGAGGAATAAAATATAATCAATAATCTATTTATTTTATATATAAAGGGAGAGGGAGAAAATTAGTAATTGCCTTCTATTTTATATTTTTTATATTTTAATCCTAATTAAATTGATCTCTCACATTTTATATTTAAAATTTATTTTTTCTTTAATTGCACACATAATATGTGCTACGTACAAATATATAATAATAATCATAAACGTGCATGGACCAATTGAGATATGTTCGTGAAGAAATTAGGCTTCACGTCTCCATCTTATATTTTCAATAACTTTGATGACTGCGTACCCTAAATATCTTCCATATATGCTTCAATTATTATTTTATTTTTAATGTACGTGTAAAACCTTAAGACATACTCCTAAATAATAACCAAATTAAACCTGAACGTCTAGGAATCAAACAATTAATCATATACATATATCCACAATTGGTGCTCAGTCTCTTTAATGGTGCTATGCCTATATATATATATATGTGTGTATCTTCTTACCTCCATCGATATCAAAACTAGCTAGCTAGAGTACGTACGTACGTCATTTTCATTAAACGTGCATGGACCAATTGAGATATGTACGTACGTGTATAGGTAGGTAAACTTGAAAGGAAAATTAGAAAATGGATCAAGTGTTGAAATAAACCGACCCGTACATATAAATAATTAATTGATGAATTACATATACTATTATATTTTTTGAAAATAATTACAACAATAGTGTACTCATAAAATATTTAAACAATTAATATAATTTTATATTTATTTATAATATTAGTGCAATTAGAATTCCTTAATTTAGAGAATTAGTATGCAATTAAGATTTCTTAATTTAGGGATTAGTTATCTCCATGCTTCTTCTCTCTACTCATCTAGAACAACTGCATTAGTTAGTCATCACCCTTCTTTTCATTCAACGAAAAAAATCTTCTATTCGACCGTCGCTGGCAGCTGGGTTAGAAACACTGCTGGTGGCTGAGCCACCAAAGGATGAAAATTAAGGCGGTGGTGGAATTAAATACTGGTATGCTCAGGCGATGTCGAAACGGAGAAAAGGGTAGTCGGAGGGCTAGATGTGATCCACTGGGTTGCCGAAAAATCGGAGGAAGACGAGCCGAGTCTCACATTTTCAGGAAAATTGAGCTTGACTTTGTTGCCTCTGAACTTGAGAGCTGCTTGATCATAAGCTAAAGCAGCTGCCTCAGGTGTTTCAAAAGTGCCTAGCCAACTCTAGCAGCTTTTTTGGGGTCTCTTATTTCAGCTGCCCATTTTTTGGTTTATTTTTTATGAATATTTGGTTACCCATAAAATGTAAAATTGTTACATTTGTACGAAGGTTTGGCTATCAACTGCATCATATTCATAATAATTTTATTTTTAAAATGTTATTTATACGTAGCAAAACCTTCATAAAAAGTAACCAACCAGTTTAGTTTTATTGGGTTACCAATTAATTATAAAAAAAATTAAGAACAGTTTTCCAAGTGTTACGTACAGATGGTATCCGAAATGTCATGTCTAAGTTTCCATTTATGTAACTGTTAGTTACTTATTAATAACCTTTTAAAAATAAAATTATTTTGAATATGGTGCAGTTGGTAGCCAAACATTCATACAAATGTAACCATTTTAGTTTTTATGGGTTACCAAATATTCATAAAAAAAAATTGTTCGTAATTTTCTCTTTGTTCGGCTACTCCGAATTTGTTTTGGATCTGTTCTTACTGGTTTGGTAACTCCGACTTCTTCTTCTTCGATTTGTTTTGGTAACTCCGATTTCTTTTTCTTCTTCTTCTTCGATTTGTTTTGTTTTGGTTGTTCGTGATTTCCTCTTTGTTCGGCTACTCCGAATTCGTCTTGGATCTGTTCTTGCTGGTTTGGTAACTCTGACTTTTTCTTTTTTGATTTGTTTTTGTTGTTCGTGATTTCCTCTTTGTTTTGTTTTCGATTTGTTTGGTAACTTTGAATATTTGAATTAATTATGAGTTAAAAGAAATTAAACCTAAATTCTTCAACAACCAACCAAAACTTATTGCATATAAGAGCTTATGGTTGAATTCTTCTAAAATATATATATAGAGGGTACGTATACAATTTTGCTCAATGGCACAAGACATATATATATATATATATATATATATATATATATATATATGTTCTTGACCATTTCGTATTTTTTTTATTATTAAATATATTTTTCTATTATAAATGTTGGTTGGTTAATCAGAGACATAAATATTCAAATTAATAAGACCAATATATTACCATAGTAAGTAAGAAACATAAATATTCTCCAAATAGTCAAATAATATTAAGCCCAATATATTTCATAAAAGTACTAGTGGGGCGTTGACAGATCCATAAAGTTTACCCACTCAATTGTTTGTCGGAATAATTAGTAGTAGAACTCAACTTTATGAGGCACTGAGGTTCAAGTCCTTTTTCTATCGTGAATGTTTATACCGTATTTTTCATAAGTAAGATATGCTCGAATTGTAGACATGTACATAAGAAAGTATATCGTGTCCGGCCGTCTTTTTAGGTATTCTACTTTGTTGGAATTTTTGTTGGTGCAAAAATTTTGAAAAAAATAATAGTTGTAGAATCGAATGAAAGTCTACTCTCTTTTTAAGACAGTATTCGTCCCTTATATAGACTGCACATAGTTATAGCGAATCTGTCTCCCAATTAAGATAAGACAGACTCATAAATTAATTTGTATTAAATACTATATGGAGGATAATATTTAATTCAAAATTATAATTTGAAAGAAGAAAATAATAACACCAAAATTCTTTAAAAGAATTATGTTTTCATTTCTTGTGAATGAATTGTTATCCAACAGAGAGCTTTTTAATCCATTTATAGGATTTCAAACACCCTTTTGAAAAAACACATTTTCAATTTGAAAAATATGAACCAAACACACTATTTTTAAGGGTCTCACTGGTTCAAACTAGTGACCCAAATCGAACCATTGAACCGGTTCAATGTTACACATGTTCAATCTAGCAATCACACACGATTCAAACTAGCTAGCTAGTGACTCAAGTTGAACCATTACACCTGTTCAACGTTATACCTTTTCAAATTAGTAATCACAACTTTTACCATTGAATCGAAGCATTTGTTAGTTATTAAAATAATATATTTATTATAACAACATATTTTAAGAATGGGAACTGTTAAATCCACAACAGAAATGTTATTTTCACAACAAAAGTGTCAAAATAAATCATATAGCTGTAATTTTTAACCGTCACTATACATCTACTGCGACACTTTGTTGTAAAAATAATAAAAAGTGTTGTGGATTTAACAATTCCCTTATCTAATAAATTCTGAATGAGGGTTATTAATTAGTAGAGAGAAAGTCAGCACAATATTGATTAATTGACCAACTTATCATGAAGTTAACTTCATGTAACACGATCAAAAAATTACACACACACACACACACACACACACACACACAC